>CM053793.1:800496823-801096823 GCA_028749045.1 Cupressus sempervirens
CTTGCTATTATGTTTCCATTGCATGGTTATATTTTTGGGGTCTAGGACATCTCCTTTGGGTATACTCCTCCCCTATGCTACATCAGGTGGTATCAAAGTAAAGGTTGTTCCTAAGTGTTTAGATAGATCATTGAAGTTGTGGTAGTTTGCAACAAGACTTGGGTTGGAGGAGTAGATTTGAGTTGATCTTGATCTAGTGGTGGATTTCCTTTTTGGATTCCTAGATCTCTTGCTTGTGAGGTTGTAGATCATGGTTCTAACTTGCAATTGTAGAGGACTTGCAAATGGATTGATGGATGCAAAGATGGAAGACTCATCTTGTTGAGGCATGATCATAGAGAGTTTGTGGATTATAGATCCATGGTCCTAGACTTGTGATTTGGTTCCTAATTATTCATGTGAGGTGGACGGTTATGATCTAGCTTACAAACAATTTGTGTTTTTCACAAGGAGTGAGGGAAGGATTTGTTGTAGAGGGCTTATAAATATTTTAGAAGATGGCTCTAAGAGGATTTGACCTTGAGATGATTATGAATCTCCATGATGTGGTGGAGAGGAGGTTTTTTAAATTATCTACTTAGTTTGAAGCTAGTTTGGCTAATTGAACTAAGAAGGTGGTTGCTCAATTTGAAACTAGTTTGGCTGATCAAGATAAGGAAAAGATGAGGAAGGCATTTTGTAGATAATTATGGAGCTTGATTCTAATGATCTAGAAGAGCGTTATTTGGCTAGTTAAGAGACTTGTTTGTGAGAGAAGATGGCATGACAAGGTTGAGGAGGAAGAGGTTAGTTTTGTTGATCAAATTGTGGAGTTTGATTGTAGAGAAAATAGAGGTTGCTACTAAAGATATTCCTATCCTTGTTGATACTAGAATAGTGGTTGGTTTTCATGATTAGTTGGCTGATTCTAAAATGGAAATTGTATAGCACTTGGTCATGAATGATCTGGTTGATGTTGGTGATGAGTTGTGTGTTGCAAAGCATCTTTTTATGAACAATGAGATTGCTAGTAGTGTGAGTTTGGAATTTTTTGATGGATATCTACATATTACTATTGCTATGGAGTTGGTTTCTATTGATGGGGGGTATTTTTCTGCTAGTGTGAATTCACTAATTGTTGATGTGGTTGAGGGTTTGTTGTTGAAGCATTATGTTTAGTTTTTTCTTGTGTGTGAGCATGTTGATTGGGTTGCTAATATGTATTTTATTTTTATGTTTTAGTGCTTGAAGCATAGATGATTGATTTTCATATTTATTCTATTTACCTTGATGAAGTGGAAGCCTTTGCTAAATATGAAGTTGGTTACAGATCTTTCTTTGGGCATCAAAGTATGGGACATAATTTTCTATTTACCTGGGCAGTCTAATGTAGGAGCATCGAGCTTGGATTTTGGTGGAGTTATGATTTTCATGGTTATGGATGTATTAGAGACACATTGGAGAACCTTTCCTCATGATTGCATAGAGATTGGATGGATTGAGTTGAAGTTTGAGCTGCTTGTACCTTGCTATTGGAACTATGTTTTTTGGTTTCTAGGTGCCTGTTGTAGGGCATGTAACTAATTTTTTGCAATGAATAAGAGGATTTTATTTTCAAGGATTTAATTAGGCCCATATTACTATATCTAATGAAAGGTGAAAGTTCTAATTCCTTATAAGTTAGGAGATATAGCAATTCTCCTAGAGTATCAATTTGTGGTAGTTATATCTAACTTTTTTCTATGCATGACTTTCAAGTTGGATTTGCACTTATCCTTGGTGAATAAAACTTTGTACCTTTAAGGGGTTGTAGAGGACCTAAATTTATACCTTTTTTTTAAAGCTTGAGTTCTAATTCAATCAAAACTAGGAGATATTGCAATTTTTCTCAGATATCAATTTCTAGATAGTTAATTTCTATTGGAGGCCAACTTGTGGCTCTTCAACTATTTAATGTTAGTTTTTGGCATTTTGGGCTGAGTCGTGGCTTATATTGGTATAGGTAAGGGGTTGTGGTGAAGTCTTTTGGGGATGATTATCTATCTTGGAGAAGAGGATGTGGTAGACGAGTGAATTTTGAGAAGAGCTAGTAGCTGTGGCTTGGAAAACAAGGAGATTGCTTGGTGGGCTTGCAAGCACAAGTTTAGATCTTCCTTAGAGGTTTCTAATAGAGTGTGATCTACACTAGCTATGGTTTGGATTCTATCTTGAGGGATCTTTTAGAAATTTATAATTGTAATTACTTTATATTTGGTTGTAACTAGGAAGGCCTTATAGCTCGACACCTTGCATGTAATAGTTATATTTTATGAACAAATTATTGTAATTTGGTATAAGATCTTGCATTATTTCTTCTTGATATTGTGTTTTTTCTATGTGGTTATATCTTTGGGGCCTAGGACATCTCCTTTGGGGATACTCTTGCCTTACACTACATCAGTAGAGCATTCTTGAGCCCCCAAGAAATTGAGAGTGATTTAATGTGAAGTTTTCAAGGGTTTTATCATCAATTACTAAATGTAATGGTGTCTTCATTAAAAAACAATGAAGAAAGGTTCTAAGATGTTGATTAGAGGTGTCAGATATAGAACCCTAATGTTCAAACTATGTCCAACAATCACAGAGGAACTAGACCTAGTCAGAGCTCATTTACAAATCCCTCCAAAGGTACTCTTGATTTATGACATTAGTTCATCTATAATTGTTTAATTCTAGAATTGGGTACTTTTGAGATGAATCAAGCATATGAGGCATTATGTATGAATGAAATTTTGAAATAAAAGCATAAGCATTTGGAAATAAAAGGTTTAACTCACTTTTTACATATGCCAAGGGATTTCAAAATAAAATAGTTTAGATTTGTCTTGAGTCATGTCCATGACATGAAATTTGGCCTGATTAACCTATTTAGATAAAAAAGAAAATAATTCATAGGGTTTTTGTTGCTCAACAAAGAAAAAACAACGAAAACCCTAGCTTGGGTTGAGCTAGAGAAGAAAACTTTTTCTAAGTAGGATGGTAGAGGAATTAAGTTCAATGGTGTTATAGACTTGGAAAGAAAGTTCAGAATTCATGTGATTGCTCACAAAATTTATAGTTCAAACAAACTAAAAAAGTGTCCTATGTTAAGTTATGGACTTAGCATACAAAGTGGTCAAGAACAATCTATCATTTGACCTTCCCAAGTTGTAGCTAAACTAATTAAGAAACAATATGGAAAGCATCCAAGAATCCATGACACATCTATGTAATTTTGGCTCACCTTTGGCATGTCTATTATTTTATGTTCATAAATTCTTCCTTTCCCAAGGTACCATAGCTTGGAAGAAAGATAGACCTATTCTTTATCAAACAATGAGTTCATAGCTAAAATGGGAGACAATTTTGAGGGTATCATGGATACATATTTTGAGACATTCAAGGAAGGAATGCAAAGAAGATTCATAATACCCAAGCAATTATTTGATGATTATGAACAAGATATCTATTTTCTTGTGAATTGTGATAAGATGCATATTCAGATAGCTAGGCCAATAATAGAATGGGAAAAACCTTTTGATATGAGGTAAACATTGATAACACAAGAGATATCATTGAGGATATTTTCAATGATCCAATGGACCCTAAGGCACTATATTTTGGCACCTATGAAGAGGCTAAGAGTAGAATCTCTTTGGAAACTAAGCTACCTTAGGCTTTGAAAAGAGGAAAAGAAGAGGTTGAGAAAAATCAAAAGAAGAGAAAGAAATCTACTTCCCCTCTTTCATTGATAGAAGGAAAGGGTGATGATATTGAAGAAGAGAAAGAAGAAGAGGAAATGAAAAATAAGAAGAACCAGAAGAAGAAGAAGCTCCCAAGAAAAAGGGGAAGGTTATAATAAAGAAATCATCGAAGTCCTTACTTGGTTTTCTTCATAAGAAGACATGCCAAATCAAGGAAGAAACTCAAATTGTAGGATGAAGAGGAAGATGAAGAAGGGTAGTAAGTAAAAATTAATAGGTCTTCTCCCACTTTTGAGGAAAGACTAAGAAAATCAAAGATGGTGGAGATATGACTGACTTTAAATTTATTAACTATGAAACAAGGAGTGAAGGAGAGAAAAAGTAAATTGAAGAAGCCCTAGTAGATAAAATGGCTAAGTGGAAGTACTCTCTAGAAGAACTAACCAAACAAGTTCCTCATATCTTACTAAAGGTTATAGCACATCAATGGGAAAATGTAGTAAATATTGCTAGAGATATCAACACACAGACCTTAAGAAAGATAATGACAAATCTTTTTGACAACAAAGTGAAGGAAGCATTGAATTAAGAATGTACATAAACTAATTTCCAGGTTCAATGAATTCCTAATTTTGTAAGAGGCTATTGAAGTTGTGGTGCAATCAAATAAAAATACATGGAGGAACATCTATGGATTGCATGATGTAAAACCTACTAAGGAGGTTGTACAAGTAGATGGTGTTGATGATAAGGAAGATGATAATGAGAAAGATGATGAAAAAGATTTGGATGATCACTCAATCAGTGACAATCTACCTAAGATTTAGGATATCCAAGACTCTAATCCTGAAAAGAGAGCAAGAGAGGTAATGACGTGCCTTCATAACTCTCAGAGAAAAGCCTTAGTTCCATCTAGCTCAGAGAAGGTTACTAATGAGTCACAATTAATTGAGGTAAACATAATTCCATCATGAACCCAATTGACTATTGGAGCTATTTTACCAATTACAATAATGAGTGGTGTTTCCACCACTTCATCATCCAAGCACTAGACCCCAATCTTCATACCAATGAGTTAGGATGAGTTAAATAGCAAGGTATTGTGAACATTTTTGCATTATTTTTGTTTCTTTTGTAATTGATATTATTCATGCTTCTAGTGTTTCACCAATAAGTGTAATTATAGTTGAGGTTAAGCCTCAACCAAGCATGGAGGATTTGAGCAAAGGAAAAGAAATTATTCATTCTACTATTTAGAAAGAAAAGAATAAAAAGTAAGAAGCCTCCAATGATGAGCTTGATATAGAGAAAGACATATTCATACAATTTCATTGGGATGTCTCCAATATAACTCTTGATCAAATGGACATGCTAGGAGAGCTTTGGAAGAAAAGGGAAAGACAACAAAAGTTGAGAGATGGAAAGAAGAAGAGAAATCAAGTTCTTGAAGACATTAAGGGTATATTTGTTGATGCACTAAGAATAGAGGTCAATGATAAGAAACTTATATTGGATCAAGATGTAAACATTGTGCACAAGTTTAATGAAGAATTGAGTGGACAAGAAATTTTTTTGCAGAGGGCAAAAAGGAAATTTAAATTTATTTTTTTTGGAAAAAATGGCTCAAAACATTGCCTTTGATCAAGTGGAATTGTACAATATTCTTGGAAATTTTGAAATTTTTTTCGTTAATAATGTTGTTTCATTATTTGTAAAGTTAAGTGACACTACAAATTTCAGAAAGAAAACAAAGCAGAGGTCAAAATTTGATGTTGATCTAAAAGTAAGCGCACACTATTTGTCACTTGACCTCGGCACTAACTCTGCACATTCTCTAAACATCAAGTATCAAACATAGTTCTAGGAAAAATTATTGAGGGAAGAAGCCTAAATAAGGGCTATACTAGCAGATATTCAGAATATGAAAAGAAGAAGCCAAAATAAGGGCTATACTAGCAGATGTTCAGAATATGATAATCCCCAACATGGATGTAATGAAAAAACATATTGTCCATTGAAAAATATTAATCCATGACAATGATGAAATTATCAACTATAGTGAAGATAAATTTTCATGCTTCCAAAGTTTTTCAAGAGAATTGGGACAAAACCATATCCATAATTTGGAAGGTAGAGAGTGAGTTCCTTTCACATTTTGGTGTTACCTTGTAAATATAAATTTTTGGCATTTGTGTCAAAATCAAGGGAAAAATAGTTATTATCATACTATAAAGTGCTATATATATGTATGTATGTATGTATATATATATATATATACATATATATATATATATACATATATATATATATACATATATATATATATATATATATGTATATATAGATATACATATACATACATATATGTATATATATGTATATGTATATGTATATGTGTATATATATATATATATATTTGTATAAGCAACTTATATTGGATCAAGATGTAAACATTGTGCACAAGTTTAATGAAGAATTGAGTGGACAAGCAATTTTTTTGCAGAGGGCAAAAAGGAAATTAAATTTTTTTTTTTTTGGAAAAAATGGCTCAAAACATTGCCATTGATCAAGTGGAATTGTACAATATTCTTGGAAATTTTGAATTTTTTTTCATTAATAATGTTGTTTCATTATTTGTAAAGTTAAGTGACACTACAAATTTTAGAAAGAAAACAAAGCATAGGTCAAAAATTGATGTTGATCTAAAAGTAAGCACACACTATTTGTCACTTGACCTCGGCACTAACTCCGCACATTCTCTAAACATCAAGTATCAAACATAGTTCTAGGAAAAATTATTGAGGGAAGAAGCCAAAATAAGGGCTATACTAGCAGATATTCAGAATATGATAAGAAGAAGCCAAAATAAGGGCTATACTAGTAGATGTTCAGAATATGATAATCCCCAAAATGGATGTAATGAAAAAACATATTGTCCATTGAAAAATATTAATCCATGACAATGATGAGATTATCAACTATAGTGAAGATAAATTTTCATGCTTCCAAAGTTTTTCAAGAGAATTGGGACAAAACCATATCCATAATTTGGAAGGTAGAGAGTGATTTCCTTTCACATTTTGGTGTTAACTTGTAAATATAAATTTTTGGCATTTGTGTCAAAATCAAGGGAAAAATAGTTATTATCATACTATACAGTGCTATATATATGTATGTATGTATGTATATACAAATATATATATATATATATACATATATATATATATATATATATACATATATATATATATATATATATACATATATATATATATATATATACATATATATATATATATATACATATGTATATATAGATATACATATACATACATATATGTATATATATGTATATGTATATGTATATGTGTATATATATATATTTGTACATACATGCATATGTATGTATGTATGTATATACAAATATATATGTATATCTATATATACATATACATATACATACATGCATACATACATATATACATATATATATATATATGCATGTATATATATATACATACATACATATATGTATGTATATATATATGTATACATATATATATACATGCATATATATATGTATATACATACATACATATATATACATACATATATGTATGTATGTATGTACATACATACATATATGTATGTATGTATATATATATACATACATATATATATGTATGTATGTACATACATACATATATATATATGTATGTATACATACATACATATATGTATGTATATATATGTATGTATGTATATACATATATATATGCATGTATATATATATATGTATACATACATATATGTATATATATATGTATATATATATACACACACACATATATATACATATATATATATATACATACATACATATATACATACATATATATATACATATCTATACGTATATATATGTATGTATATATGTATGTATATATATGTATGTATATATATATATATATATATATATATATATATATATATAAGGGCATCCAAAGGGAAATATGGAAAGGGGGAAATGTAGTTATGTATAACAAAGCTATAAAAAACAATTTTGAAAATTCAAACACAAAGTCAATGTTTACTGAGTTGTCAACACAATAGTCAAAATTGAGTTGGAGACCCAAGAATTTTGATAGGGGGAGTTTTGACTTATATTTTAAGTATTCTTATTTTGGTTGATAAGTTTTTTTGTCATTGATACGAAATGGGGAGATTTTTGACCTAATGGTCAAATCAATTTTTAGTAAGTGACTAAATACTTAATCAATTTGATTGGGTACATTTCTAGCAAACTTCATAGACTCTATTGAGCTTTTTAGTGTAAACCAAATTGGATGTAGTGTTAAATGAGCTAATAAGGTCTACCAAGTTATCTGTGTTAACAAAGTAGAAAGAAGGTAGTGTTGATCGAGCTATAGTGTCAACGCAACCCTTTAGTGTCTACCAAGATCTCTAGTGCTTTTCAAGTCACCAAATGATAACAGGGTTAGTGTCTACTCCAAAGTGATCGATGTGAACCAAAAACCAATGTCAACCAAGTGTTGGAGCTTGCTAAGTGTCAAAATATCACTGGAGTGGTCTTCAAAACCTGAGTTACAATAGTAAGCCAACTTACTCAAGATTGTTTGAATTTAGTGTTGTAGCTGATTCTAGAAGGTAATTAATTGGATTGGCATATTTGCAATACAACTCTTCATATCCAAGTAAAAATTTATAATGAGTAAGAAGTACAATGAATGTGAATTAGAAAACAAAGGCTACAAGAAGGATAATGAAAAGGAGAGTCTCATCCATTACATAAAGGTGGTCACTTTACATTAAAGGAATCTCATACAAAAAACCAAGTTACAGAATAGAGATCAACTACTAGTTCATCCTAAAAGGTGCATTAGTCAAATCCTCTAACAAGGTGGACTTAAATATCCTATGCTAAATCTCTTAACTGACTGCATACTTCATTGTATTTTATAAATCATTTCACAAGGTGGACTTAATAGTCCTTATTCCTCCTAACAAGGAAAGTAACCATAAGTGATCAATTGTAAGCCTTAACAGGTCAACTTTATATTGCATTCATAAAGCTTTTGTGTATCATCCCCACCCCAACTTTACTTTCTATTTGGAAGGCTTTTAAGTTACCATATATTATGCCAAGTGTTATGAATGTTTTATTTCTTTCAGTCTTTCATGCATTTAATTAGATCAAAATAGCTTATGAAGGATTAATTGGTGAATCTAAGTTAAAGTTTAATTGGTTCCTAATTCAACTCCCCCCCCCCCCTTAAAGTCACCTAGGCCCACATAAATTTCCAACATCACCATTAACCCATCTCATATTAGCATTGTGAAACATATAACCATAAAATAAAATAGATCTAACTATCCATCACATGCATAGACATGAAAATAATTATAAGCACATAAGACAAAAGATTTGGTTACTCATAAACTCTCCAAGGTGAAGGTAAAACTAGGGTGGGGATGATACCCACAAAACTTCACTACTATAATAATAAATTGTACCTATTAAGGCTACAATTTTTTATCACTTATTGTGATCTACCCTATGAGGGTTCTACCTTGCTAAGAGCTTACAAGACTTATCTAGTCAACCTTGATTAAATAATTTAAACTCACAACTAAGTAATCACTTTGTTAGGAGATTTGAGTAGGCTTGTTAGAACCACTCTATTATGATATTTACCATAATTCACTTGCTAAAATATATCGGTTCTCGATCCTTGGGTTAGTGCTCTAATGTTGGATTAGAGATCTCCTCTTTCTAGTTTTGATTTGATCCCCTTATCTAATAAAAAAAAATTTGTGCTTCACTTGTAGGTTTCTTAGTCTAATCTCAGCTTCTAATCATATAAACTTAGCATTTTTTCTCTCATACACTTGACTCTTCAATCTCTTCTTTATCTCTCACACACATACACAATCTCTCTCACTGATTCAGGGTTTGGACCCTCCTTAAATAACCACTTGGATAAGGTTCTCAATCATAATCAATGATCTATATTTCTCCCTTTTTTCATTTAGTCACTCCAATTTTTTGATTGGTTATAATACCTTCATAGGGATTGGTGACCTCTGAAAAAATGTGTAAACAACTCCTTATCTATCTCTACAATATTTAAACCAGATATAGAAGTTGGATAAAAAGCATTTTCCATAAGTGTTTGTGCCATTACAAACACATGTACTAAGATTGGTTTAATTGGCACTTGAATACCTTGACTCTTGGTCATAATTGATATGAACATATTGTCCCTCAACTTCTATATTCTTGGCACTAATTGTGTGACTCAACATGAGCTAACCTTGCTTAGCAAAATTTCTACTTTCTTTACTTTGCATAAATTGGAACTCAGTTTATACTAGGGTGCTTGCTAACCTAAGACTTTCTTAGCTCAAACTAAAATATAAATAAGTCCATACTTATTTTGCCTTCATTGGATAACTCAGTTGCATTGATGACTAACTCTTCCTAGGAAATGATTATGCATTTGTCACTAATAATCAACATGGCATGTAAATCAATAATCTCCCCCTTTGACATTTGTGCCAAAAAAACTTTTTTATGACTAATCATTCCATTGAAAATTTTAAAATAGCATTACCCTTAGAGTATGGCTCAATCTTCAAAAAGAATTCACTATATACATCATATGTACATGTCTCCAAAAATGAGTTACAATACATTACATTACATAATTACATACCTCCAATCATTAGCTACTTTTGTTGGCAATATGGCAAGTTAGATGTCTACACTCTTTTCATTTATGGAAACATGTATTCAATATTTCATTTATGTATTTTGAGTTAGAAAATTATCAAATTGTTGGACAGTTTGCAATAATAGAGAGAAAAATGTGATGTGTATGGATAAAACACTTTGAGTTAGCTCATGCACAATTTAAGATAGCTATATGATGATGTCACGATGATGTAGGCTACTGTGGAGATGTTTATGTATAGTATGATGCAAGTTACAGTTGATATGTGATTTTAGGTATTTAACAAGATAAAACATAGCATATCATAAGTATGACATGTGCGACTTAAGGAATCATTTTCATGACAAAATAATAAAAAATTCATGATGAGCTAACATTATAGATACTACTTTCTAATTAATTTTATATAAGTCAAGTGTGTGAAGATATGAAGGCTAACTAAGAAGAGATTTGTTAATTTTCACAATATAAGTAAAGATCTTATCTTGCATAAATAATGTGTAAGATATGTGACATATGAACTACTGTTAAGATATCATAAAAGATATAAGAGCCTTATGTGATACAAAATCTGATGTATGATCAAATCAAGTGCGAGTTTTAGTAGTGAGAAAGTATTGTATGTGTAGCCATAGTTGTGAAGAACTTTATTGCTTAATGCATGTTAAGACAGTGGGCTCTTCTTGTGTACATTCTATTTGATCTACCAACTTCTATCAATGCTGAAGCAACTAGTAACAAGGTTGATTATTTCAACATGGCCTAGTCCTCTAATAAAGACTCAAGACCTATTTGTACTTCACAAACTCCTAATAAGGTCAATATCCTAAACAAGATTGTTTTATTTAGTGAATCATCTATTGGGCATCATCCCCATCATGGATTTCTATTGGCCAGGGTTTCCCTAGTTAAAAAATAATGGTGTTATGAGTTCTCTTTTTGTATGTTTATATCTACTATTCATAATTGTTGGTTTACTTTCATTTACAAGATATAAATTAATTAACAATATTCAATTGTGGGAAAAAAATTGTAAAATACTGATTCAATACCCACCCCCCTCTTTGTTGGAAATACAATAGGGAAAGTAAAATTTGTGAGGTGGTGGGGTAGGGGTGAATTAGTACTTAATAATTTAACCATAAAATTAGTCACCACACATCCATCTCAGAATCTATTGGTGTTCAAAATTGTAGCCCCGATTTTGAGCACCATTGGGAAAATTAAGCCCTATAAGCGCTTTTTGATGCCTATGTACCCAGCTGTCCATTTGAAGCATAAGAGGTGTTAAATGTTTCTAGAACCTTGCATTCAAAATATATACTCATTTAATGAAGTTAAACTACTATTCTGAGTCTTTTGGTGCGGTCCAATTTTGAGCATTTGTCAAATCTACATTTTGTGTCAAACAATGACAAGAGGCTATGTTTTCCATTGAATATCTCATACCCAGTAGTGTTTCATGACTTTCTACTTTGGGAGTGTTTAGTGTCCATATCAGAGAGCCTATGTTTCAGATTTTGAGTCATTTTGAGTCTGTTTGACTAGGTTTCAAGCCCCTCAATGTTGGTCATTCACTGATGTCATGCTACTACAATTTATTCTTAATTCTGGGAAGCCTTGTTTGACGTGTTATAACTTTGACCTAGTTGACCAAAATGCTGAAATTCCATTTACATTGCATTTTAGAGGTCAGAGAATTTCAATGTTTCAAGTTTGAGCTTATGAAAAATCCGTTTGATCAATTTTCAAATGTGATTCCAAATGTAATTTCTAACTTTTTACTGGTGTCAAGAAATGCAAATTTGTCAGAACCCCTATTCGTGATGTTCTAAATTGGACTTTGTGATAGGTGAGATTTAATGGATTGTATCACTATGGTGTACTTCGAAAATACTTTAAGTGTGCCAATTTTCACATTTTTATGAATCCATTTGCATACTTTCCTAAATCTATTTCATTCACAAAAGATGTTTTTTTGTCAGTGTTTCTAGTTTGCCAATTCTAAGTAGCCTACTTTGACCACTTTCCATTTGAATCCTATTATTCATGATGATCCCACATCATATATTTATACTCTCCTCATGAAAATGAACCTACACCAAAGTTTTTGTGCCCCCAAGTGTCAGTTTCCCCAATTTTTGAAGCCAAATCCGAACACAATTTAGTGTTTTTTTACATGTTTATCTGTAGGTGATTTTAAGAAGGAAACTTTGATAGTCAATATATTTTCACAAAGAATTCTTCATGAGATGAGATTTAATAGGGTGCAAGTAGGTGAAACAGAGAGTTAGCATGCCAATTTTCAAAGCCAAATCAGGTGTCCTTGTCAGTTTTAAGGCGAGCCAAAGTACCTCCGATACAAAGTCAAAAAGTTGCAAGAAGAGATGAAAATGAGTTTTAAAAGTTGAACCAATGGTATAGATTATTTCCAATCAGATTCAAGTGTTTAGTGGATTAGTTTGATAGTTCAAGTGTTTGAAAATGAAATTTATTTAGGCCAGATCCACTTTGGGGCCAAGCTAAATTCATCATATTTGTGACAATATTGAGGATTGTGGAAATATCTTGTGTGTAAGGAATCTACACAAGCCAAATTTCAAGAAACATATGGTACCAATACATCAGAAACATAGAGCACAATCTCTTTCTTTTGAGAAAGATCCAAGTGATCAGTTCCAGCACAATGAAAAAGAAATGATGGATGCTTTGATGGAGCTTTTCATCAAACAATTTAAATGGAACACTGCCCTCGGAGCTTGGCAACCTAACTCAATTGGAACAACTGTATATTGATAGTTCTCGAGTAAGTGGAGAGATTCCAAGCAGTTTTAGAAATCTATGGAAGTTTTAAAAAGTATGGGTACATGACAATCTATTCACAGGTGCAATACCTAATTTCATTGGAAGCTGGGTTGATCTAATTGAATTAAGACTTCAGGGAACTACTCTCAAGGGTCCAATTCCTTCAAGCTTCTCCAACTTAACCTCTTTAATGACATTAAAAATAAGTGACTTAACTTTAGGTGTTAGATCATTGACATTCTTACAAGGCTTGAAGAAATTAACTCAATTAGTTCTAAGAAACAATGAGATTTTTGGTGAAATCCCTTCATATGTTACAGAACTAAGTGAATTGTAGTACTTATTTTCACTTTGCAATAAATTGTGGCAGTTTAGATATAACATCCGAGGAAGGAAGGACTTATGAGAGTGATAATGAAATACTTTCTCCTACCTCATTTTATGTGAGTAACACACAGAGGTGGGGAGTTAGCAATACTAGAAATTTTATGGACAATTTTGCAGAGTTTTACAGAATCCAATCAATCTCAATTTACAAATACATTAGATGGGGAGTTCTATCAAATGGTAATATGCCTCTACAAAAGCCATGGGAGTGGAGCAGAAGTTCATCTGGTCCTTCTCCATTCATGCCTTCTTCAAATGGTCCCATAAGAACTATTATAGAGGTAGCTAAAGATATAAAAAAATGGACCGAAGATTATGGATACTGAAAGAAGTGTCTCTATTGCTGACATAAATAATATTGTTAGATCTATGCCAATGAGACCTTGGGAAAAAAATCATGGGGCTTGCTATGGAATTAATTATGGAGGATTTCTTTCTTGACTAATTATAATTCTACCTATGGTTCTATGGCACCTTACAATTCAGGATATACTTTTGGTATGTATGGGTCAAGCAATACATATGGTGGATTGGGAGGATATGGAAGTGCAAGAGGTAGATACAAAGTAGTAATCCATGTTTGAAGGAAGATTCATGCAAGAGAAGAGCCACATTGTAATAGGAAACCCACGCTGAGGAAGCAATCATTTTGAACAAAGGGAGGTGCCAAAATAGAAGGATGCTTCCACCACTAAAAGGAAGCAGGGGATGTGCAAGGAATATAAGCCACTAAATAAAGAGATGAAGCTGCAATAGTATAAGAAACTCCACATATCCAAAGAGAGTCTTGTAAAAGGCAGCCCATGATAGCAGTTGATGCATTGAAGAGAAGCTTCAAGCATCCAAGCATGAAGAAAGCACAGTTGGAAGTGCCATTTTAAAGTAAGAAACTACTGGTCAAAGAAACTGCAACAAGAAGAAGCCATAGTGACAAGGGGAAAATCTCTGGAAGTGGCATGAAAAGAGGCATCCACTTTCCTGCATGAATAGGGACAATAGCATTGGACATTAAAACAACAAGGCATTAGATAGCATGTATTTTTTTGTAGGTGTGACATAAAGAAGCTTCAACACCTGCATGATATAATGTGGGTGTGAAGATTTCATGAATCCATGCTCTATATCTAGTCTGAACTCATGGTCAAAGGTTGAATGTTATGAGATTTTATTCCACATTCAAATTGAGAAAGTTCTTTTCGTTGTTTAAATATAACAACACACAATAGCTATTGTGCCTAATGACACATGACTTTTGAAGCCATAGGCTCATGTGGTGGAGCCTGGCCATGGTCGATAGGTAATGTGGGCATATTTTGATACATAGAACAATCTAAAACTTCATGTGTATAAGTAGAGGTTGAAGCAATAAGCCTTCCCAATGCTACGCAAAAGCTTCAAGCATACAATCATAAGGATAAAATTAAGGCTTCTTGATGCTATGGGAAAGCTCCCTATATGGTTAGAAAACAAATTTTTAAGGGCTGAAGGTTTACATGCCTGTATGAGCGTAAAGGGAAATTTCATCATGTGAGCATAAAGGCCCAGCCTATATGCATGTAAAGAAAAATTTGGAGACCTTTGGTGCTATGGGATATTGAAAATATTAATATGCATAAATATGTGAGTGCCCGTGAGAACATAAAGTAAGAAATTAAGAAGATTAATTAATATTAAAATATTAATTAATTAAAAATGTCTCAAATGTTGCACAACCAATCAGATTTCAAAACATGGTGATGGTAGATGGAAGGAAGAGTATAAATATCAAATGAAAATTAGAAGTTTCAAATGCATATAAAAAATTTGAATAAATTTTTAAGTTTTTATATAGTTCAAACTATATAAAATTTTAAATTTTTCCATTTTAATGCAAAGTCATAGCCTAGGCTTGAATTTCAAACTACTACCAAGGGGAATTTTTTGTTCAAAATAGGCACTATAATATACCATAGGAACCAAGAGAAGATGAATTTTCTAGATTTGGGGTTAGTTTTTTATTGAGTCTTCACTAGTTCGAGTTATAAGCAGATTTACAATTTTTGAGGCATTCTCAACAGAATGGGCAGAATTCATTATGAAGCATCAAGATTGGATAGGAGATAGATATAAAGGCTTTTTGAAGCCTGAATGTGGAAAAAAAAAAGTTTGAAAAGATTATATTATATTTTTGAGGTCATTCAACTGATTTTTTCTTTGGTTTTTAGTTCCAAATTGGGCATCAAAATCAGTTATCTTATCAACCAAATATCTCAGATATTTTGTGCTTGTATAGGTCAAATGATGAGGATTTGATTTTGCAGTTGAGGGGAGAGATTAGAGAGATATTTTCAGCTTCTTGGGAAAGAATTCTGAGGGGACACTTGTAATTGTTTGATCAAATCTGGAAATTCAATCTTCTCCTATGTCTTTCTTTCTCTCACCCATTGTAGGGTTGGTTCCAATCTTTGGAGAAAAACCACTCACTACTATGATACCATGTTTTGGTTCCAATTTTGATGTGCTCCCATACCGTGACACCACATTTTCCTTTAGCAAGTTTCTTTTGTATGAACAATAGTAATGAAGAGAACATAGATAGTTCAAATCTTTTAAGTGTTTCTACATTTTAATTGTAAGCATATGAATGTATTATTTCAATGAAATTAATACAAAGAAAAATAGGTTGAGTTTCACCTTGAATCTTGTCTCCTTTATCAATAATCTTCAATGTTTTATGATCTTTGAACAAAGAGCCTAAGTCATAGTTATAGTCCCTTAAGGCTGTATATTGTTTCATTGTTGCTTATAACTCAAGGGGTTATGCAAATGCTTCAAGGAAATCAATAGGGTTGAAAGTTTAGTGATGAGGATATCAAGTATGAATGAGATTTAGATTGAACATTGAATTCTATTTACAAGGTGAATGGATAGATCAGATATTTAAAGATACAGATATGTCTCAAGTACTCATATGTATGTATTTCATTTATAAAATTGCCTGGTGGATTAGGCAATGATTAGTTACATGATCACTTGTTCATGCTACTACATATTAGGGGTTTTGTTGAAATCAACATTATTAATCAAATTCTTTTCCCCCTTTCATGTTGAAGAGCTGAAAATTCTAACCCTCACTCAACTTGTGAATTTCATAGATTTTCATTTAGCTACTATAGATTTGTGTTATTGCATGAGTTAATAGGAGAGATAAAGGGTTGCATCTATGACTATTAGGTTCAGATTTATGTTTGAATTGCATTGGTACCATATGTCAGAACCTCAAGCTTAACCTGACCAGGTCTTATAGAGCATGAAGTGGAGAAGGAGTTATGCCTTATAGTTGGCCCAAGATTACAGTCAAGTGTATCCCTCATAGGAATTTTCTAGCCTTAGATGCATTTGTCTAGTTACTTGGTTATTTTCAAAATTGTTAAATTAGGAGCCAACACAATCTAGACATGTAAACTAAAATACTAGATGCATGCATTCATAACTTGAAAGTAAATTAACATTCAACACATATATGACACAAGATATTGGGTTACCGAGAAACCCTCCAAGGAGAAGATAAAATTGGGGTGGGGATGACACCCAAAAATCTTCACTACTATAGTTACAATATTT
Organism: Cupressus sempervirens; assembly: GCA_028749045.1. NCBI lineage: Eukaryota > Viridiplantae > Streptophyta > Pinopsida > Cupressales > Cupressaceae > Cupressus > Cupressus sempervirens. The sequence goes on from CM053793.1 coordinate 800,514,075, forward strand.
TTATCATGAAACATGATCTACCTTGTGAAAGGTTTTCCCTATTAAAGGCTTTACAATATTTTTAGATCTTACCTTGTTAAAGGATTTCAATACCCTATTAGAAGTGTGTCTGGTAAAAGGAATTTGACTTACAATAAAGTAAGCACCCTATTAAAGGATTTACAACAACTTTTTAAGACTATTCTTTTAGAGATTTAACTGATTGACTTGTTAGAATGCCTCAAAAACAATCCTTTGGTAAGCACTCTATTGCTTTATGATAGATCACCTTTTACCTGATGTGTACTTGATCCTTCTTGACCAGATGCATCTCTATTGTCTTCTAATTCCTTTCCTCTATTCTCCTCTAACTGATTCTGTAATGTCAAATTTTTATTACTTGGCACTTGAAGTCCCTTATGCTCAGCGTCAACTACAAATACAATGTTGTAATGTAGCCTCTGAATGAATTGACATCCATTAATCACTTGGTATTTGAATAACTCGGCACTTACTATCTTGGTCTAATTTTTCACAATGCAGAAGTTATGGAAAATTTTAGTGAAAAATCATTTGAGTCTTAAAATCTTGCAAATTAGGGTTTTGTTCCTTGTATTTTTCAAACCCTTAGATTGCCCTACTTTAAAAAACCCTCAATTTTTTTTTATTGTATTTACCCCAAGGAAGGGCTTGCACAAGCATGAATTCATTATAATTTTGTCTAAACTTTATCTGGTCATTTTTGGCCTATAAATTGTTTGATCGTTCTATTAAGAAATACCTTTGATGACACAAAGTCTTTATAATCGTTGATCTTGTTCAGATCAATGGCTGTTGCATTCCCACAATTTTGAGATGCAAGATTTTTAAATAATGCAGGCATGCAACTCGGTGACATGTAGCCCTTGCCTTTTTAAAGTTTTAGTGAATCGTAAAGTTTGTGGGGAGTCATAAGTTGTCAAAAAATTTTGCAAGTTTGTCAGTACTTTTCGTGCACGTTCTGGATTTCCTATGATAGCATTGGTTGAGTTACTAATAGAGATATGCCTTTATCACCAAGAAGCATCAACCATTCATTTCATTTGAATCAAGGGATATCACTTTCCTGCAAGAAGGAGATGCTCATGAAATAAATAATGCAAGGAAGTGTCAATAGGACAAGTGGCACAATCTAACAAGATGGGCCTATCGTTCTAAAGGATGATGCTGAGATGTATTCCGTGGCAAGTGTCAGATAAGTTGGGATGGTTGGAAATATTTTATTCGTCACTTTAGCCAACGTGGTGTTTAAGATACTTAATTCTATAACCATAGATCTGTCAAAGATCAAAGGCTAGTGCATGCCTGCATTTTGAAGCTGCATGAGAGATAAATAATGCAGGCAAGCAGTTTTTTGACATATGGCAAGGTGGGGTCAAGAATTGTTAGTGTGTGTTGTAGTGTGCCAAGCTGTAAAACAATTACTGATATGTACTACATGTTATGCAAATAAAGTGTTTCATTTTCCAAATCAACTAAATTTTTGTTAGACCGTAGATCCTTCAAAGATCGAGGGCTGGTGCATGCCCGCATTAAGAAGCTACTAGTCAAATAAGGAATGAAGGTGTGTGCCTTTGCAACACGTGTCACAATTGTGCCAAATTATGGAAGAATGTTGAGTCAAACCATGTGGTCTACCACTGGTGCTTAGCTGGAAATACTTATGATGTGGGTACAGAAAGTTTCAGAAATTAATGCAATAGTTAGATGAGCCAGAGCACGCAGATTGAAAGAAGTCATTTCATTGGCCCAAGTGGATGATACAAGCATAAAATGTAGAATTTTTTCACACCATTGATCCTATCTTGATCAACGAATGGTGCTTACCCGCATTAAGAACTTTAATGAAGTTCAAGTAAAGAGGGTATGTGCCATGTAGACACGTGTCTATGGTGACATCTAAAATTTTAACTTAGAAGCTCTGTAGGGTATAATCAATGTCATCATTGATCTTTTGAACATTTTGTTGTTCAGTAGTTTGAAACACCAACAAAATGGTGATTCTACTAGGGAATTACACTTAGTGTTGTTATAAATAGTGAATTATTAGAGATCTATGTCTCCTTGGGTAGAGTTGCAGATTTTAATGCTGAAGTTTCCCGTGGATTTGGAATTTTCATACATTTTGCCTAAGACTATCACTAAATGATTTATCTTTTTTTTAGTTCTTTTTCCCATTCTGATAGAGTGGGTGGTGACTCAAAAGGTTTTAACCAGTGTCAAGATTAAGAAAATTAGTGTCCCAAATTATGGAGAATAAAAGAAATACACTGGCAAATGTGAGGAAAAACTCGATAATCAAATTACAAACTAATCTCCATCCTAGAGTAATATAGAATTGGGCTATGAAAGGAAACCAAATGTAGAAAGGAAGCTATTCACAAGAGCAAGTAGTAGGGAAAGATAATGCTCACCATTCTGCTGTTGAAAAAGTGCCTTTCTCCAAAGGTCTGAGATCTCATCCAATTTTTTCTGATGATGATTTCTATAATGCCCTTGAAATGATATGCAAGGAGAAGATTGTGCAACCACATTTTTTTAGTCTTGAGGAAAGGACTAGTAATAATCTTTTCCAACATAGTACAAACTATTTCTTGTCAGATTATTCCCCTAAAAAGATCAGACCTAGACACTTAGAACCTGAAAGTTTTAATGATGAGAAAACATCTAGGTCTGAGTTCACTATTCCTGATCCTAATGAGAATGAAATTTTGAAAGCACAGCTTTTTGAGCAAGAAGCTATTAATAGGAGATCTCAAAAGGAAAGGGAAGCAGTGATTACAAGGAACTATGAAAAAAAACAAGAATTACTAAGGCAAATTGCTACTCTAAAGAAGAAAAATGAGATAGTAGCTAGTGCATGGAAGCCTGCGATTGTGGGACAAGTTGAACAACTTAAGAGGCAAGAGAAGAAGTTGCTCGAAACTTAGAAAATGAATCTATAGGGACCTATGATATAGAAAGTTAAGAACTATACTACTCTAGAAGTTGATAACAATAGAGTAAAGAATGTGGAACCTGTTGTAGGGGCTAAGGACAAAGGAAAAAAAAAGGAGATTGGTGTTAAGATCAAGGAACTAGTAAAGACAGTTCAAATAAATGATTCTATGTGACTCTTTGATATTGAATTGGAAAAGAGAAGGAAATAAAGGGATGCTTTAGCCAAGAGATTAGAGATTGTAGAAAATGAGGCTGCTATAGTTGAAATGAACAATAAGATCAAATTCCTAGAAAATACCACGAAGCAATCTGCAGCTATGCCTAAAGATAATGATGGATCTAATGATGCAAATTATAATACTACTAAGGTATCTCTTTCTTTCTTGTCTTCATCTTCACTAAAAGTAGATCTCAAAAAATCTATTGGTGATGCTAGCACTAGTGACACTATGAATAATACTAAGAAAGATAGTGCTAATCAGCTTAAGATTGATGTACAAAGGAGACCTGTCCACTTAGAAGGCTAATGGAAAATATGTTTTTATGGGATCCTTGGTTTTCCTAATCCTATATGACAAGAAATGAGGAAAATATTGCCTAAATTTGATGGAAATAATGCTATCTATTGTGAGGATCATTCGAGGAGTTTTCTTGATATGATGAGTGACTATGATGTTGAAGCTGAAGATGTCATTATGAAGTTGTTTGTTCAGTCACTAATTGAAGATGCTAGAGAATGGTTCAAGAGACTCCTCGAATTATCTATTATTGGTTGGAAATATATTGAATACTATTTCAAAGAGCAATATGGTGACAAGAAAAATCAGAGTTATATTATGAGTGAATTCAATAATATTAAGAGGTTGCCTAATGAATCTATAACTGAATCTAACACTAGATTCCCAAAAAGGATGTACAAGCTAATGCAAGCCATGTGAATTGATGAAAAGGTATGTCTGATTACTTATCTAAATTCTTTTGATGGTAAAATGACATACCAACTTAGGGATAAGGAGCCTAGGACTTTAAGAGATGCTTTCAGAATTGCCATTAATATAGAAAATAACTTAAGGATTTCAGGGAGGTTAGAAAGAAAAATAGATGATCCTAGGTTATTTGGTAATAAGGGAAATATAAAGGAAGAACATAAAGCTACTAGAGGGAAAAAGCAAGAGCCTAGTGAAATGAGTCAAATTCTAAATGCTATAAAAGGTTTGAATCTTCCTCAGGTAAAGAATGATAGGAACCCCACTGAAAATAGGGTCCCTTACCAATCAAATTTCAATAGAAAAAATAGAATGCAAAATTTCCCTTATAACACTACTTAGAAGGATGGTCAACCTAATGTTCCTCCCCCCAAGAACACAAATAACTAGGTGACCCCTGATCCTTTATCCAAAAACTCTATAAATTTGGTGGATGATCCTAAATTCTCTGCTGAACCTACATGGTGTTCTGCTTGTTAAGTACCCCATGCCCCTAAATATTGTGTAGTAGCTTTGTCATTTTTTGGAAATCAAAATATAGTCCAGAAAAGTTTTAGGAACAGGAGGAAACCAATGATGATGTAGGATGTAACATGTTCGATTCACATTTTTCTGACAATGAAGGTTGTGATAGAGGCATAAATGATCAAAGATGTTTTCATAGTGTCAATCAATAAGAAGTATTTTTTTATGAAAGTGATATTGAGGATAATGTGTGTAACATGATAGGTTCAAAGGAAGAAGTGACCCTGAGAAAACCCTCTAGAGAAGAAATCAACCAAATTACTACTAATATGGTGGCTCAGGTTCAAACTAGAAGTATGGTTCAAGGAAGTGAGGGGAATAAGGTAGCTAGTATTTTCATAAAGGGGACTGACCATAAGAAAGGGGAAATTGTAAACCCTAAAGAGTCCCCTACTGTGAAGGTTAAATTTTCAAATAAAAAATGGGAAATAAGGAAAGGGGACAACCCTAAGGATATAGAGCACTCAAATAATATCTCCAAGAAAAGAGATGGGAAGATATAATAGAATGTCACTGAGCAAGATAAGAGTCATCATAATCCCTTAAACACTTTGGGTAAGCATGATGAGAAAGGGAATGTGAATAATGATAACCTTTCTGATTCTTCTATAGATATGTTTGTTATTTTGTCTCATATTAATATTAAGGTTCCTTTGTTTGAGTTACTGAGAATCCTAGTGCACCGAGATAAAGCCATAGCATGGTTGGAGAATACTGATGTAAAGGTAAGTCAAGAATTTAATGAAAATCATGTTCCTAAAAGCTTGAAAAAGGAAAAGGTAAAGGAACAGGACACTGAAGTGGTTGTGTCTCAGATTGCTCAGATTTTTTTGGATAACTCTATCAATGAATGTTTGGGAAATGTTGAAACATTTTTCTTAAGCATCTTAGTGAATGGTAAGACATTAAAGAATTGTATGATTGATTGTAGTGCTTCTAGTACTGTTATGCCTTTTGAGTTAAGGAAAGAATTAGGTTTGAAGGTAGATACTACTCAAGGAAGATGTTGTGCTATGGATAAAAGGGAGGTTATAGTCATAGGCACTATTAGTGCCCTACCCTATAGATTGACAGCCTATCCGAATAAAGAACTCATTATGAGTGTATTGGTTGTTTACATACCACCTCAATATGGTATGTTATTATGTAGAAAATGGAGTGCTGCCATGGGAGGAAGTTTACAATATGACCTATCATTTGCTAATTTTAATATTGATGGAAATTTTGTAAGGATCAATAAAGAGCCAAAAAACATAAATATGATAGTAGAGGAAGTTGAGGATGATATGAAAAATTTTGTGGATACAGATGTCAATGCATTTAGAGCTAAGGTCCTAACTTTGAAGAAAAGAAAGAAAAAATCTCAGATAGAAATGGAAGTTGATACAAAGATAGATAAAGGTGACTTATGGGCCATGTTCTTTGACGGTGCTTATTACGAAGATGGAGCATGTGTAGGTATTTTATTAATTTCTCTTGCTGGGGTAACTTACAAATTTTCTTTCACATTGAATTTCCCCTATACTAATAACATAGAAAAATATGAGGCTTTGTTGTTAGAACTTAGACTAGCTCACAAGCATGGCATAAAGTGTTTACATGAAATAGGGGATTCTAAGTTAATTGTATCCCAGGTGAGAAATGTTTATGTGTCAAAGAATAAAAGGTTAAAACAGTATAGAAATGTAGTATGGGATATGATTGAGTGCTTTGATGCATTCATGATAATTTGGAAGAACAGATCTAACAATAAGATGGTGGATTTGTTGGAAAATATAGCAATAAAACTTGATGATATTACATTAGGTAGTATATCTAAAATTGAAACTCAAATCAGGCCTTCTATTCCTGACAATGTCCAAAATTGGCAAGTATTTGAGGATGATAAAGATATTTTAAGGTTTTTGAATTGTGAGTATATGTTATTAGGGCAATTAAATTGATTTTATAACATATGTAGAAAACATAGATGGAAAAGATACTATTTTTGGACAAGAAGTTGTGCAATTGAAAACAAATAAAATACCAAAAGGTTTAGTTGTCTTGGAAACTATTTTTGATAATCATGATAGATCTCAAATGGATACTAGTGAATATAATGCTAAGGATTTGGAGGAGATAAATTTGGGAACTAAAGAAACCCCTAAGAAGGTATATATTGGTAAAAAATTGTCTCCTAAGATAAGATAGGGTTTGATAGGTCTACTAAGGAAATATAGACATGTGTTTGCATGGTCGTATGATGATCTAAAGGCCTATAGGGAAGATCTCTTTCAACATGAAATCCCTTTGAAACCAAATACTAAGCCTTTTAGACAAAACAAAAGATCAATAAATCCAACCTTGGCTCCCAAAATGTAGGAAGAATTGATTAAGTTAAGAGATGTTGGGATCATAAAACCTATTAGACATTCTTCTTGGGAATCAAATTTAGTTCTTTTCAAGAAGAAAAATGGAGATATAAGGTTGTGTGTTGATTTCAGAAATCTTAACATATCTTCATTAAAGGATAATTATGGTTTGCCAAATATGGAAGCCATGTTGCAAAGGGTCACTGGTTCAGAGCTTATGTTAATGATGGATGGATTTCCAGGTTACAACCAAGTGGTTGTTAAAGAATCAAAACAATTTAAAACTGCTTTCACTACTCCATGGGGTACTTATGTTTATGTCAGAATGCCATTTGGGCTTACCAATGTTGGGGCAACTTTTCAAGAAGAAATGGATGTGGCTTTTGCTGATATCATTAATAAATTCTTGGTTGTATGTCAAGATGATTTAACTGCTTATTCTAAGGATGAAAATGATCATTGCATGCATTTAGAAAAGGTTTTTATCAGAGCCCTCAAGTATGGTGTCTCTTTAAATCCCAAAAAGTGTCTGTTTGGTGTCACTGAAGGAAAGTTGTTAGGACATTTAGGTGGCAAGAATGTAGTAAGTATTGATCTTGAAAGGGTAGAAGCAATAGATAAGATTTAGAAGCCTAAAAGTGTTATGAGAATTCAATCATTTTTTGGAAAAATTAATTTTCTCAGAAGGTTTGTGACTAACTTTGTAGAGATTAGTAGCCCTATATCAAGGATGCTAAAGAAAGGATCTAAGATAAAATGGGATGGTGAACCTAATATTGCATTTAAGAAAATTAAGAAAGCTATTAAAGATGCCCCTATTCTCAGAGCTCCTGATTATGATAAGCCAATGCACATATTTTATTTTGCTTCATTTCACACTGTTGCTGCATTATTGTTACAAAAAAATGAAGAAGGTTATGAGAAACCAATGGCACTCTTCAGCAAGTCCTTACAAGTAGCTGAGCTAAAGTATGAAATCAATGAAAAATAGCCATATGCACTGGTAAAAGGGGTGAAAGATTTTAGATGTTACTTAATGGGAGCTACTTTCATTGCTTTTGTTCCTACTGGTACTGTGAAGGACATCTTCTCACAACAAAAGGTATCTGGCAGGAGGTGTAGGTGGATCAATAGAATACAAGAATTCAATATTAACATCCAGATTACCAAATTGGTTAGAGGACAAGGTTTGGCCAAGTTGATGGTAGAAGAAAATCTAGAGAAAATCCAAATTAATCAATTGGATGATAATTGTAGAGAAGATCTCTATGATATGGACACCTCTGATTGGTACAAGGATGTAATCTATTGCTTGCAAACTATGAAATCTCCATTAGAGTTAACTGATAATCAAAATAGATCCCTTAAGTTTCATGCTATAAGATATCTTATAGTCTGAGGATACTTGAGGTGGAGAAGCATGGAAGGAGTCCTTTTAAAGTGTGTGGATGAAAATGAGTCTAGAAGGATTTTGAAAGACATGCATGAAGGTGTATGTGGTGGTCACTATATGGCTAAAACTACTGCTCATAAAATTCTAAGGGCTAGGTTTTGGTGGCTTACACTTTTTAAAGATGCTCATAACTTTGTGAAAGTATGTGATACTTGTCAAAGATTCAGTGGGAAGTTGAAGTTTTCTGGAAATCTACCCTTAAGACCTGTTGAGATGCAAGCACCTTTCCAACAATGCGGAATTGATTTTATAGGAGAAATCACAAACAAGTCTAGTGGAGGTCATTCTTGGATCTTGGTGGCTACTAATTATTTCACCAAGTGGGTTGAGGCAATCCCTACTAGGAATGCAACAAGCAAGGTGGTGATTAATTTCATCCTGAATAATATTATAATTAGATTTCGATGTCCTTAGAAGATTATAACTGATAATGCCATGTGTTTTAGATTAGAGGAATATAAAGATTTTTGTAAAAAGTATGGAATTATAGAATAAGCATCATCATCTTACCACCCTCAAGGTAATGGTTAGGTTGAATCTAGTAATAAGAGTATATTGAAAATCATCAAGAGGATTTTGGCAAAAAACAAGAGGGCCTAGGACTCAAAGTTGCCATTAGCTTTGTGGGCTGATAGGGTTACTATGAAAAAGGCCATTTTTATGTGTACTATTTGACTTGGTCTATGGTATATAGGCTAGAATTCCACAAAATAACCTTAAAGAGATGTACATATTTGTTCAATTGTATGAAGATGGTATCATTGATGAGACGCAACTCAGAATGGATGATATATTGTAGCTAGAGGAAACAAGGAGAGAATCTGTTGTTCAAAATGCCAATTTGTAGTCACAAATGAAACATTTGTATGACAAAAAAGCCAGTAATAGGAAATTTGAAATAGGAGATATGGTATTAATGTGGAATGCTAGAATGGAAGATAAGGAAAAGCATGGTAAATTTGACCCAATCTGGCCTTGTCCATATAACATTTGTGATAGAAATGGAGAAGATTCATATTTTCTAAAAGATTTAACTGGAGGTATTCTTGAATTGATAGTTCATGGATAATTCTTGAAGAGGTGCTTTTCTTGAAGTATCTATTTTCCATGAACAGTAGTTTTAGGGTTTCTTGGTATTTTTGTACATTCTGTATATTTTGTAAATCCTTGTAAATATCCCTATGTAGTCTAGTTTCTTGTTTTTTTGTATTGCTCTGTGCTCTCTGAAGAAGTTGTCATTTTTGCACCAAGTATGTGGTCTTCTCCTCCATAGATTCTGAATTCTTGCATAGACTTAGGTAGTCTGTCATCACCAAACAGAGCCATTGTTGGTCTGATTTTTCACAATGCAGAAATTATGGAAAATTTTAGTGAAAAATTATTTGAGTCTTAAAATATTGCAAATTAGGTGTTTGTTCCTTGTATTTTTCAAACCCTTAGATTGCCCTACTTTTAAAAACTCTCTAAAAAAAATAAAACCCCAAGGAAGGGCTTGCGTAAGCATAGAATTCATTATAATTTTTTCTAAACCTTATGTGGTCATGCTTGGCCTGTAAATTATTTGATCATTTTATTAGGAAATACCTCTGATGACACAAAGTCTTTATAATCATTGATCTTGTTTAGATCAATGGGTATTGCATTCCCACAATTTTGAGATGCAAGGTTTTAAATAATGTAGGCATGCAACTCAGTGAAATGTAGCCCTTGCCTTTCTAAATTTTTAGTGAACCATAGAGTTTGTGGGGAGTCATAAGCTGTCAGAAACTTTTCAGGTTTGTCAGTACTTTTCATGCACGTTATATATTTCCTGTGATATCATTGGTTGAGTTACTAATAGAGATATGCCTTTATCACCAAGAAGCATCAACCATTGATTTCATTTGAATCAAGGGCTAGCGCTTTCCTACAAGAAGGAGATGCTCATAAAATAAATAATGTGCGGAAGCATCAATAGGACAAGTGGCACAGTCTAACAAGATGAGCCCACTGTTCTCAAGGATGATGTTGAGATGTCTTCTGTGGCAAGTGTTAGATATGTTGGGATGGATGGAAATTTTTTATTCATCACTTCAACCAATGTGGTGTTTAAGATACCTAATTCTATAACCATAGATTTGTCAAAGATCAAAGGCTACCGCATGCTCGTATTTTTAAGGTGCACAAGAGATAAATAATGTGAGCAAGTTGTTTTTTGACATATGGCAAGGTGGGGTTGAGAATTGTCAGTGTGCACTGGGATGTGCCAAGCTATAAAAAAATTGCTGATATATACTACCAGTTATGCAAATAAAGTGTTTCATTTGCCAAATCAACTAAAGTTTTGTTAGACCGTAGATCCTTCAAAGATTGAGGGTTGGCACATGCCCACATTAAGAAGCTTCTAGTCAAATAAGGAATGTGGGTATGCACCTTTGCAACACATGTCACAGTGGGGCCAAATTATGGAAGAACGCTGAGTCACGCCATGTGGTCTACCACTTCTGCTTAGCTGGAAATACTTATGATGTGGGCACAAAAGTTTCAAAAATTAATGCAATAGTCAGATGAGTTAGAGCATGTGGATTGAAATCAATCATTTCATTGGCCCACTTGGATTATGCAAGCATAAAATGCAAAATTGTTTCACACTATTGATCTTGTCTTGATCAACAAAGGGCACTTGCACACATTAATAACTTGAATGAAGTTTAAGTAAAGTGGGTATGCACCCTATAGACATCTGTCCATGGTGACATCTAAAATTTTAACTCAGAAGCTTTGCAAGGTATAATTAGTGTCACTGTTGATCTTTCAAAAATCAATGGTTGGTGCAATCCCACAATAAGAAAATGCTCAATCAATAAGGAAAGAGGGAATGCGCTAGCTTGACATGTGGAAATAATGATGTCAAGCACCTACTCGCTCAGAAGAAGATATGGGACCCACTGGCATGGAAGTTGTTAGAAGGGACAAACTCATATAAAGGCTTCCTATTGGTCAGTATAGCTGACTTGATTTGATCATTGATCTTGTCTTGATCAATGAGTGGTGCTTCCCTGCAATTCTAAGGTGCAAGGAATTTAAGAAATGTGGGCAAGTGGTATTGCAACACGTAGCCTTATTTTTTAAATCCATAAAGCTTGTTTCCTTTTAAATCAAAGCCATCAAATCAAGTGAAAATTGACATATAGGATTCAAATTTGGTTACAATTTGGAGGTAACAGTTATTGAGAGTAAATATGGTGTAGATTTCCTTCATGCGATTTCAATTTATGAAAAGAACTCATAGTCTCACCATTAATGAATCAACAAAGCATAGAAAGAACATCAGGGCATACAAAATTCTTAGAGCCAAGGGACAAAAATTTTAGCTAGCGATCCAGTAAAATTGTAGAAGAAGTGTAGAAGTACAAATTCTAGTGAGTAAGTACTCTATGACTCTTTAAAAAATTCAAGTATATGCTATTATAAAATTTCTATGGTTTTAATTAAAATGCCTCCCCGAAAAGAGTTCACTGGATAAACAAATTATTTGAAGTGTTCTGTGCATGATGATTTTCTTGAACAATTACCATTATCGGTACATGAAATAACTAAGGGGAGGGAACTCATTCCAAAACACCCAAGAGTAGCTATAGCTGAAGGTTTTTATGATAGAGTGAATTGGGTAAGAGATGCCTAGGTTTCCATGGGGGATCTGGAGTTGTTTAAGAAATGGTTTTCAAAGTGAAAACTGGACACTGCTATGAGCAATGTATGAGAGTTTGGCATTGGTAAATTAACAGTCGCCATAGTTTTATTTGATAGTGATTTGTTGATGGATTTGGCCAAGAAATATGATCTGATTACAGGGTGGGTAAAGAACCATGCTAGAGTGAATTTCTTTAAGGTTTTCCCTAAATTAATTAGTGAGGTTTTTAACCTCAATCCCAACTGTCCTATGCATGAAACTATTGATATGGATGACCTTCAAGCAAGGTATGATGCACAAAGGATTTAATTAAGAATAGGGCCATTGCAGGAGCATGCTCCTAAAATTGGCACCTTGTCTGTGATTACAACCAACACCCTAGAGCCATTGCTAAGAAGGCATTTCAATATGAGAGCTCAAGCATTATATTTTTCTCTTTGCAACATTTTTGGGATGGATGAAGTTGATCAAATCCTAGGCTCTATTGTCCTTATCATGGCTCAAACTCTTCAATTTGGGATGAGCACTATTCTAGATTTTGCTATTTTTCTTGTGAATGAAATTCACAATGGCCTGGTGGGGATAGCATGGGGAAAAGTGGACAAACCATTTTGTTGGTATTCATTGCTTATGCACGTATGCTTGTACAAGAGATTTACCTTCTTCTCCAAGGGTATGGAGCTAGAAACAACTAGGGATGGAGAGAGGAATCCAGTGTAGCTGTGGAGTGTAGATATGACTTCAGAAGCTATAGATGCCAGTTATGTGAGATTTGATAGATACTTTACATCAAAGCTTAGGCTACTTTTGAAAGTCGATAGCCATAGAATTCCACAAGCATTGTTAGAATTGGATAGACCTAAGGACCATGCACAAGGACTATTGGTTAGTCATAATTGTGGGGATATAATCACTTATAGTATTTCAACTATAATAAGAGTATATGGTTTTGTGGGGAAGCCACATGTGTTTCCTTTTCATGTGCCCTCAGAGATAGGGATAGCTAAGCTCCTATGGAAAATAGGTACTATAGATGAGAGGAAATTGTCTAAGAAGGGTACCTTTTTGCCAATTGTTACTGTGGTACATGATTTTGTCTTTGTCAGGAAGGGGTGGAAGCACCTAAATTTTTTTTTAGATAGATATAACATGGCAGAATCTCATGCCAAATTTATTGATCCTGAAGGATTCTATGGCCTCTAAAGAGAGAGGGTGAAAGCTTCGCGCATGGTACAACAAGTTTATTATCCAAAGGATATAATCAAAAATATTTTCACTCTGCAAGAACAAGAACTGAGGAAAGAAAAATGGATAGTATTTAGCAAGACCCTAGAATTTATTAATGCTTTTGACCCCCAATATGACCCATTGAAAGACAATAAATATTGGGGAGCCAAAATGTAAGCATTAATGAATAATTTTGTTGTGATCATCCAAACTAAGAATGAAAAGAAAGCCATGTACATTGAGAAATATCCAGACAAGGTTCCAGAAGTACAAAGGAAGATAAGGAGCAAAAATATAGTAGCTCCTAGCTAGTATACATTGCAGAGAAGGGCAGGTTATGTCATGGTTCAGAGTGTGCAACAGGCACCCCTTCATCAGAGGCCAAGGTCAGGAAGTCCATCTGCAGCCAGCTCTTAAAAAAGGCAAAAATTAGAGGAGGGGTCTTCTTCTTCTCATAAAGAACAATACTTCCCAAGCCAGTCCCCAATCTAGATAGATGATGAAGCATCTCTAAAGGAGTAGCTTAGACAAATTGGTGGAGAAGGGGATGTAATTGTTACATCCAAAAATTTGGAGATTGGAGAACCACAAGAACCTCCTATGTCTTCCTTGGATTTAATTGTTGCTGATTACCAAGGTAAGGAAATTGATCTGATAGTTGCCCAAGCCTTTGAAAGTTTTATTAATGATGAGAATTTTGTAAAATCTAGGGCTTTTGCTCAATTTTTCTGGAGATTAAACATGGGAAATTTTGATAAAACCTGTGAGAAGATCAAGGCTGAGTAAGTAGACAAACCTGATTAAGATATTAAGGAAGAGGTGAAATCTAAATTTTTGAATGATTTTTTTCAATTTACTCCTAAAGCTAGGAGGTAGATAGTTAGACAGTCAGAAGTCCTCCTTCTACTAGAATGGGATATAGCAAATACCATTGTTCTTTATTCAGTAAGGAAATAGAGGGATGTTCAACTAAGGACTACTGAAGAAATACTACAGGCTCATAGAGGAGAAAAATTTAGTGATGACCACCAAGCTCTTGTTATATGGTCCATGGAAAAAAGGGAAAATACTAGAATGCATGAGATTCCCACTACAGAGCATACTGGTGCATTGATAGTGTTGAGGGCTAGAGAGATAAGTAGTAAAAAAATAATTGGGATGGCATCAGAGATGCTAAAATTTGCTAGCATGGCATCTAGCCAAGAGGAAGATAAAATTTCCCAACTCAATGCTAGGTTTGAAGGTATTTTGAAAGCATATGAGTAGAGGGGTATGCAAATACAATCATTAGAAAATAAAGTAAATTAGATGGAGAAGATTCTTGGGAAAAGAAAATTAGGAGTGACTAGTAAACCTAGGATTGCATACCCCCCACAGCCACCTATTGAGCCTTTTAAATCAACACCAATTATTCAGATACCTGATACTCTAGAAAGGCCTTAGTTCTATACTGCAAAGGATTTTGAAGAGGCAAAAAATAAGTTATATGCAATGCATGTAGAATTTAATAATCAATATGAAGAAAAATTGAGGCAGTGTATCATGTATTTAATAGACAAGATAGAATGGCCCACATTTTTTGATCAATTAGCAGGGATTTCAGCTATAAGGGATGAATTGAAAAGAAACGAATATATATTCAAACCCATTGTACATAAATGGACAGATAGAAATGAAGATAGCACTGCTATGTGTATATTTTTTATTCAGCAAACATATCATCAGATAGAAGAATTTTTTGATTTAGTAAATAAGTTGCAAGGTTTTGATGATAAGCAAGATTCTTTCTACAGAAGATTAGCTATTTATTTTTCTAAGTATTTTGTGGAAAATTTTGATTTATTCCCTTGTGCTCTAAAAACAATTGATAAAATAAAGGAAAAGGAAGAATGGAAGAGGGAGCTAGATGAAGTCTTTTGTGAAAGAATAAATAAGGTTATAAATGAAACAAGAAATTTGTTATGGGCAATGAAAAATGAGGAGTTGGTAAAAGTATATTTATTCTATAACATTATCAAAAAATATTTTGTTGATTTAGAGGCAAATGCAAATTCTTTAGTAACTATACAAAGAGAAGTTCTAAATTTTGACTGGTCAGAGGACACTACCTACAATAAGTGGAAGAGAGAGTTTATGTCTACAGAATAGGTAGAAGGAGATGATGAGGTGGAGGATGATAATAAAGAAGATGGTACAAAAGTAGAAGCCACCTCTGCTACTAATGATAAAGACAAAGAGGACCCTCAGGTAGTAGGAGATGACTCATCACTATCACATTTGATGGTCACCTATCTTGAGGAACCAGAATGCTAAAAGAATCTTATCAAAGTATTTTTGCCTTTCTAAAGGAAATAAAAGAAGTGGACCCACAAAGGAATGTTCAATGTATTAGCCTTTCTATTATTTGCATTTTGTCTTTTTGTTATAGGTGTATGTAAAAAATCTTGTGAAGGACACCTATCAATCACATCTACCCTTTGCTTGTTGCAACTCATGCATATATAAATGAATTTTCAAGCCAATGTGAGGGTCCAAATTTTGTATAATTTTTAGTCTTTGGAGAGAATATCGTCGGTCCAATAGTGTGTAGTTGTTTTGATTTTATTTCCAATTTTACTTTTTAATGATATATTGAAATGATAGAATTAGCAAGGTATTATGGGCTTTCCATTCTATTGGTCATTGTGTTAGTCATCTAAAGGGATAATACAAAAGGGTATTTATACTATATCTATGCAATCAATTTCTATCTCCATTTTATGGGTTTATCTACTTTGAAGTTATTTAAATAAGGTTTAAATTGGCTGAATGCAATCTGGATGGATTGTATATTGATTTCATTATTGCTTTTCATTCAAGGAATTATAGAAATGCATCAGTGAATTAGTAGGGTTTATAAATTTATCAGAGGGATACTTAATAATAATTGGAATGGATGATTAAAATTGATTAAATCATTTACAAGTTATTTGAATTAGATCTCCCGCCAATAGTCAATTTTTTACCCAATGGATAAGGCACTGGTCAATTAAGTCAGAAGTAAACAAGGATGAATGTTGTTGCTGCATATCAAACCAATTAGAAAATCAAAATTATTTTTCAGTCTATTTTGTTCAAAGTTATAAATGCTGGTCACTACTCATTTATATCTATTCTCTATGTCTTAGGTAGCTTCTATTTCTAGGAATATTTGTAAATCCTAGGAGAATTATGACCAAATCTGCTAATAAGGGATGCATACAAGTTTGAGAACATTAAAATAGGTGAAGTGAACTGCTCATGTGTTAGTGGGTAATAGATGAGAATTAGAATGAAACTAAATGAATGTCTACATAGCAGTCTGCATTAAAATCATTCCTAGGTATACCCACCTTGGTTTAGAAGAGCCTAAAGAGTAGGAAACCATCCTTTGGTTTTGTTGAAGTTGGGACAAAGTGGTTTATTCATATAATTGCTATTAGGAATTGGCTAATCCTTAGATTGTGTGAGTATTTTCACTATGATATTGAATATTTTATTGTTCAATAGTTTGAAACACCAACATACTATATGCTCGACACTTGAGTGGCTCAACACTTACTAGTTACTTGATACTTACTAAATATCTCTCGCTTGACATATACTCTCTGACAAGTTATGCTCAGCATGAATTACTTGTTTGGCATGAAATAAGTGAATGACTTAAGTATATTGTCACTCATATGTCAAAACCAATCTAAGATTAACAATATGCCCCTTTGACATGAGTGGCAAAATACTTGATTGTGCATGAATAACTTTAGCCTTTCAAGCATAAGTTAGATAATATTCCTTTACATTCAAAAATTTCAAAACTTCAAAAAATTTGCAAAAACTTATGACTCATTAGTCATACCTCAAAATTCAATAACTCCCCTGAGTTGATTGACCCATTGTAAACTGAAAAACTAAATACTCCTTCTAAGTAGATTTTGCATATGATGACTTGCTAACTTAGTTTCTGCTTGATCTTCAAAACTTATCTATCCTTATCATGCATTCTCCCTCTTTATATATGATCTCCCTTTTGAAACTTATGCCATGGGATGTACACTTATAGTGTGTTTTTCCAAGAAATTTTTTTGGACCTCAATTATTATCTTTAGAGATGCATCCTAGTTATCATAGGCTATCTCCAATGATTTGATTTGGATTGATAACTTAGTAGCAAGATGAACTAAGCCTTCATGTGTTGAAATATGGAGATCTTTTTGTATTAATATCTCTAAAAAGGTTATTTCCTTGTACAATATTTCCACATGTGGTGTCAACATGGATTGGATGTTGATCAATGTAGTTCAAATATTTGCATCTTGAGCATGCAAAGCTAACAACTTACCCTAGGAATTCATCAAATTCCTTTAGTGCATCTAAATCTAAGCTAAAGAATGAGGTAGAGTTGTACCTATTTTCTTTATATCTCCTTTAAAATTATTAATATGGCACTGCACTTCTTGTGTGAACAAAGTTGTATCACACAACTTAGTGTAAAGTGAGAAATTATTCTCTAAGAGTTTCTTTACGCTGTCAATCTTGGTTGCTAACTCAACCTGACTAGGTGCAACAACACTTGATCTCTTTTCATTTTCCTTTCCTTGAAATTTTTTATTAGACCATTCAAGTAATTTAATATTGGAATCTAGGTCTATATCATTGATTTGTTCTATAATGTTTACTAATTGATCCATGATAGGCTTTTCTTCTTTAGGTTTTGGTAGGTTGAATGCATCAAGAAATATGTCCTTGATGTTTTGCAATTATTGCTTCTACCTAAGCTCCCTTGTGAGCAATTCTTGTTGCTCTTTCCTTGTAGGTACATCCTATAGTATGCTCAATTTTTCAATAGTGATAGTTGCAAGGTCAAACTTCGGTTGAACAATCACTTCATCCAAGTTTACATAAGCAAATGATGTAACTTCATCTATCTTGGATGTACTAGGAATAGGCCTTGATGATTGTAGTGGTGTAGCTTCTACACTCATCATGTGAAGTGCTTGACTTGGAGCAGTAGTAATTGCTGGCAAAGCAAACATGGTTTGTATTGCTAATTGCTCCTAAGGCTATGTAGTCAAGGATGACTCTTCAGTCCTCTTCTCTTCTTGCCTTTTAATTGTAATTGCACCTTGAACTTGTGCTATAGGTGTAGGAGTGTCTACCTAACATGTTGGAACTTGTGTTGTATCTTGGGCTTCTGTAGAAACTTTTGGTACTGACACAATGTGTACAAATTTTTTGATGTTGGTCATGGATGGCTCTTTTCTTTGATACACTGCAAGGGGTAATGCAGGTTGTATCATAGTAAATTGAGGTGTTTTTGATATGTCTTATGTTTCCACCTCTGCATATTTCTTCTCTACCTTTGTAATTTCATCTAAACTCACCAATATTTGATGACTACATAACTGTACTTTTGTGGTGGTGTCTTGCAATATTTTCTAGGGGATTGATGTTTTGATTCACATTGTTAAAAACATCCTTGATCTTTATAGTTTTAGTGTCTACTTTTGTCACATGTTGTGGACTACCAAACAACATATGTATATATGGTATAATTTGTTTTAGTTTTTGCCCATGTTCAACTATTGCCTGTGTATTTGTATTTGTCTTATTGCCTTCCACATGTGCATCTTTCTCAGTATCAACTATAGTAACCTTAGTTACTTCTTATTCATCATTTTCATCATCTACCTCAAAAAATGTCTACTCAATTTCCTTAGGTGGATAAAACCACAAAATTATCTCACCCTTTTGTAAAGGAAAAGGCTAACAAAAGTATAATTGTTCAACTTCAATTACATGATACTAGTATTGTTATTTAGAATTTGAAAATGAAGTAAATGAATGAAATGTGTAGAAATAGAAGAAGTTGAGGATTATAATTTTTAATAATTACTTGGAATAAGAATTGATGTATTTTCCTAATTTTCATAGGTTATTTTTTATTCATTGAAAACCACTAAAAATAAGGGGTCTAGTTCCCACCATAAAACTATATGGAAATAAACTCATTTCACTTTGATCTCAGACTATGTTATAGATAACATATATATCTGGAATAATAATAATAAAGGCTTTAGACCTATATTTTCTCCTTTATAATGATTCAAATTTCAGCTCACATGAAATCAATGGTTTTCATCTCCCATCAGATTTTTCAAAACAAATCTATTCTAACTAGAAGAAAAACTATACATTCTAGAAGAGGAAACTCTCCTCTAGAACATAATATAATTTTTAGATTTTTTTTCATATGACTTAATATTTTTTCCTTCTCAAAATTGATATCTTTTTGAGTGTTAAAATATGTGCTTGTAGAATTTTTTAATTACAATATACTATATCTAATTAAAACACTATAAACTCTATATGATAATATTCTTGAGTTTGAGATCTATAAAATGATGTTTAAGATATTTTAAAAATATCATAAAAAATAGTAAGAGTTATTGAAACCTCTTTTTTCTAAATTTTTTTATTTCTTTAGTAATTGGATACAAACTAGTATAAAACATACATTTAGGAGACATTTCCAATTGGAAAAGTGTGAGAGCATAAATAACTTAGCTAGAATGAATTTATCTAGATCATATACTTGAACAAACTTAATTTTTATATAAAAATACTCAAATTCAGTCATTCTAATAAGTCAGCCTAAAAGGTGACATAACTTTGTACTTTTACCTGGGTGTTGTTAGCCCATAAATTTCCTTCCATATTTGGGTACTCTGCTGAACAACATCTTCAATTTTATTCTACAACATATGAAATGCTCAGTACTTTGGATAAAATCTTCCTACATACCTTTTGATGGCCTTAGTCATCTCATATTTATCTAAATCTAGCATCACTATTGCAAGTGTAGTTTCTCTTGTATTTCTCTCTATTGTGAGACTATATTTCCATCTTTGCTAAACTCTATCATATAAATTCTTTGGGAGAGAGTTGGCAATCTCAATTGGAGTCATCTTGAACATTTCCATCATGGCATATACTGAATCTTCTATCTTATCCATATCTAACTCTCCAAGCTTATCAAATTCAAAGTGTGAAAATCCATTCAAATCTACATTATTCTTTATATTTTCACATAGATTATCAAAATCAAGAAAACAATTGTGACTTACCACTTTGAATTGGCTATTATCATCAAATTATGTCCTGACCTCATCTAATTTGGCTCAACCAACATACTTTCTCCACAGTCTCTTCTCAAACTCATCATCTTGTGTAGCTTTTCTAGCCTTCATTTCTTTTGGCTTTGCCACTTTTTGAGATTTGTTAAAAGTAGCTTTTGTGTTGGTTCAAGTAGCTAGAACTGTAGTTTAGGTTTTACAACCTTCTTTGGTTTGCTGACTCCTAGAGCTTTAGCTTTCCTCTTCTTCTTCTCTGTGACTATGGGTTCTTCACTAGCTTCTTCTCCCTTGGCACCTTCTTCAAAATCAACTTCCTCTTGACCTTGATCTTCTCCTTGACCTTCAATTAGGGTCAGTGGTGCTTGAGTAGAAATATCTTCTTCTTCATCAGCTTCATTTCCTTCCTCTTCTTCATCTTCCTCTACTCCTCCACCAAATTTTTCTTGAAGATTATTAACAATTTTGTTCTTTTTTCTTATTACAGATGCCTTCTTCAAGTCCATAGTTATCTTTGATTTTGCAATATAATAATTTCCAAAGGTAGTAGCATTAGTATCTACTTCTTCTACAAGAAAAGCTATAATTGATGTAGATGCCTCATCTACATTGATCTCATATCCTAGAGGTCTTAACAATCTTACCCTTAGAATTGCAACTTCTATAGATGTGAAATTAGTATTAACTAGAAAGAAAGAATCTTTAAAATGTTTCTCAACTAGTGAAACTGGAATCTTGTGTCTTTGTTTTGTAGACTTCTTATAGTCCTCAAAATAAATAGTCATAATAGACTCAAAATTTTCTCACATCTATTCAATAAATTCACCTATTTGTACTACAATAGACCTATTTGTCTTCAATGCAATTTTCCAAAGGAAGGAAATGTGTTCTACACATAGAAAAATATATATACAAGTATTGATCCAAACTTGCATTGTGCACTCTTGGTTTTCCTTATGGCTCCCAACTTTTCTAATAATTGTTTTAACTATAGCTCACCAAGGTCATAAGTATGATCCTTGTTTACTATCTTGTATCTCACATGAACAAAAATACAAGGTAAATTGTTCAACCTGCTTGATTGAAATAATTTGTGTGAAATAATCCTTACTACAAAAGAAATTAGGGGATCTATGATGGTATCAATTGTCATTCCTCCCTCATTCCACACTATCTTTGTATTTTTCTCAATCACCTCTTTTCGATCAGTTCTCATGGTTTTGCACCTATCTTGAGTTGGATACCAAGTTATCCTCTATGTAAAGTTCTTAGTGATCTTGATACATATAGAATTATCATAAATTCTTGTCAAGATAATCTTAATCCAATTTGTCTTCAAGATGTTTGGAAATTATAGGGCATGAGTTAACCGTTTCTCTCTATAATCTTGTTTTCATCCTTTAGTACTTCATTTTTACAAAATTTTCCATATAGGTCTTTGATTTCCATATCTCCTATGCTACCAACCTTGCATGTGTAACAACATCTCACATCTTGAATCATTAAGACTTGTGATGGTATCATGGGTAACACACTACATGGGTCTTGTTTATAAACAATGTCAAGAATTGGCTTAAAATTTGGATGTCTAATCTCATTGCTAATAAGTTTAACATTTAAAACTTATTTTCCCTCTTTTACCTTAGTATCAAAAGAACTAGACACCATATTTACTACCTAGGGTTTGCAAAAATTCAAACTACGTATCTTGGCACATGATAAAAACCTTCACAAATTTGATGAATGATGTCAAATGGTGGTTAAGTTCACTCTATGAATCATTGGAATGATCTCTTCATTTTTTCTTTAGCTCTTCATTCTCTCTCTAGTTTTGAATGATGTCAAATGAGCTGAAAATTGATTATAACTAGACCTTAAAATTGTGCAATTAATGCTTAGTACTTACACAACTATAAGCTGAGGTTGAATAGAAATTTCAACTCACTCAGCTTCCATGTAGTTTCCTTTACACTGAGAAACCATTACAAGATTGGTCAACACTATTGCTTGCAATATCTTGGCACTAACAATATTTCACTCAAAAACCATAATGAAACTTTTCTTGCTTGGCAGTAACATGATAACTAACAAATCTTAAAGATTTCTTCTAGATTCTAAACAACACTTTGCATCTTTCTTTACAAAAATATAATATTTTTAAAATTAAAACCTTGTAACTAATGTATAGTATGTATTTTAAATATCATTCCCACACATACCTCTTGATTGCTTAATTGGAGGTTGTGTGATCACCTGACCCATTCAGTGAAGTGATCCCATCAAAACTTAATGTGTTGCAATCTTCCTTCCTCTCCCATGTCTTGTTCATCTCATCTTAAAAATTTTCAACATCTACCTTTCCTTTTCCTTTGTTGAACTCACCGGTAGGTGCCTTTGACCTTGTTGGACAATTCATGCTTATGTGACCTATCTTTAAACAACTAAAACATGTAGCTTAACTCAAGCATCTTTTTTAGTCACTTCTGAAATGTGTTCTGTTGGTTTGATTTTTCATAGTATAGAGAAATTTTTGAAAACATCAGTGAAAAGTCATTTGAGGGCATTATATTATGCAATTTAGGGTTTTCTCATTGTATTTCTCTAAATTCTTAGATTGCCCTAGTTCATGTCCTGATCTCTATGTTGTTGGAATTTTATCATTTTCTCAAAGTTTGTCATTAAAGCAATCAGTTGAAAAACCCTAATTCTTTGTTACATTTTACCTTAGTCTTGGAAACCCTCGAAAGTAATATTTCAAAAAATGCTCTTAAGGCATATTAATTTTTCCCCAATGAAGGGCTTGCACAAGCATGACTTCATTAAAGTCTTTTTAAAACCTTAGGTGGTCATGCTTTGCCTACAAATCACTAGATCATTTTATTAAGAAATACTCGTTGTGATAAAAATTTTATATGATCATTGATCTTGTTCAGATCAATGGGTATCACATTCATACAATTTCAAGATGAAAGGTTTTTAAATAATATGGGCATGCACTTTGGTGACACACAGCCCTTGCCCTTTACAAGTTTTAGTGAGTCGTAAAGTTTTTGATGACTCATAAGTTGTTAAAACCTTTTGTAGATTTGTCAGTACTTTTGTTGCATGTTCTAGAATTCCTGCAATGTCATTGGTTGAGTTACTAATAGAGGTATGCCTTTATTACCAAGATTCATCAAACATTGATTTCATTTAAATCAAGGGCTAGCACTTTCCTACAAAAAGGAGATACTCGTAAATCAACTAATGCGGGGAAGCATCAATAGGACAAGTGGCATAGTCTAACAACATGGGCCCACCGTTCCCAAGGGTGATGTTGAGATGTCCTCTGTGGAAAGTGTTAGATGAGTTGGAATGGATGGAAGTATTTTATTCATCATTGCAATTAATGTGGTATTTAAGACACTTGATTCTATGATCGTTGATCTATCAAAGATCAAAGGCCAGTACATGCTCGCATTTTCAAGCTACATAAGAGATAAGTAATGCGGGCAAGCAATTTTTGACATGTAGCAAGGTGGGGTCAAAAATCTCTAGTATATGCTATAGTGTGCCACACTATAAAATGATCACTGATATGTACTGCCAGATGTTCCACTAAAGAAGTTTGTCTACCAGATAAGAGCAAAGCTTTATTGACCATAGATCTTTTAAAGATCTAGGGTTAGTGTAAGCCCATAATTTGAAGATGCTCATTCAATAATGAAAGTGGGAATGTGCCTTTGTGCCATGTGTCACAGTGGGGCCAAATTATGGAAAAATGATGAGTCATGCCATGTGGTCCATCAATTGTGCTTAGATGGAAGTACTTATGCTATGGGCACAAAAACCTCAAAAATTAATGCAGTAGTCAGATGGGTCAGAGCATGAGGATTGAGAAGAGTCATTCCATTAGTCCACGTGGATGCTTCAATCATAAAGTGTAGAGTTTTTTACAGCATGGATCTTGTCTTGATCAACAATGAGTGCAAGCCTACATTTTGAACATGAAAGAAATTTAAGGAATGTTGGTATGCACCATGTAGGCACATGTCCATGATGATGTCACTATCCCTATCTCAGAGGGCCTATAGGATCCAAGTAGTCTCACTGTGTATCTTTACAAAATTGATGACTATCACAAGCTCGCAATTGGAAGATGTTCATTCAATAATGAAAGCGCGAATGCACCAGCTTGACACGTGCAAAGAATGATGTCAAGCACCTACTTGCTCAGAAGAAGATATGGGATCCACTGGTGTGGAAGTTGTCAAGAGGCACAAACTCATATAAAGGCTTCCTATTGATCAATGTAGCTAACTAGACTTTGTTCAATTGTGGATCTATCTGACTATTGATCTTATCTTGATCAATGAATGGTGCTTCCCTACAATTTTAAGGTGCAATAAATTTAAGGAACATGGGTAAGTAGTATTGCAAAATGTGGCCTTGTTTTTAAAGCCATAAAGCTTGTTGTTTTTAAATCAAAGCCATCTGATCTAGTGAAAATCTATGGATAGGATTTAAATTTGGTTGCAATTTTGAGGTAACGGTTACCAAAAGTAAATATGGTTCAGAGTTCATTCGTGCAATTTCAATGCATGAAAAGAACTCATGATTTCACCATTAATGAATCACCAAAGCGCAGATAGAATATCAGAGCATACAAAATTTTTAGAGCTAGGGCACAAAAACTTTATCTAGCGATCCAGTAAGTTGCAAAAGAAATCACATAGTGTAGAAGTGCAAATTTAGTGGTTAAGTACTTTATGTTTCTTTAAAAATCAAGTATATGATGTTATAAAATTTCTAGGGTTTATTCAAAATGCCTCCCTGAAAAGAGTTCACTAGACAAATAGATTATTTGAAACATTCTATGCACAATGATTTTCTTGAACAATTCCTTTTATCAGTACATGAAATAACTAAGGGGAGGGAACTCATTCCAAAACAAACTAGGGTAGCTGTAGCAGAAGGTTTTTATGATAAAGGAAATTGGGTAAGAGATGCCTAGGTTTCTATGGGGGGTTTGGAGTTGTTCAAGAAATGGTTTGCAGAGTGCAAACTAGATAACCCTATGAGCAATGTATGGGAATTTGATATTGGGAAATTAACAGTCCCCATAGTTTTCTTTGATAGTGATTTATTGATGGATTTAGCCAAAAAATATGATCCAATTATAGGGTGGGTAAAGAACCATGTTAGAGTAAATCTTTTTAAGGTTTGCCTTGAATTAATCAGTGAAGTTTTCAATCTCAACCCTAATCATGTTGTGCATGAAACTATTGATATGGATGACCTTCAAGAAAGGTATGATGCACAAAGGATTTACTTAAGGACAGGGCCATTGCAAGAACATGCTGCTAAAATTGGTACTTTGTCTATGATTACTGCCAACACTCCAAAGCCATTACTAAGAAGACATTTTAACATTAGGGCTCAGGAATTATATTTTTCTCTTTGAAATTTTTTTGGGATAGATGAAGCTGATCAAATCCTAGGCTCAATTGTTCTTGTGATGGCTCAAACTCTTCAATTCAAGATGAGCACCATTCTAGATTTTGCTAGTTTTCCTGCAAAGGAATTTCACAATGGTTTGGTAGGGATAGCGCAAGGAAAAGTAGACAAAACATTCTGTTGGTATTCATTACTTATGTTTATATGCTTGTACAAGGGATTTACCTTTTTCTCTAAGGGTATGGAGTTGGAAACAACCAGGGATGGAGAGAGGAATTTGGTATAGTTATGGAGTGTGGATATGACTTCAAAGGCTACAGATGCTAGTTATGTGAGGATCAAAGCTTAGATTACTTTTGAAAGGGGACATCTCTAGAATTCCACAAGCACTATTAGAATTGGTCAGACCTAAGGACCATGCACAAGGACTATTGGTTAGTCATAATTGGGGGTATATAATCCCTTATAATTTTTCAATTGTAATAAGAGTATATGGTTTTTTGGGGAAGCCACATGTGTTCCCATTTCATGTGCCCTTGAAGATAGGAATAGCTGAGCTGTTATGGAAAATAGGCACTATAGATGAGAGGGAGTTGCCTAAGAATGGTACCTTTTTTCCAATTGTTACTGTGGTACATGATTTTGTCTTTGTGAGAAAAGGGTGGAAGCACTTGAATTTGTTTCTAGATAGATATAACATGGCAGAATCTCATGCCAAATTTATTGATCTTGAAGGATTCCATGACCTTTTAAGAGAGAGGGTGAAAGCTTCTCGCATGGTGCAACAAGTTTATTATCCAGAGGATATAATCAAAAATATTTTTACTTTGCAAGAACAAGAATTGAGAAAGGAGAAATGGATAGTATTCACCAAGACCCTAGAAATTATTAATGTTTTTGACCCCTAGTATGACCCATTGAAAGATAAAACATATTGGGGAGCCAAGATGCGAGCATTAATAAGCAATTTTGCTATGATTATCCAAACTATGAATGAAAAGAAAGACGCATATGTTGAGACATATCCAAACAATGTTGTAGAGGTGCAAAGGAGGATCAATAGAAGAAATGTAGTGGCCCTTGGCCAATATACCTTTCAAAAAAGGGTAGGATATGTGATGATCCAAAATGTGCAATAGGTTCCTATTTAGCAGAGACTAGACCCAGGAAGCCCATCTATACCCAGTGCTCCAAAAAGAAAAAGATTAGAGAAAGGGTCTTCTTCCCAAGTGGCCCAATATTCCCCAAGCCAATCCCCTATCAGAATTGATGATGAAACATCCCTAAGGGAGCAGCTTCAAAAAATTGGTGGAGAGGTAGATGTAATTGTTACTTCCACAGATTTGGAGATTGGAGAGCTTCAAGAACCACCTACACCTTCATTGGATCTCATTGTGGCCAATTATCAAGGTAAGGATATTGATTTCATAGTTTCCCAAGCCTCAAAAATTTTTATTAATGATGAGAATTTTCTAAAATCTAGGGTTTTTGCTCAATTTTTGTGGAGATTAAATATGGGAAATTTTGAGAAAACTTGTGAGAAGATAAAGGAAGAACATCTAGACAAACCTGACTCTGATATTAAGGAAGAGGTAAAGTTTAAATTTTTGAATGACTTTGCTCAATTTAATCCTGAAGCTGGGAGGCAGATAGTTAAATAGTTAGGAGTCCTCCTTCTACTAGAATGGGTTATTGTAAATGCCATTATTTTTTATTCAGTAAGAAAATAGAGGGATGTTCAATTAAGGACTGAGGAAGAGATATTACAGGCTCATAGAGGAGTCAAGTTTAGTGATGACCACCAAGCCCTTGTTATTTGGTCTATGGAAAAAGGGAACAATAATAGAATGCATGAGATTTCTACTACAGAGCATACTGGTGCATTGATAGTGTTCAGGGTTGGAGAGGTAGGTAGTAAACAAATAATGGGAATGGCATCAGAAATGCTAAAATTTGGTAGTGTGTTGTCTGGCCAAGAAGAAGATAGATTTTCCCAACTCAATGCTAGGTTTGAAGAAGTTTTAAAAGCATATAAGGAGAGGGGTATGCAAATACAATCATTAGAAAATAAAGTGACTCAAATGGTGAAGATTCTTGGGAAAAGAAAATTAGGAGAATCCAGTAAACATAGGATTGCATGCCCCCCATGGCCACTTGTTGAGCCTTTTAAATAAACACCAATTGTTGAGATACCAGATATCCTAGAAAGGCCTCAGTTCTATACTGTAGAGGATTTTGAAGAGGAGAAAAATAAATTATATGCATTAGATGTAGAACTTAGTAATCAATATGAAGAAAAATTGAGGTAGGGTATCATGTATTTAGTAGATAGAATTGAATGGCCATCATTTTTTGATTTAATAACAAGGATTGTAGCTATCAAGGATGACTTAAAAGGAAATATAGTTGTATTTAGACCCATTGTACAAAAATGGACAAAAAGAAATGAAGATATCAATGCTATGTGTATATTTTTTATTCAGCTGACATGTCATTAGATAGAAAAGATTTTTGATTTTTTAAAATAAATTGCAAGGTTTTGATGATAAACAAGATTCCTTTGAAAGAAGATTAACTATTTTTTTTTCTAAGTATTTTACAAAGAAATTTGATTTATTATCTTGTGCTTTAAAGACAATTGAGAAAGTGAAGGAAAGGGAAGATTGGAAGAAGGAGTTGGATGAAATATTTTGTGAAAGAATAAATATAGTTATAAATGAACCAGGCCATTTATTATGGGAAATTATGAATGAAGAGCTTGTAAAAGTGCAGTTGTTCTACAACACTATCAGAAAAGATCTTGTGGATATGGAGGCAATTGTAAATTCCTGGATAACTATACACAAAGAGGTCCTAAGTTTTGATTGGCCAGATGACACTGCCTACAATGAGTGGAAAGAAATTTATGTCTATAGAATAGATGGTAAGAGTTGATGAGGTGGAGGATGATGAGGAAGAAGAGTGTACAAAAATAGAAGTCACCCCTGCCGTTGATGATAAAGACAAAGAAAATCCTTAGGTAGCAGGAGATGACTCATCACTTTCACATTTGATGGCCACCTACCCTGAGGAACCAGAATGATAAAAGAATCTGATCATAGTATTTTTATCTTTCCAAGTGGAATAATAGAAAGGGACCTAAAAAATGATTTTCAATGTACCAATCTTTCTGTTATTCATAGTTTTGTCTTCTTGTATTAGGTGTATGTAAGAATCTTTTGAAGGACACTGGTCAATCACATTTGCCCTTTTCTTGTTGCAACTCATGCCTATATCAGTAAGTTTTCAAGGCAATGTGAGGGTCCAATTTCTAATGCTATAGGTGAAATATTTAGTTTGTTTTTGGTCCAATATATGAGCAAGTATTGTGATGTGTTTTCTTTGTTAGTTTTTGAGGATATATTAATATAGAATGATCTCTTTGTTTCTTCCTAAGGTCATTCTAAGTTTTACTGCAAGTGTATACAATTTTCAAAGAAAATGAATACAAATTATGAGTTGTCCCCCTATCAGTTCTTTCTGAATTTTGTCTCCTTTTTTATTACTTAGTCATCTTGATGTTTTGTAAATAAAGGCTTGTGCATTTGAATGCAATCCACTTGGGTTGTATATCTCTTCACCACTTATATTAATTCAATGAATTGAGTAAATTCTTTGATGAATTGGATAAGGTTGATGTAAATAATGAGAAGGATATTTTGAGTGATGGATTGTAGTAAGAACTACTAATAATATTTATTGTAATGCAAAAAATTAGATCTATAGATTTGTAGTAGACTATGAACCCTATTGGATTAGGCACTAATCAAATTGGTTTAGCTGAAAGAGAAATAGATCATACATGAGTATCAAATGCCAAATTTCAATCAATTTTACTTTTATTTCCTAAAGATCTTCAAAGTTGGTCAATACTTGTTTGCATGAAATATTCTAGCCTTAGTTAGCCACTGTTGCAAAGAATACTTACAGATCTATAGAAGACTTTATGACCAAATCTGTTAAATGGGATGTATTTTGTTTAAAATGTCACAATTAGCTATATGTTTATGGATTGAGGATGAGAATCAAAATGAAACTAAGATAGTTTGCAAACAACAATAGTCAGATTGAGTCATCCCTTAGGTATACCCACCTTGGTTTTACAGAGCCCAAAGAGAAGAAAACCATTCCTAGTTTTGTTAATGTTGGATCCAAATGGTGTGCATGTGTAACTAAAAATAGGAAATGGCTAGTCCTTAGGTTGCATAAGTATTATCATTTTCATATTGAGGCCCTCTATTGTTCAGTAGTTAAGAAACTCCAACATGTTCTTATAAAATTTTTAGCAACATGTCCATACTCTTGACAATAGTGAAATATACACCTAGTGTTATAATCCCAATTATAAGAGTTCCCATTGTGCTTTACCTTTGTCTTCTTCTTTGATGACCATTTAGGCTTGGATCTGCAATCATATGCTCTATGTCCATACTTCTAATAGTTACAATAGTAACCTTCAAATATTTTTATTCTTGTGGTCTTGGTTCTACATTCATGTCCTGATGTCCTTGTTTGTCACATTTGTGGCAGTGACTCATGAACTTATGCTTAAGATTTTGATTTGTAGTCTTGCTCCTACAAACATTGACAGTATGACCTATGTTACCATAATTATGACAAGTAGGTTTTGATTTCTTACCTCTGTTACTTCTTTCTTCACCACTTTTCGACGATTCTCCTTATTTAGTACTAGTGTAACCTAATCTAGTAGTATCTCTATTAGATCTTGTAGATCTCATCAATTTCTCAAAATACTCAAT
The DNA here is from genome assembly GCA_028749045.1 of Cupressus sempervirens. Taxonomy (NCBI): domain Eukaryota; kingdom Viridiplantae; phylum Streptophyta; class Pinopsida; order Cupressales; family Cupressaceae; genus Cupressus; species Cupressus sempervirens. Next base: position 800,544,631 of record CM053793.1, read on the forward strand.
AGCTTCACTAGGTCTATTGAAGCTTTTAACAACCTCTTTTTCTCTTCTTAGATCATTTCTCAGTTGTTCATTCTGTAACTTCATTGTTGTGATCTCAATATCTCTTTCATTATTTTCATGATTTACAATCATCATTTGATTCAATGTTTCCAATTGGATGTGAGTAATCCTATTCACCTCTAATTCATTCTCTTCCATTCTATTGTCAACATCCTTTTGTCATCTTCAAACATGACTTTTTCCTCTTAAGCTTTCTTTTTCTACTCAATTACCTCACATAGAAATACCGAATGGACTTCTTGTTCTATCTTGAGATTTTTGACCTCTTCAGTTAGGGTTCCATTCTTTTCCATTATATTTCCAACTATTGCATCAAATTCACTTACATTTCCATCTACAAATAATTCAATAGTGTTAATATGTTGGTAATGTGTGTCATTATCTTCAATAGCTATCGCTTTCTTTCTTTCCAATAATCAATTTAACTCATCTCATGTTTCATTCATAAGCTATATTTCAATCTTCTAGTTCTTAATAGTCTTTACCAACTTTTAGACTTCCATTTCCAAGATCATTCATTGAAGCTAGAAATCTTTATTTTTTAGAGAATTCTACTCTGATACTGATTGTTGGAAATACAATAGGGAAAGTGAAATCTTAGAAGGAGGGGAGGGGAGGTAACTCAATACTTAAAACTTTAATCAAAAAATCATTCACCACACATCCATGTCAAAATTCATGCATGTAAAAAAAAATACTAAATACATACATTCATGACTTAGTTTTCATGCATGACCTAGGTGACTTAGGGTTAGGTATGAATCAACGATTGCAATTTACCCATATTGCTTCTTAATCTTTCCCTTTTTGTGATTGGCTACATGTACAACATAGGAATTCTCAATAAAAATTCATCCCTATCATCTAGGATAGCAAAAAAATCCTCAATTTAGCTCCAAAATGGTTTAGATAGTAGTTTGTGCAATTACAAACAACTATGTGAAAACTGTATTACTCGGCACTTGAAGTTCCTAATGCTTGACATCAACTGCACTTTAATGTTGTAACATAGCCTCTGAATGACTCGACATCCATTGATCACTTTACATTTGAATAACTCAAAACTTACTATCTACTCAGCACTTGAGTGACTCGATACTTACTATTTACTCAACACTTACTAAATATCTCTTGCTTGGCATATATTATCTGATAACTTATGCTCAACATGTATTACTTGTTCAACATGAACTAACTAAATTACTTAAGTATATGACCACTCATATGTCAAAATCAATTTAAGATTAACACTCTCAATGTTATCTATTTCTAACAATTGGTATTAGAGAAAATTTACTCTAAAGAGGCTTAAGAGCTTGAGTAAGATCCCTATGGATATGGAATAGTTAAAAATAAATCTTGAAGAAGCTCTTGAGTTGATTGACCATCTAATAAAAGAAAGAGAACTTGAAAGATAGATATGAAGATACAAAATTTTACATTAGTCATCCATGTAAACTTCACTCTTTATCTGCTTTCATACACAAATGAAAAGTTTAGGATTTATCCTCTTTAAGAAGACCTAGGTGACTTAGGGTTAGGTATAAATCAACGATTACAATTTACCCATATTGCTTCTTAATCCTTCCATTTTCTTGATTGGTTGTATGTACTACATAAGGATTCTCAATAAAGATTCATCCTTATCATCTAGGATTACAAAACAATCCTCAAGTCAGCTCCAAAATGGTTTACATAATAGTTTGTGTAATTACAAACAACTATGTGAAAACTATATTACTTGGCACTTGAAGTCCCTGATGCTCGACATCAACTACAACTTCAATGTTGTAACTCAGCCTCTAAATGACTCAACATCCATTGATCACTCGATGTTTGAATAACTCAATACTTACTATTTGCTCAACACTTGAGTGACTCGGTACATACTATTTACTCGACACTTACTAAATATCTCTCACTCAGCATATATTATCAGATAACTTATGCTCAACATTTATTACTTGTTTGACATGAACTAAGTAAATGACCTAAGTATATTGTCACTCATATGTCAGAACCAATCTGAGATTAACACTCTCAATGTTATCTATTTCTAACAATTGATATTAGAGAAAATTTAGTCTAAAGAGGCTTAATAGCTTGAGTAAGATCCCTATGGTTCTAGAATAGTTAAAGAGGAATCTTGAAGAATCTCTTGAGTTGATTGACCTTCTTATAGAAGAATTAGATAACTTGGAAGATAGATATGAAGATGCAAAATTTTACATTGATAAACTAGAAGACAAGAGTGATGGTCTAAAATCTGGTAACAAATAAAATGTGTAGACTAGTAGAAATGATGAAGTAGGAAATCTCAAGAAAGAAAATGAGATCTTAAAGCATGAGTTGAAAATTCTTGAACTTAAGTTGAGCCTTAAGAAAAATGATAGGAAGATCTGAATTTTGAGAATGCAGATCTTAGATTAGCTTCTATCAAGATATGAATAATATTATGATGCTTCCCCATACATATATACATTTTATTTACTCTATATCTCATTTCTTTATATTACATTTTCTCTTTTCATCTCCCCCCTTTATTGCATCCTCTCATTTTCCACCCCCTTTTGACATTAATGCCAAAGGTGTATGATACATTGTAATATCAGAATGTGACAAGAAGTTAGAATGTATCTTCAAAATCAATGGTATTGCCTGGTCCCAATTTTCTTGTAATACCTTGCTTGCATGTAATGCAATCTATATTTCTACTTATAACTCCATTATGAGATGATCTATGGAGAAGTTATTGTCATGGATGGGAGTTTTGGCATGTGCAATTTGTTTTTGTATTGTATCCATGTTTGGAAGAATCATGTCCTAAATTTCTACAAGTGTGAACCTGATCCTAGCTTCTTCCCCTAATAATTATGCTTGCATATCTATTAAAAATCTAATCTTTGAATAATGAGCAAAACTATAGCTAGGGTCAAGTGATAATTGGTGTGCACTTTCCTTCAAGTTTTCATCTATCTTAGATAGTTTATCTTTGATTTCTTAGATGAACATAGATTTATCACATAAAATTACTTCATTATTTAGAAAGTTATTTGATACATCTATCTTCACTCGGGAAATCAAAGATAAACTATCTATGATAGATGAAAACTTGAAGGCAAGTGTACACTAGTTGTCACTTGACCCGAGCTATAGTTCTTCTCATTATTCAAAGATCAAATTTTTGACTGATATGCAAGAAGAATTATTAACTGAAGAAGCTAGGAATAGGGCCACACTTTTAGACATTCAAGGAATGATTCTTTCAAACATGGATGGATTGCAGAAACACATTGCACATTCCAAAACTTTCATCCATGAAAATAACTTCTTCATAGGTGATCACATGATGGAGTTATCAGTAGAAGTATAGATTGCATTACACACAAGCAAGGTGTTAAAAGAATATTGGGACAAGACAATGTCATTTATTTTGAAGGTATATTCTAACTTCTTCTCTCATTTTGGTATTACCATGTAGCATACATGTTTAACATTAATATCATAAAGGGGGAGAAAATGAGAAGATGCAATAAAGGGGGAGAAGATGAAAAGAGAAGATGTAATATAAAGACATGAGATATATATTTAAAAAAATTATAGATGTATGGGGGAGCGTCATAATATTATGCATATACATGTAAAGATAATCAGAAAACATCTCTTACAAAAGAAATTTTAAAAAATCTAAAAATAAATTATGTTATCAAGTTAAACAGATAGGATGGAGACTAAAGGTTGTTTGGAACTTAAAATTATTAGAATTCAATTTTTTATTAATAAGTGTTTTTTATCACTAATGCCAAAGGGGGAGATTTTTGACATTATAGTCAATTTTATTTATTAGTGACACACACAAATGGTTAGCATCTACTGAGCTTATCATGTAATTTACAGTTATAACCAAGTAATTCAGGCTCTACCAAGTTCTACAGTTGCTACCAAGTTCCAAAAGCATGTAAAAGCACAAACCTATGTCACCCTTTTGTAAAGGAAAAGGCTAACAAAAGTATAATTGTTCACCTTTAATGATATAAAACTAGTATTATTAGTTAGAATTTGAAAATGATGTAAACTAATGAAATGTGTAGAAAAGAAATTGATAAAGTTTAAGATTATATTTTTTAACATTTATTTGGAATAGGAATTTATATATTTTCATATTTTATATACATGATTTTTTAGTTGTTTCAAAATGCTGAAAATTAGGGGTCTAGTTCCCACTACAAAACTATATGGAAATAAATATATTTCCCTTTGATCTTAGACCATGTTATACATAACATATATATCTAGAACATTCAAAAATAAAATTTGGCTTTAGACCTATATTTTCTCCTTTATAAAAATTCAAATTTCAACACACGTGAAATTGATAGTTTTCATTTACCATCATATTTTTCAAAAAAAGTTTATTCTAACCTAAATAAAAAACTATACATTCTAGAAGAGGATTGTCTCCTCTAGAATGTCATATAAGTTTTATATTTTTTTGATATGATTAAATATTTTTTCTTTCTCAAAATTGACATCTTTTCAAGTGTTAAAATACATGCTTGTAGCATTTTTTAATTACAATATGCTTTATCCATTTAAAACACTATAAAGTCTATATGAGAATATTCTTGACTTTGAGTTCTATAAAATGATGTTTATAAGTTATTAAAAAAGTATAATAAAAAATAGTAAGAGTTATTGAAACGTCAGTTTTCCAAAATAATTATCTTGAACTTTGGTAATTAGATACAAACTAGTATAGAACATGCATTTAATAGACATTTCCAATTCGACAAGTGTGATACCATATATAACTTAGTTATAATGAATTTATCTAGATCATAGGTTTAAATAAATTTGATTTTTAGATAAAAATACTCAAATCCAATCATTCTGATAAGTCATCCTAAAAGGTGACACAACTTTATACTTTTACCCAAATAGTATTCAGTTTGCATTGAGCAATATTTACCAAGTTGATGATTATTGGTGTAAACCAAGCTTCATAGTGTTTACTGAATTTCTTAGTACAAACTAAGTTCTCCAATGTTTATCATGTTTATAGCTTTAGTGATGTGAATGTAATTTTTACCAAGCCAAGATATGTCAACCAAGTGATTTAGTTTATACTGAGCTTTCAGTGATAGTGTTGACCAAGCTATGTAGTGTCAACAAAGTGATTCAGTTTATATGTTGAGTTTTGTAGTGTTCACTGAGTCACCGGTGTTGACCAAGCTCAAACTACTTGGAAGTGATTCGTATGATTTGAGCTTCTATGTCTACCAAGAGCATGATGATTCTGAGTAAGGACAATGGTTGTCAAGTATTAGAACCTCACCAAGTTTGTCTTCAGAACCTGAGTACTAGCAGTTGGGCAGACTTTGTGTATTTTGGTAAAACTTATATTGTAGCTGACTTTGATGATTGATTATTTGGATTTGTATATATGTAATGTATTTTATCACATCCAAAGAAGAATGGCGTGAATATAAGAAAAGAAATGTGTAAGAGAAAAAGAGTGAAGTAAGAAGGCTACAAACAGTACAAGGAGTAACAAAGATTTATCTATTAAAGCAAGGTGATTATTACACTCCAAATGAATCTATCATTACACTCCAAAGGAATCTCAAATAGAAAATTGAAGTTGTAGATCAGAGATTAGCTAATGATTCATCCTACTAGTTGGAACAGTTAAATCCTTTCACAAGGTTGACTTAATAGTCTTTTGTAAATCTCTTTACCAAGTACATACTTCACTGTATGTTTTATAAATCCTTTTATAATGTGGACCTATTTGCTCCTAATAGAGTAGATCATCAATGGTGATTATTATAAGCCTTAACTAACTAACTTTATATTTCACTACTAAAGCTTGTGGGTATCATCACCACCCCAATTTTACTTTCTATTTTGGAAGGTTTCTAGGTCACCATATCTCATGTCAAAGTGTTATGAATGTTTTAATGCTTTCATTTTTTCATGCACACAATTAGATTAGAATGCATATTCATATGAAGGATTAATTGGTGAAGTAAGAGTAAGTTTTATTGGTTTCTGATTTACCCCTCCACTCTTGGTAACCTAGATTATCTTATATTTCCAATAGATAGAACATGTTGAGTTAGAAAAATATATCACTACTGTTAAAGAAGAGTTGACATGGGCTAAACAATACTTAGAGAAACTTTATACATGTAGTGAGAAAATTGATGAGGAGATATTTTTTCAAAGACCCACTTATGACAAAATAGGTCTTGGATATTTTATTGTCCCAGAAAAGTTATCCAACAAAGTTGAAATTATGAAAGAGCCAAATCCAGTTGTAGAAACCCCTAAAGAAATTGATTAGAATAAGATCGAGTCATCTAAATGAGTTGCACTAGTTGATTTTTTTAGTGAACCTAAGATAATAGAGAAAGTTGATGAATGTAAGCAAGTTGAATCACCCAAGGAAGTTAGACATGAATTTAGATATAAATGTTTAATATGGAATGAGGTTGGTCATATGAAAAGGGATTGCACAAGTAATTATTTAAAACCTATTACTAATTTCTATTGTTATAATTGTCATGGTTATGGACATAAAATAGTAGATTGTAAGAAACCTAAGTTTGATAGTAATAATGGAAATAGTAAAATGTTTAGTTATACTAACCCTATAGGTAATGAAAGAGGAAGATCACATAGTAGATCAAATGATGGTGAAAGATCTAATGGTGCAAGAAAAATGATTGTATGCTACAAATGTAACATTAATGGACACATTGCAAGGAATTGCAAAGCACCTAATAGTCAAAATGGAACCAATCAAAGGAGTAATGCACCTATATGTTAGTTATGCAATAACTTTGGACACACAACAAGATTTTGTAGAATGGATAGAAGGAACTTACACATGAATCCCAATCATAGAAGGAACAATAACAAAAATGATAGAGGAAATGATAATGGTAGCCAAAACAATCGGAAGGAAGCAATAAAGGAACGTGATGATGAATTCAAAGAAGCATTTTTGAAACCCTATAATCTATAGAGTTCTTATACACTATTGGACGAACAATATCTTGATGCACCTGAAGTGAAATTAAAGTTAGGAGTTGTTTGTGACTTATGCTAACTGAATTAAGCAATTATAGTAGAGAATAAGCATCACTTAGTCAAAACTGATGTTAAAGAGTGAATTAGAAGTTGTATAGTTAACAACAAGTAGAAGATATACATAGGAAGTATGGTTGAGTGTACAAGCTTAGATATGATCACAGCAAGTCATAAGATGGAAAAAAAGTTTACTCATAATTAGTGTTATTTTTTGAATTTGTGGTAGATGCACATTTAATGCAAAGTTTAATTTGAAGTGATTTAAAGATTGCAAACAAGATTGTGAGTACCATTTGATCATGTGAAGAGTTTAGAATGATTTAAGAGAAATTTCATAGCAATTTCAAGTGTGATGAAAGACATTTGAAGTGTGAAGTTACAAAAGCCCTAAGCATGATATTTTGAAGCATTTTATCAAGCTTAAATTAAATTTCTAGTGTATATAGTTAATAAGTATGGCAAGTTAGACACTATATGATGTAAGTGGTAAGCAAAGGTATAAGTTCAAGAGACACCCATTTGTTTCTTTACTAGATGATCCATTAGGAAAATTTTTGTAAATCTCACCAAATGTGTTTCACATAGAGGATATTCAAAGTTACACTCATTACAAGTTTGAAAGTGTTGAGATATAATTGAAAGATCATTTTTGAGAGAGATCATTGAAAGAGGGATATCGTTAAAGATGAATATGTATTTCAATCATATTTTTATCATTGATGTCAAAACTACTATTTTTTGGTAAGATAATTGCTTATGTTATTCAAGTACCATCACTTAGTTGATTGGTGAAGAGGATTTGATCAATCAGAGGTGAAAATAGCACCTAAAGGAAAGGTTGAGTTATGATTGTGTAATGAAGTACAAGGATTAGATAAGATAGTGATGACATGATGTATTAATAATATACTTAAGGTTACAAAGGTTGGTTACACTTAGAAAGTTTAGAAGAACAAGTTACACAAAGTTTTCTGCCAAGCTTGACTGAGTCGATAGTAAGTGCCAAGAAAAGTTAGTGCAAGTCGAGTAGAAAATTAGTTGGAGTCGAGTAAAAGTTCATTATAGTGTATGCCCTAAAAAATAGTTGATGTTGAGTAAAGTTTAGTTGAGGCCAAGCATTGGTAAACTTTAGTAGGTGCCAATTAATTTCACAATGGATGTTGAGCAACACAGTATGTGCCGAGCATCAAAAGGTTGATAATGTCAAGCTACTACATTATATGAAATATTGAAGGTTTAATGAATCTTAGTTGACAAGTTTCTTTTCTTGGATTTTGTGAGCTAGGAGGAAGATAAGGTTGATGAGATGGTGGCACAAAATTTGAGGTAAACCATTTTTAGGAGAATTCAAATGGATTCTAGGAGAATTTTATAGAAGAGATATGAGATATGGTGTAGGTTCATTTTATCTTACCTAATCCATTTGTACCCTAAATTGGATGATGGCAAACAAGCCGGAAAATATCTTAATTTTTGATGGGGACACAACCCAAGAACAAAATGGACACAACAGAAAAGTGAAAAATTATATTAACTAAGAAAATAAGCTAGTACAATAGTACAGGAAAATAAACTTCAAAACATGCCCTAAGGGCTTACAATAGCATAATTCTGGAGATAATTTCTCCTTTCAGTACCTCCTCTCAAACTCCATTCTGAACTAACTTTTACAATGCCAAAAATCTCCTTAAATAGACCCTAGAGCATTAAGGACTAGGAGTACATTCTAGAAAGTGCTAGTAGGCACCCACTGACCAAATAGAAGGTTCTAAAAGTTGCGGTACAAGTCGGCGCAAATCTAGAAGAATCCAGAAACAGTAACCGAACTTTCGAGAGGCATAACTTTTGAACTGGTGCTCCAATTGACGAACCGTTTACATTTCCAGAAAGCTCTTGAAGCGCTCTATAGCCCTATGGACTAGCTTTGTTTGTCCCCCATTTTTTGATCCTTTTCAAGGTCATTTAATGCCCCTAACCTAACTTTGAAGCATTCTTAGGAAGTCTCCAAAACTCAAAAAATTGCAATAACTTTCAAACCGTGGGGCCTTTTGGCTTGATTCTTTTTTTGAAATGCTCTAAATCACAATTACATTCATCTGGCCAATTCACACCTTCTAGGTCACCAAAATGATGGCCGAATTGCGTGCTCCTATTTTTTCAAGATTTTCTAGCACACTGATAGTTGAACTGTGAGAGTTGGAACCTTTATTTGACCCAAATGGGTGTCCAAAAATGAAAACACATGAAATAGAAACTAAGTCTAAGTACATTTTTTTTTGGGTGACATAGGATTGCCCTTATACCTCTGGATGCTCCTGCATCAGACACCCAGGGTAGATTGAAAAGTGACCTTGTCACTTTATGAATGGTAGAGGAAATCCCAAATGGGAAACCTCAGCTGCTGAAATCCAAGTTGAGTCCTCGATCGGTCGTCCTTTCCATTTGACCAAATACTCTTCATACTGCCTATTTTTGGTACTCCTACCCACACGATGATCTAGAATGTCTTCTATCTCCTCCTTATTAGAAACATGATTTGGACATGGCTCTAACACCAACTCCTCATCTGCACCATCATCATGATACTCTATTAAATCTACAATGTTGAAAATGGGAGAAATGTGAATACCATCTGGCAGCTCCACTTCATATGCATTTCCTGAGTCATGTTTCTTCAAAATTTTGTAGGGGCCAAATTTCTTCATTTTCAGCTTGTTGTAAGTACCAGTTGGAAACCTTTCTTTTCATAAGTGCACCATGACTAGATCCCCTACTTAGAATTCCTTATGTCTTCTCCTTTGATCAACCCTAGCTTTATAATCTTGATTCATCTTGGTAATGTGTGCCTGAACCTCCTCATGTAGACGCTTGATATGTTCAGCAAATTCCTCAGCTTCAGCACTTGTCCTCTCCCCTTGTTCTATCTTCCTTAGCTCTGGTGTAGTCCTTGGGCTACTCCCATATACAATTTGGAATGGTGATTTTCTAGTACTCCTATTTACAAAGTTATTATAAGCAAACTCTTCCTGTGGTAGAATCAAATCCCATCCCTTGGGCTTATCCCCAACTAAACATCTCAACAAATTGCCCAGACTTCTGTTTACCACTTTTGTTTGGCCGTCAGTTTGTGGGTGATGCGTGGAACTAAATTTCAAGTCTGTTCTCAACTTTTTCCACAATGTCCTCCAAAAATACCCCACAAATTTATTATCTCTGTTAGAAACTATACTCCTTGGAAGACCATGTAGTCTTACCACCTCTTTGAAAAACAAGTCTGCAATATGAACATCATCAAGATTTTTGTGGCATGGAATGAAATGTGCCATTTTGGAGAACCTATCAACCACCATGAATGCTGAGTCATTACCCCTTTGTGTCCTTGGAAATCCAAGAACAAAATCCATACATATGTCCTCCCATGGCCTTGATGGAACAGGAAATGGCTGATATAGTCTAGTATTGTGACTAAACCCCTTGGCAACTTGACAAACCTGGCAACTCTGTACAAACTTCTTCACATCTTGTGAAATTTGAGGCCAAAAATAATGTTATCTAAGAATGGCAATGGTCTTATCTCGACCAAAATGTCCTGCCATCCCTCCACTGTGTTTCTCCTTAACCAAATTTTCCCTCATGGAACTCCTTGGAATGCACAATTGACTACCTTTGAACAACATGCCATCTTGAATCAAATAGTCTAACCACTTGGTCCTATCTATAGCAATAGGTTCTTTACAAGTTTTCCATGCTTTAGCAAAATCAGGATCCTCAGGGTACAAATTCTTGAGTTCATCAAACCCAACTACTTCAACCTGCATTGTTGTAAGCAACAACTACCTCCTACTTAGTGCATCTCCAATCTTGTTAGATTTTCCACTTCTATGTTTCAACACAAATGTATAACTCTACAAGAACTCTACCCACTTCATATGCCTCTGATTCAATTTACCTTGGCTATTTAGGTACTGTAATGCCTGATGATCAGTATACAAAACAAATTCCTTTGGCAATAAATAATGCCTCCATTTCTTTAAGGCCTGAACTATTGCATAGAACTCTTGATCATAAATAGAATACTTCTTCTTTGCATCATTCAATTTTTCACTAAAATATGCAATAGGCTTACCTTCTAGGCTTAATACAGCCCCAATAGTGCTACCACTAGCATCACAATCCACCTAGAAAATGTTTCTAAAATCTAGAAGTGCCAACACAGGTTGTTCTATCACCTTCTTCTTTAGCAATTCAAAACTTCTCACAGCTACTGCAGTCCATTTGAACTCTTTTCTATCCCCTCTTATTATATCAATTAGGGTTGCACATATGCCAGTGAAATTTTTAATAAACTTTCTGTAGAAACTAACCAGACCATGAAATGATCTTACCTCAGTAGCAGACCTTGGAGTAGGCCATTCCAAGATGGCTTTTACTTTCTCTGGATCCATTTTGAGACCTTTGGGTGATATAACAAACCCCAAATAGACTAACTCCCTTTTTCCAAAGATACACTTCTTCAGATTAATTAACAGTTTATTTTCCCTTAGCCTTACAAGGAAACTACAAATATGCAATAAATGTTCTTCCAAAGTCTTGCTGAAAATTAAAATATCATCGAAATAAACAATAAATTTTTTTCCCAAGAACTTCTTAAGTACCTCATTCATGAGCCGCATGAAGGTGCTTGGGGCATTCGTCAATCCAAAGGGCATGACTAACCACTCATAAAGACCCTCCTTGGTCTTGAAGGCTATTTTCCACTCATCTCCTTCTCAAATCTATATCTGGTGATAACCACTCTTCAGATCTATCTTTGTGAAGTACTGAGCTCCACTCAAGTAGTCCATAATATCATCCATCCTTGGAAAAGGAAATTGGTACTTGATGGTGATCCTATTTATACTTCGAGAATTTGTACACATCCTCCACTCTCCATCCTTATTTGGTGTGAGTACTGCAGGTACTACACATGGACTCAGGCTCTCTCGAATCAAGCCCTTCCTCAAAAACTCCTGAACCTATCTATTTAGCTCCTATGTTTCAGTAGGAGTCATCCTATGAGTAGCCTTGTTAGGAAAACTAGCTCCTAGAATCAGATCTATCTGATGACTGATTTTCCTTACTAGTGGCAATCCATCTAGAACATTATTAGAGATAATATCTCCAAACTTCCCTAATAAATCTAAAACTTCAACTGGTATTTCACTACTACCTTCTTTATCTTTCCTAGGAATCAAAGCATAGCACATATGCTGATGTTTCATGCCAGCTAAAAACTTCCTTCCATCAACAAGACAAATCCTAGCACTGCTACATACCTTTTCACCTTCCTTTTTCATCAGCTTCAATTTGTGGCGAACTCCATCCTTTGTCAGAGAGTATGTGTTTGCATGTCCATCATGCACTGCATGTCTATCAAACTGCCATGGTCTACCCAACAATAGATGGCAAACATCCATCGAAATAACATCACAGAGAACTTCATCATGGTACCTCCCAATTTTGAATTTTAGTAAACATTCTTCACTTACCAGGACCTTATGATCATCTTTTACCCAAGCAATCCGATAGGGTTGGGGATGTTTCTCCCTCTTAAGCTTCAGCTTAGAGACCATCTCTTCTAATACCAAGTTATTAGTGCTACCACCATCAATGATCATGTCACAACATTTATCCTCACACTTGCATCTGGTACGGAAAAAACTCCTCTGTTGTCTTGGTTCAATCTCACCATTTAGTAGGACTCTTTCATTTACCAAGGTCTCTCCTCTTTCTGCATCTTTTGAATGTGATGATTGTGCATCCTCATCCACATGAGCAACCCTAGCTTTGCCCTCAGCTCTCCTATCTGTCCTTCCTTATCATTGAGGTCATTCAAAGGCACGATGACCTTCTTCATTGCAATGGAAACAGGTACCACAAAAGCCTCCTCTTCCTTGTCCATGTCCTCTACCTCTTCCTCTCTGATTTCCAAAGTCTTGGTCATGGGAGCAGTTGGAAACCTCATTCCTCTGGTTCCTACTAGTACCCTCATCTTTGTTTTTCTTTTGGGTTTCATTGCGGCCTCCAGATGACCTACCGCTTCCCCTTCCTCCTTGACCGTGCCCTCTTTGTCTTCCTTCAAACCTTTTATTTAGCTTCTCTTCAACTCGTAGGGAAAACTTGTATGCCTCTTCAATGCGTGTCATTCTTACCAGACTTAATTCCTCCTGGATGCTAGGTCACAACCCACTGATATAATGAGAAACCTTCTCCTTATTTGCTTCTACATGTCCCACTCTAATCAAGAGCCAGTAAAATTCCTCTGTATATTCTTGGACTGATCTTCGTGCTTGCTTTAACCCATGCATCTTCTTAAACAAATCAAGCTCCTAGTCCACAAGAATGAACTGCTTCTTCAATTTGTCCACCATGCAATCCCATCTTGTGATCTTCTCCTTTCCTCTTCTGTTTCTTTCCAATTGGACTTCTTGCCACCAGATTTTGGCATGGCCTTTGCAAACTTAACCCTATCTGGGTCCCTGGTATCCTCATACTCAAACTATTCTTCCAGTTCATTGATCCAATCGATCAACTCATCTGGTTTCAGATTTCTTAAAAATACACCCACTTCAATTGTAGGTCTTTTCCCAAACTTAGTAATGGCCCTAAAAAGCCTTTCCTCTACATGATTCAAAACTTCCCCATAAAATTCCCCTTCTGGTTCCATTACTTCTTCTTCATTGTCATCCTCACTGTCGTCACCTGTGGCAACATTTGCTCCTCTACGAAGCTCCTCTTGCAATGCCTACACCTGCTTTTAGAGAGCTCTAACCTCCTCAGGATTAATAGCTCTGGCCCTTCCACCATGCTCTCTTCATGGAGGCATCTTCTAACTTGATCCCATAACCACACAATCTCGGTGCAAACTACCTCAAAGTCGACGTTCTGTCTACACACTCAAGAAAATTGGCTCTGATACCACTTGATGGGGACACAACCCAAGAACAAAATGGACACAATAGAAAAGGGAAAAATTATATTAACTAAGAAAATAAGCTATTACAACATTACAGGAAAATAAACTTCAAAACATGCCCTAAGGGCCTACAATAGCATAAATCTGGAGATAATTTCTCCTTTCAGTACCTCCTCTCAAACTCCATTCCGAACTGACTTTTACAATGCCAAAAATCTCCTTAAATAGACCCCAGAGGGTTAAGGACTAGGAGTACATTCTAGAAAGTGCTAGTAGGCACCCATCGACCAAATAGAAGGTTCCAGAAGCTATGGTAGAAGTTGGCACAAATCTAGAAGAATCTAGAAACGATAACCAAACTTCTGGGAGGCATAACTTTTGAACCGTAGCTCCGATTGCCAAACTGTTTACATTTTCAAAAATATCTCAAAGCGCTCTATAGCCCTATGGAAAAGCTTTGATCATCCCCCATTTTTTGACCCTTTTTGAGGTCATTTAATGCCCCTAACCTGACTTTGAAGCATTCTTAGGAGGTCTCCAAAACCTAAAAAATTGCAATAACTTTCAAACCGTAGGGCCTTTTGGCCTGATTCTTTTTCTGGAATGCTCTAAATCATAATTAAATTCATCTGGCCAATTCACACCTTCTAGGTCACGAAAATGATGGCCAAATTGCATGCTCCTATTTTTTCAAGATTTTCTAGCACACTGATAGTTGAACTGTGAGAGTTGGAACCTTTATTTGACCCAAATGGGTGTCCAAAAATGAAAACACATGAAACATAAACTAAGTCTAAGTATTTTTTTTTTTTGGGTGACACAGGATTGCCCTTATACCTCTGGATGCTCCTGCATCAATTTCCTATTTATAGGAATGTGTAGTCATGAAGCAAAGTTTTCATGTTTGAGAACCTAAGGTAGAAAAGGAGTCAAGTGTTTTTCTTCATCAAGTGACCTAAGAGAAGAGTCTACAATGACATGTTAAGCAAGAAGGCTTAAGGAGATGAATGGTTGAAGGGTGAACAAGCTATCACAATTGCAAAGTATGAATGCCAAACAAAATTGAGGATTGAATAGATATCTTTAATATGCAAGAGAAGTTGTAAGTTATATCAAATCAACACTCTACTATTACTCTCTAAAAAATGTATTAGTCTAGGATAAATCCTTTGGATTAAGGTTGACCTAATAGTCATTTATAAATCCTTTAACTAGGTGGCATTCCAAGTGAATGGCCTAAAGTCCTCTAACAAGGCTCACTCATAATAGGGTGATTGAAATCCTTTAACAAGGTTACATTTAATACTATGTATGGTAACCTTTAACAAGGTTGGCCTTTCATAGGGAATCACTTAAAAAGAGTGAAAAAGATAGGCATGTTACTTGTGGTTTTTCCCAAATTGGGTTTCCACATAAATCATTGTGTCAAGTGTTGATGGATCTATTATGTTTCATCCTTTACATTTTTGCAAGTTGATTTGATAGTAACCTACAAGTTTTAGTGATTGCATAATCTTATGGATGCATGCATGAGTATGAATGATTTATGGGTTCACTAAGCTATTAAAAGTTTTATTTATACATCTAGATCTTAGATAACTGATTCACCCCCACTCTTAGTTCTTCTAAAGTATTCCAATAGAAATAATTAGAAATGAGTACATATGTAAGGATTTAGGAGTCGTGTGTAATAGTGACATAACCCTTAAATCTAAGTACATACACCTAACTAAGATGAATTTGATCAAGTATATGTTCTACAAAGAGTTTCACAATCATTAGTAGACCATAATCACTATGAGTAGAGTTCATGATGAGATGTTTTACATAGGTGATGTACCAATCATAATTGACAATGACCTAATTCACAAGGTCACAAGTCTAAAAAATGAAGGATGCAACCTAGTGAATGAAAGGAACATGAGAAAGATAGGTGAGAAAAACTTGCACACTAGATTTGATGGAAGAAACATGAAAATTAACATCATTCAAGATAAAGGAATTTAAGCATTGAGAAAACTTCTTAGATATATAGTGAATCATTGTTCTAGAGTGAACTTAGTGCCAATAGGATTTATGCATGCAACATATGTGATGCCTATAGAAAAAATAAAGGTGAACATGTCTGAGATTTTTCAGAACACAACTATCACACAACATTGCAAAGATAAAGAAAACCAAGAATGCAATCTTTAGATTAGAGTCTTTGTTGACACATATAGTCCTCTATGTAACCAAGAAATTACCTATAATTACATATTGGGATAATGATTGATGTACTATGAAGATGGTAACACAATTTTATAGGGTGAGATTGGAAAATGTTAGAGATAGTGACATTGATATAATGATGAATAAATTTCAATATAATATGAAACAAAGATATAAAATTTCTCGCCACATGATGGAAAAGTATAAAAGTGAGATATGCTTTATGGTGGAAATCGATAATACTTGTATATGGAAGTAGTATAACCAAGGGTAAAATTCATTGAACCAATGATATATGAGATGAGTAAAGAACTCATAGAAGGGTATGCATAGACCATACTATAGCTAGAGAATGATAGTGAATGCCCTAGATAGGGTACCTACGAGGAGAAGGTAAGGGAAGATCATTTTGAGATTCAGAAAAAATTAATTAAGATGAAAGTAGAGAAGAAGATAAATTCCATCCTCAAGGAATCATGTATGACTCAAGAGGGGTTTAATGAGATCAAAGGTATTGTGCTAGAAATAAAAACTAGTGGATAGATTGGGGTGATAGCAAAAACACTAATATTGTAGAACCATCTGAAGGGGTAAAAATTGTAAAGCCCAATATGAAAACACCAGCACTCTATGCAATAGTTGTCAAAGTGCAACCAATAAGAGTTCAATGTGATCAACCAAGTTGGAAATTTGAGAATGACACACCTATTATATATAAAAAATATGAGAGATTGGTGAAGACAAAGTAGGAACTTGCACCATCCTGCAAGAACAAGGTTAAATAAACCACAAGTGGACCTGAGAAAAGAAGAAAGGTAATACAAATCAGTGATTCTAAGTAATCTAATGATCAAACTGAGGAGAACCTAATTTAGCATGGACTAGAAGGAGGAATAACACCAGTAGGAAAGAAGGCATGGAAACCAAAGGTAGAAAATATGAACATGCAGATTATTAATGAATATAATTTTGTATAATTGAATATGTATTATGGCTTATAATATAATATGTATAGAACACAATTAGATAATGTCATAGTAAGGAACATGATCTTGAAAAATAAAATATTTTATAGCATACAAGGAAATATCCTACAAGATCTCTATAACATATTACTTAATAGAAAAAGGAGAGTAGTAGAAGAAGACACCAAGCTAAGAGAGATCATGGTTAACAAATTGTGTGAAGTAAACACTAAGGATGACTTGGAAAAACTTTTGAAAGGTATTGAAACCTTATTAAGGAATTACTAGAGATCTATTCTTCTTACGGGAGGAAACTATGAGGAAGTAATGAAAGAAATAGAGGAAGCCATTGTAAAACACATGAATTTAGTATCTCCATTCATGAAGGAGAGTGTGCAACCATGATCAGATAGTCTAGCCTTTGTGGAAGCCAATACTCCCATTGATGGTGAAGGAGATTATGAAGAGACACAACAAGCACCATCATCTCCTCTCATAGTTATGGTTGTTGAATCCATGCAAGTTGATAGTGTGCACATAATAGTAGATGCAAAGAAAACCCTTTTATAGCTTATGGAACCAAAATAGTTGGTAATATTACTTCCTATACTAGTTTGAATGAAGAAGACGAGGAAGAAAGAAAAAAAGAAAGATAAATCTAGAGAGAAAAAGATTAGAAGAAGAATAAATAAAGAAAACTAAAGAAAATAAAAGATTGGAAGAAGAAGAAAGGAAGAAACATGTAGAAGAAGATACGATGAAGGAAGAGGAAATGAAAAAACAAGAGAAGAGGAAAGAAGAGGAAATAAAGAAACAAGAAATCAAAGAAGAAGAAAAAAAGAGAAAGAAAGAAGAGGATAAACAAAAAGAAGCTGAGAAAAAAAGAATAGAAGAAGAGAGTAGGAAGGTTGAGGAAGAGAAAAAGAGTGCATAATTGAAAGTATTTACACTCATTCGCACAACAACTCCAGTAGTAGTAGTAGAAATATTGTCTGATGGTGATGATGATTAGAAAGGAGTGATGAGTTCTTGGAGAAAATTTCTCCAAAAGAATAAACTAGTTAAGTCTTTGGAGAAGACATTATCAAAAGTCTTGGAGAGATTTAAGAAGATAGTGCACACAACTTCCATAAATCCAGACTTGTAGACTAAGGCAAAAGAATTGGTGAAGTCTTTTGATGAAGAATTCATAACCTTGTCAGAAATTGCTTCAGCAATAGCATAGGCCAAGCATGATGCATCACTATTTGATACAGTATGCACAAATGTGAGAAATGACATAAAGTCATTAGATCTATGCATTAAGGGATTGAGGAAGAACATTGATCAAGGTAAGAAGTTGTATGGATAGTGCACACTATCATAGAACTACCTATTAGATTTTGTGAATCAAACCAAGTATTAAATGAGAGAGTTTGATACACTCACTACTAGGTTGTAGTTACCATAGGCCATCATTGAAGATTTTGGAACTGAAGTAGAGAATATTCACAAGGTAATTAGAGGCATAGATACTGATAAGGAAAAGAAAATCAAAAGGTTCTATACTCTTAGAGAAATTTTTTCACCTAAGATCAAAATTTTACAGAGAAAATTGGAGGAGTTTCTTGTAGCCAAGGCCTCTTATGAAATTTTTTCTTATATATACTTGAGCATAGTAGAAGTGGCAACCTATGCACTTTGAGCACTCATTAGTATCTCTAATATAGTTAAGGAGAACTAGAAGAAAGAAGTTGAGAGACTAAAATTTTTTTATGTAGACTACTTTTCTAGAATAACAAGTTGCTCTGTGAAAGGCCACATAGTTTTGTATATAGTTTTTGACACATTTGTCATTTATGTCAAAGGGGGAGAAGTATATATAAGGAAAATTGTACATGTTTATGATGTTTAACAAATAAGTATGTGTAAGGAAATTGCATATGTATATGTAAGGGGTAGTGCACCTATAGACCATTGGAAGGATTGATAAGGAATGCAATCATCCATCAAAAAATGAATATTTTTTTATTTTAAGGCAATTTTTGTACAGTTACTTTTTTTATTCATTTTTGTATGACATCATTTTGTAACTTAGCCAATTTTCCCAAATGTTTCAATAATGGGCAATTAGATGTCTAGAGTGTTGTCATTTATGGAAACAAGTATTCAGTATTTAATTTATGTATTTTGAGTTAGAAAGTTGTCTAAATGTTAGATAGTTTACAATAGTACAAAGATAGATGTGATGTCAATGCACAACACATGTCAAGCTAGCTCATGCGTAGTTGATGATAGCTATACAAAACTTTCATGATGACATAGGTTAGTGCATAGATGTGTATAGATAGTACAATACAAGTTACAATTATTTTACTAGTTTAGGTATTTAATAGGATAGAATAGAGTATATAAAAAATGAGTTGCATGAGTTAAGGAATTATTTTGGTGAAAAAATAATTACTAAGTCATGATGGGATGACATTATAGATATTAATACCTAAGTGATTTTATATAAGTTAAGCATGTGAAGATATGAAGGACAACTAAGAAGAGATTTATTAATTTGCTAGATATAAGTAAAAATCTTATCTTACATAAATAATGTATAAGATGCATGACATGCTAACTATTATGAAGATAGCTTGAGGGAAATGAGCCATATGTTATAAGAAATTTGATGTATGATCAAATAAGTGCAACTTTCAGTAGTGAGAAAGTACTATATGTATACCTATAATTGTGAAGAAATTTATTTCTCAATGCATGTTAGGGAAGTGAGCTCTTCTTGCATACATTGTATTTGATCTACCAACTCCTATCAAGGTTGAAGCAACTCCAAATAGAGTTGAGGATTTTGACATTTCCTGGTCCTCTAACAAAGAATTGAGATACTATATGTGCTTCACAGACTCCTAACAGGGTCAATATACTTGACATGATTCTTTTCTTTAGTGAATCATCTAGTGAGTATCATCCCTACTAGGGTTTTCCCTTGGCCAGGGTTTCCCTAGTTAAAAAATAATTGTGTTATGAGTTCTCTTTTTGTATGATTATATCTACTATTCAAGATTATTGGTTTACTTTGATATGCAAGTTATAAAGTAATTAACAATATTCAGCTATGGGAAAAATTTTGTAGAACATTGATTCACCCCCCTCTCAGTATTATCTATTTCTAATAGATTCCCATTGTATATATCTTTTCTCTATTTCCCTCTTGTTTTTGTCACTTATGGCTATTGGGGTGAAGGGGTCAAATGATATTTATCCAAGAATTGTTTGTGAATCTATATAACTATAGCAAGTAGATTATCCCAACTTGCCTTAATAGATTCCAAAACTGAAATTTTAATCACTTAATAAGAAACTAATTCAGCTAGGCTTACTATAGTAGAGAGATGAGAATCTCTGCCTACTATTGCCTTAGATAATGCTAGGTCTCTTTACATTACCTCCAAATGAGGTATCAATATTGATTGAATAGAAATCAAGTTAGCTCTCATTTGTCCATTTGTGGATTTTAATTCAACCAATCCCCCTTGAGAAAAGATTGATTCATTAAAATTAATAGAGCTTGAACTCATGTCCATGCTCAAAGAATGACATGTGGATTTTAGGTCTAGCTATACTTTCTCAATCTACTCTTGAATATCTTGTGTGAAATTTTGTGCATCACATAATGTTTTGTAGAAAAAATTATCTTCTTTATGATTGCCTCTATATTGTATACAAGATTAGAAAGTTCAACTTTCCTTATACCAATCTCAGATGACACATTGTCCAAAACTTGTTTCTTAAATTTCTTCTCAGACTAGTGCAACAATTTCTCATTTGGCTCAATGTCATCACCATAAAACTTCTCAACAATATCAACTAATTGGTCTATAAGAGGTGATTTCTCATTAGTACCATGCATATCAAATGCTTTAACAAATATATCTACTTAATCTCATGTAGTACTTTCCTTCGTTGACATTCCTTTCTCAACTCTTCTTGTTTTTTCTTTCTAGTCAATACATCTTGAAAAATTTACATTTGGTCCAAAGTCATATTATTAGGACCAAACTTGGGAATAACAATTACCTCATCTAATGTCACTAGCTTCCCAAGAAACCTGACCTTTTTATTATTTTTCTTTCCCTTAGGTTTGCTGGTGCTCGGCAATGTGATCTATAATAGTGTTACTTCAACACTCAGTCTCATAATCTGTTGGCCTATTATTATAATCTCCTTTTGAGTAGATATCACTTGCTAATCAAGTGTAGCAATTATTTATGTTTGAAATAGTTTAGAGGGAAATACACTCGATAGTTAAACTAATGCTTGTAATGCCACTTGTTGTTTTGGTTCATGAGCTTCCTCGATCCTTTGTTGCACAATCTCCTTTATTCCATAAAAATGAGGTCTTAAGGCATTAGTTGTATAGTTATCTTCCTTCTCTTTCTCTTCACCTTCTTCCTTGTTAATTACAAGATTAGTTGAAGGTATTGGATGTAGAAGTGTCATTCAATCCTTGCTAGTTCCTCAACACTTACATCTTATAGACTCATGTCCTCAACTATGTCTATTGAATTAATAGAAGTTGGCTCCACAGCTGGTGCATTCTCAATCCTTGGCTAATCATGAATTTTTATCAACACTTGATTGATGCATGAAAAAGGAGTATCTAAAGTTGCATTAATAAATGCATCATTCTTGAGTTCTTCTTGAGTCAAGACATTAGTATTTGTATGTATTTCTTCAGGGATGTCTTCAATAGTGGCAACATATTTTTGTTCACTTTCCTCTACCTTTGTCCTTATTTCTTCATCAAGATTATTTGATTCATCATAATATTCCTTATTGTCTAGTTCAATGTCTACTTCTTCTTCCTCCTTTTCGGATGCTACTATTAAGATTAATAGCCTAAATGCTTTTTTCTAGACTAATATACTTTTTTTGCACATCTTCTATTTTATTTTAAAAAAATTTATAGGCCCTTGTCTTCGGTACAAACTTCTTGACAAAATCCCTTAAGGCTATAGACATGTGTGTCTTCCCTAAATCTAGCATAGTCAGGGCTAATGTGGTTTCTCTTATTTGCCTTTTAGTAGACAATATCCATTTCCACTTTGTATCCATCTTATTATATAATTCTATAGGGATTGCCTTACATATTTTTATAGGTGTATGTTTAAACTTTACCATCATATCTAGCACTACTTGCTCAACCTTTTCTTTATCAATCCTCTCTAAAGAATCATGTATTTAACATGCCTGAAACCTAAAATTCCTATTGAATTTATCATATTATCACATACTCAATTAATATCTTGAAGATGTTTCATGGGAACAATTTTAAATTTGATCATGTTGTTTAACTTAGTTCTCTCTCCTTCATCCTCTTCATCATTAGGCATAACTACAAGTTTCCTCCTTGGCTTCTTCTTTTGACCTTGCTTGCTCCCCTTAGTTACTACTTTCCTCTTTGTTGGGGACTTGTCCTTAACTGGATCATTTACCTTTGGTCCCTTTCTTGGGCTTGGTAGTTGTAGGAGATGATGCCTTAGATCCTTGTCTTATTATTTTCATCTATGGTGTAGGGGTGCGAGGTGTAACACCTTTCTTCAAATTCTCCTTTATCTTATGATCTACAATCACTACTTTCTTTTGCTTAGGTTCCTTAGGCTCAAAAACCAATAATTCTTTTCTTTTTGTCTCATCTTCTTCATTTTCATCAAATTCCTGATCTTCCCCTTTGACTTTTGTAATCTATACATGTCCCTTGTCAAGTTCACCTTCAAGATATGCAATCATTGTCTTTCTCTTCCTATCCATCCTAGGAAGTTTTATTTAGTTAAGCCTTTTGATTTTGATTGATTCATAGGTACTAAATGGCTTGGAATTCTTATTAGTCTCCTTAGACAACCTATTTCCCACTGCTACAAATATCTCATCAATGTTCACTTCATACTCCATAGACCTTAGCCATGCAACCCATGGTAATACAACTTGTGCATAAATATAGTCAGCATACACCATAAAACAAATGTCATCATAGTAATGCTCAATAGCTAAATTGGGGATCCTCACTCTATTCTTCATTTTAACCTTGAATTCATCAATGTATCCATCTAACATTGCTTGAAAATTCTCTCCTAATAGGTCAATGTAACAATTGGTTTTCTTGATTATAGATCTAGATTTATTCCACACAATATCACCTATGGTTGGAAACGTATTTTACACATAAAAGAACATGCACATCAGTAGTGAGCCAAACTTATATCATGCATTTTAAACCTTTTTGATGGCTCCAAGATTTTCTTCTTTTTGGATCAATGATAGCTCAACAAGATTGTAGTTGTGATCCTTGTTCACAATTTTGTAGCCCAATTCTACTACTATGCATGGTACACTATTCAGTCAGCTAAACTAATAGCACTTGCGCACAATTACATATAACACGAACTCAATGATAGGATCTATATGGCCACCAACAAAAATTCCTTGGTCATTTCATTTGGTATTTATTTGTTCTTCTATCACATTTATGGCTAGGCATCTCATGATCTTTACATGATCTAGGTTAGGGTATGCTATCACTTGATGAATAATTGCCTTTGATATCTTAATTGTCCCATTCTCTAGCCATAACTTCATGTCATGTACCCTTGTCAACACAACTTTTATCAATTCAACCTTGAAAACCTGGGAAAAAGCTAGGGTATGAGGAAGCCCTTTCTCAGCACCTCTTTTATTATCCTCTTTTAGTAATACATTCTCACACAAATTTTCATAAGCATTCCTTGGTTCAAAGTCATTAATTTTTCCAATCTTGCACATATCGCATGGACAAATATCATGCACCATGATGACTCGGGGAGGTATGGATGATAATGTGTTGGATGCATTCAAAGTCATTGGTTTCTCAAATCTTTCACATATAGCATGAACAAATGTCATGCACCATGATGACTCAGGGAGGTATGGATGATAACACACCAGGTGCATCTCCAATCATCATCATGATTTCTAGACATGCCTTAAATTTTGATGGGGGACATTGGTCGTTCCTCACAATTTGCACATTATAGTTTTTCAAAGCTTCCTTTCCACTTTTAGAAGAGGTGATACCATTTGAACTAAGGTTTCAAAAATAACTCAACATCTAATAATTTCTATGACTGTACTTTAAATAATATATATAATATTATTTTATAATTATAAATATAAGTATTTATTCATAATAAATATAGGTAACAAATAAAAAATAATACAAATTTGAAATTAAACACAAAATAAAATAATAATAAATAAGGAAACCAAATCTTAAATATTATATGTCCACATTCTAGAAATTGTAACTTTAAAGTATTGAATAATTCAAGACTATGTATATTTGATATTAGATATGCTATATTTAAAATAGGATAGCTTTAAACTTATGAAGAATTTTTTTAAATGTATCTTTAATATAGATATTAAAAATAATAATTAATTAGAAAAGAATTCCAGTCACAACATGTGTTGTTAAGCTTTGTTTTCATTAAAAATTAAACCTCCTCAAGCATGCAATGAATCATTGCATGAATGTGAACAATAAATAGTTTTAAATACATTATGCTTACTATGAGTATTGTTGTGGTCTCCACAACACACGCCCCATTCCTTGCTAGGAATGGGGACCCCCTACCTTTTTTTTGACTCCCAGACTCATAGTTCAGGAGTTGGGAGAAGAAAACTTGGTTAAATAAGTTAGAATTTTAAATTCAAGAAAAAAAAAAGAAGAAAAAAAGAAAAAATTAAAAAATTAAAAAAAAATTAAAAAATTAATTTTTTTTTTTTTTTTTTTGCGTGCGCTTTGCGAAGACAAAGAAGGAAGGGAGGTTATAAAACCCCCTTCCCCTTTTTTTTCACTTCATTTTTTGAAGAAATGCTAAGAGGGAAAGGTATGAAACCTCCCCCCCCCCCCCCCCCCCCCCATGTCCATGTAGCCCTTGCGCTTGCATGCACGCATGACCAAAAGAGGAAGCACATGGCATGGTGTTGCATATGCTCTTTTTGATGTGCACATGCCATCGCGGCACCCTTTTGGGCCACGTGTGACATGCCATTTGGTCATGCAGAACAACCACTACTGCAGTGCCCTTTTGGGGTGCACAGTGCAGCACCGCCGCTCACCCTTTTGGGGCACGCAGCGCAGCACTGCCACTGTGTCATTCAGGAGACACACACGATGCTACGCATGCCCTTTGGGCCATGCACGACGTGGCACTACCACCACATCCTTTTGGACACCCAAGCTCGACTGCTGCCACACCCTCTTGAGTGTGCATGCACATGGCCACTGCATCACCACGCCCTTTTGACCGCTGCCGCCATGCTTTAATCCCCCATTTTTGTTTTTTTTTCAATTTTATTTTAAATTTTTTTATAAAGTTAAAAACCCAAAAAAACATTTTAAAAAAAAAAAAACACAACAAATTAAATAAGTTCTAGGAGATTTTTTTTTTTAACGTTTTATATATATATCTAATAATTAATCATTCCTTTTCTCTTTGTGATGTGTAGGTAATATAATCAAATGGTGTCCACATCCAGATCAACAGAAAAACCAGTTGTGTACAAGTTCCAAGGCATAACCTCAAAGTCATGGTTGCACGATGAATACTTTGAGATCAAAGACGTAGAACTTGGACACATGGACTTGGGAGAGTTTTTGAGGGTTTGTAACAACCCAACTGAAAGATCTTCTTTGAGATTCGCCTTAATCCAGTCTGGATTGGTAAATGCAGCATCAAATCCTAGGACCGTTTAGTCAGCTAAATTGATTATGACCTTATCTCGACATTTTGTTCCTTAGGAAAGGGTGGTAAAGAGAATCACTGGGGAAGTGGTCTTAGATCTACGACTTGATAATATAGAGAGGGTTTTTCACCTACCTAGAGCTGATCAGTTTATCAGGCTTTCATATGAAGCAGTTGAGAGGTGGCATAAGGATCATCACTAGGAGGCCATTGACATCATATATTCCTCATACTTCATTGAGAAGCCATCTCGATGAAAGAAAATTAGTAAAGTAGATATGACTCAAGGATACATGAAAGATGACATTGGATATTCAATCATTCTCTTAAGCAGAGTTATGGGATTGCCTGTAGCCGGTCATCTTGCTCCATTCATGGTTAACTTTATTGAGACCATTAGACATGCAAAGATGCCACTGGATTGGGCCACCACACTTAGTGAGAGCTTGTGTGACCAGTTGCGGATAGTAAAAGACAAAAATAAGTTCTATATGACATCTTATGTGGTATATCTACTTGCAGTGAGAGCCACTGACTATCTCGGGTAGTACAAGAAGGGTAGTATGCAAGATCCTAATGCATGGCTGTATATAGTTTATCCTCAGCTAGTTAAGAAGAAGCTCTCACTGCAAAGCAAAGAGTAAAAGATTGTGAATGATGCCTTCATCTTTGCCATCATTTGATTCATCGAAGGGGATTATGGGGAGAAATTGTTTGATGAGGCCAAGGCACAAATCAAAGCTCTAGGTGCATATTTCATCCAATTCTGAACATTCATATACATTCGGGTTGGTGGTGCATCCATCCATCCAAAGAAGCTCCCAAGATACCCAAGTGACAAGTTAGTTCTAATGGAAATTTCTTAGCAGATTGAGTCAGCTTATGAGAGGATACCAAGTAAAGAGAAAGTAGGATATCCTAACTTTTGAATGGGAATGGGAAAATTATCCTCTCGAAGAATATAACTCTCTTCGGCCATTCTTTGACAATCTTGGTAAAGTGAAAAATATAGCAGGAAAGGATTTCTACCATAAATATGTCATTGAAGATCATTGGATGAATGCCACAAATGACTATGATGTTTGCATTAGGGACTATTGTAGAATGACTTTATATTTAATGGAGAAGGCTCTCCATTTGACCATCCTAGATGAGATAAGGTTACAAAATTCGCAAGAGCTATTGGATCCCTTATTCAATACAAATAAAGTTGGTGAAAGGCCCATCCTAAATGCAAAAATTGATAGAGAGGAAGGAGATGATATTAATCATCGAGCAAGACATGTCATCAGAATGACAAAGAGTTGGATCAAGAAACCCTTTCCACTTGATCCAATTTTGGATATAGTGATATTCCATGCACATGCTCACCCAAAAAGGGTAAAGGGGAGGAAAGTCACATTTCCTATCTTTGCACTCCAGTCTCCTATCAGACGAGAAATAGTCTACCAGCTTGATCGTCCAATGGGATACTACCATCCTTTAGAGAAGAAGAAAGAAAAGAGGAAGAGAGCCTCTCCTTAGAGGATCCAGATAGAGCATGTTGAAGAATAGACCTCTTTGTAGCAACATGAATCTACTCCCTAGGATCCCTGAGACCCTGGAATTTCTCATATCCAGGTCAATTTTCCATTGCCTCCTATTTTTTCAAGCCAACAAGAAGAGGGAGAGATTCCAAAGACATCCATTCATCTGATGCATGAAGAGCCCACTTCTCCTATGTTTCCATAGAAGCAAAGGAGGCTCAAGGTTAGAATGAACAAGAGGCAAAGAGTTCATAAAATATTAGTGCCTAATCCATCTATTCCTGAAACCATTCTTGAGGAAGAATCAGATGAGGATGAAACAGAGTCAGATGGGGAGGAAGAGCAAGTGCCTCTACAAAGGAAAACTTGACTGGCCAAAGCCACATAATTCGAAAGAAAGAAGAATGTGACAAATGCCCCACCACCCACTCAAGCTAAAATGGTAGAACTCTCTTCTTTTGAAGATGAAGTACAATGATGGGTGAATGAGCAAAGGGAGCTAGGTGATGATATTCTCTCCATTCCAGATTTGGATTTCATGCCAGTGGGTACAGAATTGGTTGGAGATAAGATTAGAGATACTCTTATAGGTGAATTTCAACAACAAGATTGGACGCAGATGCCACCTTAGACACAAGGTCCTCATCCAACAACCCCATCTTCACCTTAGGTTATGATGGTAGATAAGGTTCCAGTGACACTTCTACCTCCGAGTTTAGAAGAACATATTTAGAAGGAATTATCATTACAAGGAGAACCAGAACAAGGGTTTATTGATGAGCCCTCAAAAGAGGCACAGGTAGTAGAATGTATACAACAACATCCCTAGGAAGTTGAGGATCAAACTAAGGGATCTACAAAAATTGAGACTATAGAAGAAGAACCCTCACAATAGGAGACTCTGAGAAAGAGCAACAAAGGGAAGGAGGTAATTGAACACATCCCTTCATCATCTAGAGCCAAGGTTATAGAAAGACATATCCCGAGATGGTTCTGGAAGGAAATAATGAGAAGTGTTAAGCATCAATTCCTTGCTTTAGAGGATGATATTTGTGATATTGCAAAGATTTTGAACAAGCCTAACTCTCCATTACATGATGCAACACCATTTACATTCTTTACTACTACTTGGAACCAGGACCTATTTGCACAGGTGGCTCACCCTTTGAAAGGTACAGATGAAGAAGTTGTTAGCCTTCAAGACTATGAAGTGAAGGATATCATGTTGGGAAAGCCTACACAGGATACTTCTTGATAGATGATGACTATGGGAGTCAAGGAGGTTCTTAACTAGGTGGAACATGATGAGATTGAAATCAGAGCACTTTGAAGGAAAGTTGAGATTTTGAAAGGATATTTAGCTAAAGTTATTGGTCCTCTTGATTTTGAATGCCTTAAGGAGACTTTGAGTACCATTCTTAAAGAAGGGGAAGGTGTATGGCTCAGTCCTTTTTTGAGAGCTTGTCAGGATTGGTGAGAAAACCTTGAGGATAGGGGTGTCACTATAATTATAGGAAGTCTGAAGTTATTACATGCTAGACAAGAGAATGTTGATAAGATCGTGGCAATTTTGAGGTGGGACTTCAGTATTATGGATGAGGTATAGGTTTGGAGCAAAGATTTGCAAACTCTACAAGCCATAAAAGGACAAAGGTACTGCATTCTAATTTATGTATATACCAGAGAAGAGCTAGACATGATAGACGATTGGATAGAAAAGATTGCAGAGCGAAATAAAGTGATGGAAACATTGCATGATGAGATACATAGGCTCAAGGACCAAGCCTGAGAGCAAATTTTGGAAGTAGAAAAGTTGTATAGTGATGCATGCTTGGATATTTTTGAAGCTGAAGAATGAGAGAAGCTTTTACCAATTGAGGTAGTTGTGGAAAATTTTAGAAAGAGTTTAGAAGAAGCATCCAGTGATGAAGACATCAAACAAGACTTCAAGATAGAAGAAGCATTGTTAGAGTTCGATACCAAACTTAGAGATTTTGTAGAAACTCAAATTGAGGTGGACAACTATAGACATAAGGTCAAAGATAAGTACGAGGCTTTGGATCTTCTCGATGCTACTAAGATTACTAAGATTATATAGAAATTCAAGGGCAAACATCCAAACATATCTTTAGGATAGAGATGAGAAAAACTCAGATGCCAGAATTTCAATTTTGACACTTAGTAAAATTTTGAGATTTTTGACCTAGTTGAGGTTTGCAGCTCTATAGGTCCATAAATCCATAGGTCTATAGCTCCATAAGTTCGTAGGTTTATAGCTCCACAGGTTCGTAGGTCTGTAGCTCTATAGATCTGCAGCTCTGCAATTCAAAGGTGCGCCGACAGTTGACTGCCAGTTCCAAAAATAGCACTTTCCATGCATTGGAAACGCATTTTGATGGCAAGTTAACTCTGACACACATCAAGTGAAGGGCCAGCTTCTATTTTTGGTGTCTCCATGCACTTCTACTTTGAGTGATGGCTTCCTCCTACTTTCTCTCTCATTTTTTCTCTATTTTCGACATGTAAAGGGCTCATGCATCCAATTAATAAATAAACTATGGATGGAGTCCCTCTAAGCACTAGTTAGATTATTAGTTTGTATATATTTAGTTTATTTTAATATTTTAAAAGCATTTTATTGCATCAAGATATCTCTCACTCTCAACACAAATTGAGGAGACGATTTCTTATAAATACACCATTGTAAAATGTAAAAAGGGCTACCATTATTATGCAATAAAGTTATGCTTTTCGTGCTAGCATTTGAAGTGTAGTTATTCTTTCCTGAATGTGTCATTGTTTTATAGATTTTATTCATGAGATTGTGATTGAGCTAAAGGTTTATTGTGTTATTTTTGGTTATGTAATCTTTTAGTTCTGGTGTTTGCTATAGATATATGAATTTCGTTGACGTAATGAGCTTGAGAAGAGGTCAACCATTGTTTTCTACATAGCTTTTTATCTCGCATGAGCACACTTTTCGTGGCCTTGCAATTTGATGAAGAGTGAAGCATCATTCAATTTGTTAAATATTCTCACCAAT
Organism: Cupressus sempervirens; assembly: GCA_028749045.1. NCBI lineage: Eukaryota > Viridiplantae > Streptophyta > Pinopsida > Cupressales > Cupressaceae > Cupressus > Cupressus sempervirens. Next base: position 800,575,257 of record CM053793.1, read on the forward strand.
GATTGCATCAGTGGATTCTAGGAAGCGTTGCTCCTGCTTTCATTGGTTTCCTACCGATTTCTTCAAAAGTTTAACTCAAAGCGTGTTGTGTTCTGTAGCTTATGTCCATTTAGGAATTTCAATTTTAAGTTATTTGATTTCATGTTATTTTCTTTCAATTTCATTATTTTCTTTGCTAACCCCCTATGAGAATAGGACCTCATAGTAGTTGCATTGTTAGAGTTGCATTCATTGAAAAACAAAAAATACAAAATATTGTTCTTTTGGTGTGATATTTTGAGACAGTGAATAGATTTTACTTGATTCCAAGGTAAAAGAGTTTTTGGAACTAGAATGGGCCTCCTTTTGAACACTCACATTTATCTTTTACTGAGCGGATTTTGGTATGTCACAAGACAAACATTGAACCTTGGAGTCGATCCTTAAAAATATTTGCTTTTCAAGAGAGGAATTACACTATGGATTCGTGTCGTTGACCTCGTGCAAAATGAATGCCCAACAAAACCCATGTACTAAAACTGAAATCATCAATAGATGTCATTAAATAAGTACTCCCTCTAATGGAAGTAAATTGCATAGGACCAATTAGGTCAGTATGCACTAACTCTAATGGATATCTAACCCTCCTAGAATTTCCAGAATTAAAGGGAAGCCTATGTTGCTTACCCAAAATACAAGCCTCACACCTGTCACATGAATCTCCTATCATGGTAAACCTTCTACCATTCTTTTATTTGACAAAAAAATTAAACCAGCATAGCCTAGATGACCATACCTGAGGTGCCATAACTATGAAGGGTCTTCAATCACACTCCTTAGAGCTGATTGTCTAGGAGGTGCAACACCCACTTGAGATGAGAAACATTTCTCTATCCTCAAGGGAAACATTATGTTCTTTGTCATTTAAACTACTGCAAGCAAGTTCATGCTCCCATAATTTTCATGAATGACACACCTGTCATTCTCTAGTAACACTTTGTATCCATTCTGAATGAGGTGACCAAAGCTCATTATATTGTGCTTCATACCAGGGGCAAAATACACATTTTGTATTTCCTTCTTCTCACCTTTCTTGGTGCAAACCGTAATAGATCATTTTCCCACTATTGGTAGGGTTCCATTGTTACCCATTATAATCTCAAATTTGAAACTCATGTCAATAAATGAAAATAAGGTCTCATTACCACTCATGTGGTTGCTACATCCACTATCAAGGTACTAAACTTTAGGGCTTCCTTCTTCACCAACATTACACATGATGAAGGCAGCGACATTGTTTCCACTTCTCATGTTTACATCAACCACATTTTCTTGTCCTGATCGATCATTTTTCTTCTTCCAACATTCACTTGCATAATGCCCATATTTATGACAATAGTAGCATTCTACATTACTCCTATTTAAGCCGTAGTTTTTCTTACCTCCTCTTGAAGTATTTTGTGAGCTACTTACTCCATCTGCTCTTCCTGAGCTTTTTGCTGCAACATTTCTTTTTCCTCCATTACCTTGGCCTTTGCCTCTAGAGTTTCTACCTGAGCCATATCTTCCTCTCCCCATTCCTCTTGGATTTGACTGAGCCTTGAGTGCTTGCTCTTGGGAAGAATAATATGTAGATCTGTTGATCCTATGCTCATGGGTTTGAAGAATACCCATCAACTCATCCATTGTAAAGATAGTGATGTCTTTTTCCTCTTCTATGGTCTTTTCCACTATCCTCTACTCTTGATAGTCTTCTCCATTTGACTTTACTTGGTTAATCATATTGGAGGTCCTTGAACTGAAATTTGCAACTGATTCATTTTCCTTCATCCGAAGGTTCTCAAACTCCCTCCTTATATTTTGTAGCTTTACTATATGAACTTTATCAGTCCCCTTGAAGTTCATCTCAAGGATATGCTACTCTTCCTTTGCATAATTTTTTGTACAATTTTGGGAAAAATGGTCTCTGTCATTGCTATTTCAATCAAACTTAATGCCTTAGCATCCTTTCTCCTTGACTCTTTCAACTGAGTCTTCTGTACATTTGTGAGAGTAGCATATTGAGTTGGGTTTGTCACATCATTGAACCCATTAATCACAACCTCCCATAAATCATTTGCAACCATAATGGTTTTCATCTTCTTTTCCCATGTATCATAATTTTGTCCATTGAAAGGTGGTGGTTCCTACTATATCTTTCCTGCATCTCCTGCCATGCCAAATATCCCAAGAAAAATTTCCCTAACTCACTTTGGATGTGGGGCCTCAAAGCTCTGATACCATGTTAGAAATATATTACCAACCCTAAAAATCAATTTAACAACCCTAAATAATGCTCAACAAAAACTATTATCGAGTGCTAGTTTTGCTCAGCACCTTAAGGAGCTGAGTGGCAAGAGAGTGTCGAGTGAGCTCGGTAGTGTGGATGCTAAGTGAACTTGGTAGCCACTAGAGGGTGGAACTTAGTAGAAGAAGTTACCAAGTGAACGTGATAGCTATAGGAGGGTGAAGCTCGGTAGAAGAAGGTATCGAGTGAACTTGGTAGCCACTGAAATGATAAAAAACTTCAACAAGACTTGACCAAGTGAAGATTTATAACGTGAATATTTTCACCATTAAAAATCAGAGAGCCAAGCCAAATTATGAAGCTTATAAATAAACTTTTCAAATTTAATGAATAGAAGAAGAACAATGGATTCAAGTATGCCTACTTGTTTTCTATTCAACTTTGATTAAATCATTACAAAATCTAGGAGCATTCGGCTTCAACCAGAAAACCCTAAAATAACCCTAAAACTTTGAACAACTTCAATACTTCAAAACTTTAAACTTGTAGCTCTAATGGCTGCATACAATAATGCGTCAAGTAATAACTACTTCACAGGTTGAATCAAACAATAAGCTACAAACTTACAGAATGACACAAAGAAGTACATGCAATTGTAGTCACATAACAAGCTTCTTCTATCTCTGCAATGACTGGATCTACTGATCACTTTCTTTCTACTTTTCTCTGCTCAACAACTTCTGTCTTCTCTGCTCTATTGAACATTTTCTCTCTCTATCACATGGGACAAATCAAAAATTCCATTTTGTCTTTGGCAAAATATTTTCCCATTCTTTTTAGAATTTCAAAAAACTCACGTACCACATTCATGTTTTTCTATCTGTTCTGCAATCTGTCAGGGGTGGTAGGTGGGCATTTGGCTCCAGGGCCAAAAGTCAACTACAATTAATATTCCAACAATAAAATACATTGATAGTTTCAACATTAAAGCAGTGTATACATTCATCCAAGAAAATTGTAATTCATGCTTAAATATCAACATAGGGTAAGGTAGGATTGCATGGAATTTGGTAATAAGGATCCGTTATAATCTTCAAACAGAAATACAAATTCTAAACTATTAAGTGAAGAGAATGACTTGCAAATTTTTAATGCTGCATCTTTAGAGTTTGTAAGTAGAAAAAAATATCTTTATATAGAATTTGTGGGCTTCCAAAAGAGGCATTTGGAATTGGATTCCACCGCTTTTATTCCTCTACTTCAATAAAAACACTTTAAATGAATGCATTACCCAAAGTAAACCTCTTAATTTCAAAAGAGGAATCAAAGAAATGAATTAAATATGGATCTATCTAGGTAAGTACATGATACTTGTTGGGCATTCATTTTGCACGAGGTCAATGGAAAGAATCCATAGTGTAATTCCTCTCTTGAAAAGAAATTTTTTTTAAGGATCCACTCCAAGGTTTAGTGTTTGTCTTGCGACGTACCAAAATCCACTTAGTAGAAGATAAATGTGAGTATTCACGAGGAGGCCTTTGCTGGTTCCAAAAACTCTTTTACCTTGGAATCAAGTAAAATCTATTCACTGTCTCAAAATATCACACCAAAAGAACAATATTTTTGTATTTTCTATTTTTCAATGAATGCAACTCTAACAATGCAACTACTATGAGGTCCTATTCTAACAGGGGGTTAGCAAAGCAAATAAAAAAACTGAAAGAAAATAACATGAAATCAAATAACTTGAAATTGAAATTCCTAAATGGACATAAGCTACAGAACACAACATGCTGTGAGTTAAACCTTCGAAGAAATTGGTAGGAAACCAACAAAAACAGGAGCAACACTTCCCAGAATCCACTGATGCAATCGTCGGTGAGAATCTTTAACAAAACAAATGATGTTTCACTCTTCATCAAATCACAAGGCCATGGAAAGTGTGCTCATGTGAGACAAAAAGCTATGTAGACACAATCGCGTGATCTCTTCTCAAGCTTATTACATCAACGAAATTCATATATCTATAGAAAACACCAGAACTAAAAGATCGCACAACCAGAAATAACACAATAAACTTTTGGCTCAATCACAATCTCATGAAAAAAATCCACAAAAAAATGATACATTCAGGCAAGAATAACTACACTCCAAATGCTAGCACCAAAAGCATAACTTTATTGCATAATAATGATAGCCTTTTTTACATTTTACAATGCGGTTTTATAAGAAATCATCTCCTCAATTTGTGTTGAGAGTGAGAGATATCTTGATGCAATAAAATGCTCTTAAAACATTTAAACAAACTAAATATATACAAACTGACAATCTAACTGGTTCTTAGAGGTACTCCATCCATATTTTATTCATTAATTGGATGCATGAGCCCTTTACATGTCAAAAACAATGAAATAATGAGAGAGAAAGTAGGAGGAAGCCATCAGTTGAAGTAGAAGTGCATCGAGACACTAAAAATAGAAGCTGACCCTTCACTTGATGTGTATCAGAGTTAACTTGTCATCAAAATGCATTTCCAATGCATGGAAAGTGCTATTTTTGGAGCTGGCAGTCAACTGTCGGTGCACCTCTAAATTTTGGAGCTATGGACCTATGGATTTGCGAACCTATGGAGATGTAGATCTACGAACCTATGTACCTACAGAGCTGCAGAGCTGAGGACCTGCAGAGCTCAATTTGCCAAAAAATCAAAGTTCTCAATTTTGAAAATGGTTTCTAGGTTTTGCTCAAATGAGGTTTTAGATCACTTTTTGTATACACTCCATGCCCCTTTCTAATGATTTACACCCTCTTTATAGCCAATTATTTTCATAAACTTGCACTCCCTCCACTTCTTCAATCAAAAATCTCAAGGCACCTACATTGAATCTTGTCTCCAATAGCTGTATAAGATGAGGAACCTAATTTTCTTTATGCGTCCAACCTCTATATCTTTCACATTTTTCTTCTCTCCACCTATCCAATCCTTCTTGACAAGAAACTAAGTGATCCAGATTATCCAAGATGATCAAATGTTTGCAACTTTTTCATATTTTTTCACGAATTTTCTAGGGGTTTTTAAACGACCCTTTTGGAGGTCTTGTGCTCAAAATTTCAAGTCAAAACCTTCGTTGGTCCCTACAACTGGGCAGCCAAAGGCTCACTATTTTAGGGACTAAAATTAGATCTTTAGTTCTTCTTTCCAAAGGTGTAAGTAGTTCTAAATTTTAAGGCCCGAGTCAAAATTTATGACCTCGACAAGTTGAGGATGTCATTTTAACCTACGAAAGAAGCAAACATTAGTCTGTAGAGTTAACAATGCATAGTAAAGACATAATAGCTACTCAAATAAAACTGGAGATGAATTCTAAAATCTAGCTAAGTCTGAAATCCTAAAGCCCTAAAATTTGGCTAAGTTTGGATTCCTCGAGCCCTAAAATTTTGCTAAGTCTGGATTGCTGAAGCCCTGAAATTTCTTAAAATCTTTACCTTATCTTGAGGAGGTCTGAAACCTATCTCAAAAGATTCATCACATATATTAAAATATATCTTAAGTATAAGAAATTAAATATACTTGAACGATATATTTCAAATCTCTTTTATGGTGTCATGGACAGCGCGTGGGCGCACGACGCTTTTTTCAACTCTTTTTTTTTTTCTTATTAAATATTTTTCTTTAAATTTTTAAATCTTTTGTTTTTTTCAATTTTTTTACTTTTTTAGTCATTTTTTCAAATATTTGACTTTAAAATCCTAAGGACTGAAAAAAATTCTTCTTCTCTTGACTTTCGAACTATGAGTCCGAGAGTCGAAAAAAGTAGGGAGGGTCCCCATTCCTAGTAAGGAATGGGGCGTGTGTTGTGGACACCACAACAAATAGCACTAAAAAAAGGAAGAAATGACCAAGGCATTTCTTCATCAGCAAACATTCATCTGACATGTGTTAAACACCAACCAAGCTTCAAACATCCCAAGCATCTTTTGGATGACTTCTCAGTCAAAATTGCAAAACTCAAAACCTTCAAGCTCAATGTGTGCATTGTATTTGTTCCCTTTGACATGTCAGGACACAGTCAATCAAAGTTTTCTAACAACTTGAAACAATCTTCCACTCCTTCCAGCTCATTCATTTGGAATCTCCACAAAGGCCTTTTATCAATCAATTGCTTAACCAGATGAGAGAATTAGTTCGAGGGCTCTTGGCGGGATGTCACATTTTTTAAATTTTTGGCCTTTTGCATAATTGCTCCATGTCATTCAACATGTTACTTTTGATGAAATGATACTTTTGAATACAAGAAACTTTGTTTTGTAATGTATCTTTAGCCATTTCAGATCTTTAGAATCCTTCAGACTTAACATTGTCTTTTCTTTTCCTTTTCTTTTTTTTTTTTTTTTTTTTGTTCTATATCCTAACTATGCTTAGACTATGTAGCTAGAACATCGGTGTCATTTCTTGGATTCAATCTCTTATGAACATCCCTTGCATTCCTCTTTTAGAACCTTTTTAGGAAACTATCATGCCAAACAATAATCTTAGCAACCTTTCTAGGAGACTCCTCCTGTTTGAACTAGTTAGAATTTGGATCATTTCTCATCATCTTTGACTTGAAATTGAACAAGACCTAACACAATCAAATCTTTAAATTTACAAAGTGTTGAGAGCTTGTTGGCCTAGGCTTTTGATTTCCAGACTGAAAGTCCCCTAATTCCACAAGAAATGTCTATTGCTTGGTTGGTATAAAACACACAATCGTCTAAATGTTTTGACAAAGAAATACCTCCTCCTGAAATTAGAACCAAAGAGTGGTTAGTAAAATCTTGAGAAAAATCTCAAGTACACCTTACCCCCTAGGACTGACATAACTTAAAAAAAATGAACACATGATTGAAAGCAAACATGTAACACCTAACTAGAAAGACTAAAAAGACTAAGAAAAACAAAAACAAAAATTTATTTACAGAAAAACTCAAATAATAAGAATGTGGGGGAGTTGTCAGTAGATTTCTCATTACATGTAATAGTAATGAACCACCTCATATAGTTGTCAAAAATGCTGACTTGTCTTTGTACTCAGAAAAATAAAGTTTGGACAATCATAGTTCAAATTCTGGGCACAAATCACACAAAATCAGAAGTTATGGTAACTCTTTATAGCCATGATTAATCCACAAACAAGTTCTCTTACCTTTAGCATCATATTCAAATTGAAAATCATCAAACTGAGAGGGATAATGGAAAGATATCACCTAATCTAGCAAGTCCTCCACCATAGGGGTACACTCATACACTGTAATTTCTCCTTCTGGTGGTCTCATCTCATGGTACATCACTTCACACGCACATGGAGACACTTTAGGTTCCACACTAGGCTCCCTTGGACTAGAAAACTCAATTACCAGCCTCCCTTTTGAATTACAGCATTCATTACTATCATCGACCAAGATTTTCTTTAACTCAATTACCTTATCTCAGGGAGGTCTGAAACCTATCTCAAAAGATTCGTTGCATATATTAAATCCCTTTTATGGCTACTTAGGCAAAACTAGAGGTGAAAGGGAAACTTGGCAAGCACGCACAGTGCCTTGGGAGAGTGACGGTACAAATTCACATGAGGCACCTTGATCATGCACGTGCATGCATGCATAAACCGTGGTGACACGTGGGCATGCGTGTGCATGCAACGCACAGCTCTTGTTGTGAACGATGCGTGGGCACACAACACTTGGTGCACATGGTGCTCGGCATGAGCAATGTGCAAATGCATAGCACTCAGCTTGCGTGGGCAAGCAGCGCTCGATGAGCACAACACAAGCATCATGCTAGCATGCAAGCACATGGTGCTGGGTGTGTGGATGCAGGCACTCGATGTGAGCACATAGGCGAACAACGCATGGTGCGAGCATTGCAGGCACATGACGCTTTTTTCAACCTTTTTTATTTAAATTTCTTTTCTTCAAATTTTTTAATTTTTTACATGTTTTTTCAATTTTTTAAATTTTTTAGTGATTTTTTCAAATATTTGACTTTAAAATCCTAAGGTCTAAAAAAAAATCTTCTTCTCCCAACTTCCGAACTATGAGTCTGAGAGTCAAAAAAAGTAGGGGGGGTCCCCATTCCTAGTAAGGAATGGGGCATGTGTTGTGGACACCACAACAGGTTTATTTTTTGAAATATAAATCTGAAGCATTTGATAAGTTTCTTGAGTTCAAAGCCCAAGCTGAAAGAGAATGTGGACGCTATATCAAGGTCCTAAGATCAGATAGAGGAGGGGAGTATACCTCCAATTCTTTTGTAAATTTTTGCAGGAAACATGGCATAAAGAAAGAGTTCACAGCTAGCTATACACCACAGCAAAATAGAGTGGCTGAAAGAAAGAATAGGACCATTGTTGAAATACCAAGGAGCATGATGAAAGAGAAAGGTCTTCCAACTGAATTTTGGGGAGAGGCTATGGCAACAACAATTTACCTAATTAATAGGTGTCCTATAAAGGTAGACCATGATAGAATTCCAATGGAAGCATGGTCAAGAGGAAGATGGATAGTTGAACACCTAAGGGTGTTTGGATGTGTTGCATATGCACATGTGCCTAAAGATCAAAGGCAAAAATTGGATGACAAAGGTGTGAAGTGCATCTTCACAGGGTATAGCTCAGAATCAAAGGCATACAAATTGTATGACCCATTAAACAACAAAATGATTCTCTCAAGAGATGTGGAATTTCTTGAAAATCAGTCATGGCATGGACCAACTAATGAAACACCGAGCACCTCAAGTAAAGTGTCAATTATGAGGGAAGAGGACTTGCTGATGAACATCAAGAAGAAGGAGCAAATAGAAGAAAAGAAAAGTAGCCTCAGTCATTGCTGAGCTCCTCTAGGCATGAACGAGTGTCAGTGCCAAGTAACAGTAAAGACCGAGCTGGTCGGCAAAGTAGTAGCAATGAAGATTATGATCCCATACTCTCCTCCCTATTACCAAGAAAGACTAAGAGTCTTAGGGAGATATACCAAGATGAAAGGTATGAAGATTATGATGAGAGTGTTAATTTTACAAAATTTTCTCATAGTGATCCAATATATTTTGAAGAAGTTGTTAAGGAGAAGAAATGGTGTAATGTCATGGATGAGGAGATAGATGCTATAGAAAGGAATGAGACATGGGAGCTAACTAATTTTCCTCCCAAAAAGTAAGTGATTGGAGTGAAATGGGTCTACAAGACCAAATGTAAAGCTGAAGGCAAGATTGATAGGCATAAGGCAAGGCTGGTAGCAAAGGGCTACAAACAGCAGTATGGTAGAGATTATAATGAAACTTATGCCCCAGTTGCAAGAATGGAAACCATGTGTGCTATCATAGAAATTGCAGCTCAACAAAAATGGAAGGTATATCAAATGGATGTGATGTTCACCTTCCTAAATGGTGTATTGAAAGAAGAAGTATATGTGGAACAATGACCTGGTTATGAAGTAGCAAGTGAAAACAACAAAGTATATAAATCAAAGAGATCTCTTTATGGTCTCAAGCAAGCTCCAAGGGCATGGTACAGTAGGATTGACTCATATTTGATGAAAAATGGCTTTAGCAAAAGCAATGGTGAGCCTACACTCTACATCAAGGTAGCAAATAGAAATGTACTAATTTTTGTCTTGTATGTTGATGATTTAATTTTCATTGGAAATGACAATTTCCTAATTGGTAAGTTCAAAGAGGCCATAAAAAATGAATTTGAGATGATAGACCTTGGTCTCTTGAAGTACTTTCTAGGCATAGAAGTAAAACAAATACATGATGGCATCTTCATCTCTCAAGAAAAATATGTAGGGTAGATCTTGGAGAGATTCAAAATGAAGAATAGTAAGCCAACCCCCACACCAACAACTATAGGTCTAATGTTGAGAAAGGAAGACTCTAGCAAGAGAATGGATCCAACACTATACAAGAGTATGGTTGGAAGTTTGAGGTATTTGACTACAACTTGGCCAGACTTGATGCATGTAGTAAGTTTGATTTTCAGATTTATGGAAACACCAAAGGATTCCCATTGGCAAGGAGGAAAGAGGATCCTAAGGTATGTGAAAGGTACCAAGGGATTAATAATTTTGTATACTACAACAAATGAATTCAATTTGGTTGGTTACATAGATAGTGATTGTGCTGGAAGTTTAGATGATAGAAAAAGCACTTCTGGATACATGTTTCATATGAGATTAGGTGCAATTTCATGGGCATCCAAGAAGCAACCTATTGTTTCTCAATCTATAGTAGAGGATGAATACATAGCAGAAAATGTAGTAGCATGTCAAGCTATTTGGCTAAGGAGGATCTTGGAAGATTTGAATGAAAGGCAAGAGGATGGAATGACAATTTATTGTGACAACATCTCATCAATTGCATTGTCCAAGAATCTAGTCTTCCATGGAAAAAGCAAGCATATTGAGATCAGATATCACTTCATTAGAGAGTTGGTGGAGAATGGGGATATCAAAATGGAATTTTGCAAGTCTGAGTAATAGCTAGCACACATTTTCACAAATCCATTAGACATCGAAAGTTTTGTACACCTAAGAGAGTGTCTTGGTGTAGTTGATTTGTATCAGCAGTGATCCTTGTTTTTTTGGCTTAGGAATATTAATTGCATTTGACATTTGCCCGTAGAGCCAAATGCCCACCTACCACCCCTGACAGATTGCAAAACAAATAGAAAAACAAGAATGTGGTAGGTGAGTTTTTTGAAATTCTAAAAAGAGGGGCTAAATATTTTGCCAAACACAAAATTGAATGTTTGATTCATCCCATGTGATAGAGAGAGAAAAAGTTTAGCAGAGCAGAGAAGGGAGAAGTTGTAGAGCATAGCAAAGTAGAAAGAAAGTGATTAGTAGATCCAATCATTGTAGAGATAGAAGGAAGCTTGTTACATGAGTGCAGTTGCACGTACTTCTTTGTGTCATTCTGTAAGTTTGTAGTTTATTGTTTGATTCAACCTGTGAAGCAATGCTTGCTATAGGCATTATTGTATGCAATCATTAGAGCTGCAAGTTTAAGGTTTTGAAGTATTTGAGTTATTCAAAGTGTAAGGGTTATTTTAGGGTTTTCTGGTTGAAGCCAAATGCTCCTAGATTTTGTAATGATTCAATCAGAGTTGAATAGAAACAAGCAAGCATACTTGAATCCATTGTTCGTCTTCTATTAATTGCATTTGAAAAGTTTATTTAGAAGCTTCATACTTTGGCTTGGCTCTCTAATTTTTAATGGTGAAAATATTCACATTATAAATCTTAACTAGGTCAAGTCTTGTTGAATTTTTTTATTTTTGCAGTGGCTACTGAGCTCACTTAGTACCTTCTTCTACCAAGCCTCACCCTCTAGTGGCAACTAAGTTCACTCGACATCCACACTACCGAGATCACTCGACATCCATTGGTGTCGAGTTGTTCTTCATTTCTCAAGCTCACTCGGCAATCTCTTGCCACTCGATTCCTTAAGGTGTCAAGCAAAACTGGCACTCTGCAATAGTTTTTGATGAGCATTATTTTGGGTTGTGAAATTGATTTTTAGGGTTGGTAATATATTTCTAATAGTTATGTGATTATTTTTTAACAATTATTTTGATGGTTTTTAGATGCATTAAGTTGTTTTGAAAATATGATAATCTCTATGCTTAAGTCAAATGTATGCGCAATATAAAATGTAGTTTGGAAGATTTGGTAATGGTGCTCAATATTTTTATTTTTTCACAATTAAAACATTGATTAAAAAGATGACACCCTGTTATCTTTATAAATTGAATTGGGCATCTTTATTCAAATAAAACAAGTGCTCATTATGTCTGTTTTATCAAATTTTAGAGTCTTTTCAACTCTCTAAAGCCATTTGAAATAATTATTTTATTCTTATCATGATAGTGTAGCACCCACACTAGTAAACCACAGTTTGTTACACAAAAATGAATCTAATAAATTGTTGCATTGAACATGTGCAGGATAAACAACAATGTTCCAGGGACAATATCTACTTCTTTAGGTAAGCGTCGAATGATGTTTCCTCTTTATCTAAAAAAAAATGTTGTACATAATTCAGCACATTTTGGTATTGTCTTTGTAAGCATTGGAGCCGCTCTCAATAAGTAAGACATGGTACTGGATAATCATTTGGAACAAAAAATTAACTTGTAAAGTCCCTTTCTTCATAACACATCTTATCTAGTCATACCCTACTGTACCTGGAATGTGTCAATATATTATAGACCACCATCTGAAGTAAATATTTTATTCCAAAACTATTGTCATAGACAACAAAATGGATCCACTTGAATTCACCAAGATTGCCATTCGCTGTCATGATTTGTCCTACAACTTCATTGTTTGCACCTACATGGAAATCAGGTGGCAACATTGTCATTTTGACTAGGTCAACTATTTTAAACTTGGTAGATTAATTCATGGATTAGATTAATCATGTCATTTGATATGTTAACTATTCAGGAAATTAATGTTATTAAATGATTTTTCAGTTATGTTAAATGAATGGTTAAGTAGTTTTACAATCATGATGATGATATTATGTAGACATGATTTATGTTCATATTTTGATATATGCGTACGTATTATATTTATGAGGATCACATATGATGTTTTATTTTCGACTGACAGATACTGACTCCTTTATGTTTGTGATTGTTTGAGTGTGGTGAGGGTGTGGTTGAGGTAGAGAGTTAGCCTCTCAAAAGGGGAAAAATGGATGGGTTTAAGTAATTAAACACACATCGCTTTGTTTTCAAAATATATGCTTAATTTTGATTATTATTCTTAGTCTCTATGTAAATAAATGTGCATTTATTTATAAATGGTTAAATGAATATAACAATTTTTAATTGGTAAGATAACCACACTTTAAACTAATTTCACAAATGTAGAATTACAAATGATATAAAAAATAGTTGCATATGCTCTATTAACCATTTTAATTTATATCCTTTCCTTACTTATTAAAGATTAAAAAGAAATTTCCTAGCCTTATATCTACATGTGTTTACCTAAATAGTTAATGATTTCTATTTTATTTCCTCTCTTTGCTAATATAAATGCCCATCATTCCATGCTTCTACATTCTTTTATAACTCAAATGAATTTACCCTAATGTTTATTCTTTATTAGTTCTTTCATAAAAAAATGCATATGATATGTCATTTTGGAGAGCATACTCAGGAATCACAAGAGTTCATTATGAAGTGTAAATGAATTTTTCTATTTGGGTTATAATTGTTCTCTCTCAGTGGTAGATTAGGTGGCATTTAAAAAATTATGGGTAATAGTTAGAGGGGAATAAAGAAGGGGGCAGGAAGAAGGAAAGGCACATTATTTTCACACAAGAAGAGGAGGATTTTGGGGCTGGTAATTCATTGAAAAAAGTGGTGACTAGGTGCTAGAGACGGAAGCAACAAATATAAAGGAGAAGGCAAGAAGCAAGCTTGGGGAGGACATTGCAGAAATGATTTACATAGGTTCCCCTTCATAATATGATTTTAATTTTGTTTCAAACTTGGTGTGTTGTTCTTAAATTGTGTATCCATTTTGTGGTAGTAGAAAAGTGTTATAGTGTGCAGAGTTTAGTTGAGAATTGTTGGTTAATTAAATATTTACATTAATTCTAGATGTGAACCTCAAATTTCCCTAGTGAATGGCACAACTGGTTGTTTCAAATTCTTTACAAAAATCTACTAGTATTCATATCATAACCTATGGGCAACCCTCATACCTAGGGTTTTTGGCATATTAGAGACATGATTTCTTGTAAGGCCTTAGGCTACACTTGTGTTCATAGTTTTCTTTTATTTCCAACTTCTATCCTTATCTCAGCTACGTATTATAGGAGTGAAACAAATTGTTGAACAACCAACTATCAGCTCAAACACCTAGGGTCATTGAGAGTTGAAAAACTTTACACTCATTTTAATTTATTATTGAGTCGTGTGAGTTTAAACATATAAATTCTAAACAATCACTACCAAGTAGGCAATAGAAGTTAGGCTATATGTTAGTCCCCAAGTTGTAAGTTGAACTTAAAGAATATGGCTGCATGACTTTGATAATGAACTATATATACATATTGTAGATGCAACCAATCTTTGAACACATCAAACAACAAAATTGTAGTAGTAGTTCATTATTGGTCTTTCTTAAACCTCTTGAAATGAAATGAGTCCATAGTAATTATTGTGATTCAGGGACTTAACTGGAAAAACTAACCAAATTACTCTATTTTAAATGAAAGTTCAATATAAAATGTTAGAAGCTATAACATACTTTCCTAGCTTAAGATGTAAGAAAACATAGTTATATAGCTTAGTACTCTTTTATTTTGTTCCTTCCTATGGTAGTATTTCTATAGTGTGATCTCATTTGTATATAAAAGTAGATATCATTCCCATTATAGCATATTACTTTCTAATGAGAATCAATGAAATCCTCTTTGTGATAAAATTATAGCCTACTGATAAGCCTTAGGACCATATTTAATCAGTATTTTCTTAGGCTTCTGCCTATATTCAACTATCAGTTGGAGAGCTTGTTAAACTTATGAATGTTGAAGGTTTTTAACTTGTTCTTATGAATAGATTTGTTGTTGAGTAGGAAGTTGAGTCTTCAATTCGGAAAATTTACTTAAACTTTTAAGTGTAGATTTCAATTTTTGTGAAGTAATCTTGAGGAGGATATGGTGGTAATGCTATTATATTTTATGAACATTGAGTGATGTTGGATACCAGTAGATAACTAAAAAACATATTGTGAATTTGTTAAATCTTAAATATGATTGTTTTATTTCCTTATGGGATGGGTGTATATAGCATTGGGAGGGTGGGGATGGATGCATAATGTTTTGTTTCTCTCAACCTATCAAGTAAGGCATGGTAGGATTCATTACAGTTTGACTCTCCATGCATCATGTTGGAAAACTTAGTGCTTGGCCAAGCCATCTTTTTTTATTTTAGTTGAAATACTATTATTTTTGACATTGCATATGGGTAGATATGCATACTTTCATTGAAGCATAGAGTAGACATGTTGATTTGTACATATGGGTAGATATGTTCTCTTTACTTTCTACATATGTGTTAATGTGTAGAATGTTATTTAATTTCCCTACTGTATGTCTATGATTAGGCTATTTAGCCAATGGGTGTCTATAGCAAGTTTCACAACTACACCAGATCCATTTGATCTGTCTTGTTCTGGGAAGCTAACCTTCTCATGCTAGGGTTAGGGTGTTCTTCATGTTAGGAAGAACCCTAGGGAAGTAATTACTCTGTGGTTGGTCTGGTAAAAGTGTTTGGGCCACAACCCCATTTTAGATAGTAGATAAACTTCGTTCATTGGCTACGGAAACAAAACACTCAAAAGTAGGATAGTGAACACTTGGAAGCTACAAATGCCTAATGGCTAATCACTCATTCTTTCCTTATGTTGTATATGCATTTATGAAATGTACTTATGTACCATATTTAGTTATGTCAACATTTCATTGAATGGATGTAATGAAGACATATTTAAGACTTTATCTTTTGAGTGTTATTTTTTTTTGAACAACATTGTAATAAGAATTTGTAATGAACTATGTAATCTATTTCAGTTGACTCAATGAAATGTCTTATCTTTTCAACACCATTAGTGATGTGTATCTTTGACTTTCCACTTTTTTAATGTATATTTGGATGAATTGGCATAATGATGTAAAAGTTAGTCCTTACATATGGTATCAGAGCCTAAGGTTTAAAACCTATTCCTTGGAACTGCTAATATGTTAATTCACACAAAAATGTGTAGGTGCTTGAATTATCACCATGGGGACAAGAGCTAACCATAGAGGTGTATGTAGTAATGGTCCATGAGGTGATGAACCCAATCATAGATTAGATTAGATAGTGGAACTACTAACTCATCAAGGGGCCTTGTTGTAACAACAAGGACAAATGATGGATACCTTGAAACAAAATGTTTGGGGTAGACCTGCTGATGAGGAGGCAAGGAAATGCAAAGAGGATTAGTGCTTAGAAGCCCTACACCAATATGAGGAGGATGTAGGATAGAAACTTGAGGATGATCAGTTGGCTAAGGTACTCAGGAGGTCAAAGGAAGAACGACAGGTAGAAGCTGACTGTGTATTGGCTATGAATAACATAGATAGGGTGCAAATTGTGGATGATTTGAGCAAGGACCTCAAGAAGGTCACACCACCCACTTTTTATGGTGCAACTTCTAGGGAAGACATTGAACTATGGATTACAAGAATGGAAAAGTATTTCCTTGCATGGAACTATACTAGGAAGTCTTGAGTAGTTTAGGTTACATTTAAGCTCATGGGTGAGGTAGGCACATGGTGGGAGAATGTCATGATTGAAAAGAAATTTCAGGATGGGGAGGTACCTCAGGAAGAATTTATTCAATATTTCCACAAGCAGTGGTTACCACAACTCTACTATGCTAAGAAATCAATAGAATTTTATAAACTAATTTAGGGGAACATGAATGTCACATAGTATCATGAGCACTTTTGTCATTTCGTGAAGTATGCTCCATAGTACTAACATGATGAATTATTTAGAACCAAGAAATTTGTGATGGGTTTGAAACTTGAGTTCTATAGTGAGGTTGAGATGTAAGAGCCTGGAATGACAGACATGCACTGCATAAAGCTCTTAAGTAGGAGAAAAGATTGAAGGATGTGACCTCATCTAAATCTATCACCCAAAATTTTAAGAGGAAGTTCTAGGATAACAGAGGATATCAAGATAACAAGGGGTACTAGGATGACAAGTATAAGGTGAATGGGGAGAAATAGTAGATCATAAATATGGGAAAAGGACAAGAGGGTTTTGATAGGAACAAGAAAAAATAGAACTAGAATGGTAACACGAACTAGAATAACCAAAACAATAGGAATGGAAATGAGAAAAGTGGAAGAAACTAGAATAATAGGAATGATTAGAATATAAATAATGATAGGAGGGGTCCTAGATGTGGATGCTTTGTCTGTAGTGATAATCATTTTTCTATTGAATGCCCATAGTGGTCTTACATGAAGGAAATTCCATCATAGCATCACATTCATGTCATAGTTGATCATCAGAAAGTAGATTTTAGAGCTACACTTATTCAGTTGACTGGTACACTTTTTGGTATTTTTTTTTCTATTCTAGTTGATACTAGTGCCACTGAATGTTTTGTAGATCCTAAAGTAGTAGCTAGAATACCTACTAGAGCTAGTTTTATGGCTAAACCATGGACTATAGAATATGGTAATAGGGTTGAGTGGAAAGTAAAGCAATGTCTTTTCTATAGTGAGTTGGAACTTCCCAACATCCAAACAAAGATCAATCTTTATGTAGCTCCTTTAGGTTCTTACAATGTCATCCTAGGCATTAACTAGTTAAGTGAACATAATGCTTTAGTTAATTGTAAGGATATGGTAATTGAATGTCATGATGACATAGAGCACTTAGTGACACTGAATAGTGTCAAAAGACCACTTGGGCTAAGGCACGTCTTTGCTATGTAATTGAAGAAAGCAAGGAGAAAGGGGTGTCAGTTGTATGTGGCACTTGTTAAGGATTTGGAAGAAGAAACCCCACCTTGTTTAGAGGATTATGAAATATTAAAGGAATTTAGTGATGTGTTTCCAGATGATTTTCTAGAACTACCTCCAAAAAGGGAGTTCAATTTTTCTATTGATTTGGTACCAAGGGTTGAACCTCAATCAAAGGTTTTGTAGTGCCTCTCCCATTTGACTTTTGTAAGTCATCCTAATGGATGCAACCTTGATGATCTTTTGTTGTGATGGGATCATGATTGTGACCCTGATTGGTCTACACCATTGAGGTGTTTGGATTTATGTTTCTGTATCTGTTGCTTTGATTATGCTTTAGACTGATCTTTGAGATTATGATGTGATTCTTGTTTCACTGAGGTTTGTGCCAGTGGTTACTAGGATCGATGTGGTATCATGAGGTTGTTCTGTGATTACCTTGAGATGTGTGCAAAGATTGCACTATGTTATTTTACCATGCTGCACTGGACTAGGTTCCTGTAGCAGTGCTTAGTCATGTTTATGACTGTGTTTGCTTATGTGTTTTAAATGCCCTTTTAATGTAGAGTAATCAATCTTTATTAAATGCATTAATGATTAGAAATGGATTGTCCATGTTGATTTATTGGGTTATGTGCTGAGGCATTTACCTTGTTTTATTTTGATCTGAGAGATATCTATTCTCATGTTATGTTTACATTTGAGATGACCTGAGGGTCAAATGTTACTCTTTGATTCCAGTATCATAGATATTAGACTACTATGCTGTTTAGTTAATCATATTGCATGATGATGCCATTTTGAGATGACAGTGTGTTTTATGATGATATCTGGTTATCTGGTATTTGGACATACCTCTGATTATGTTATGTGATGGATTTAATGCTATGGTTATTTACTTCATTCCTGCGTTGTTATGCGAACGTGAGTGATGTAAATAGATTATTTTAATATAATTAAATAAATGGTTAAATTAGGTGATTTAACGCATTATTGCTTCGGCTATGTTATTATATGCAATTGCACTTGATCGTGTTGTTTAGTGTGCAGGATTATATCCCTGGTAGTGGCATTGGAGTTAGTGATTCAACCTTTCATATTTTACCAATGTCGTCCTTATATGGTCGATGTATCATTTATTAAAGTGTTTAAATTAAACCTTTCAGTGATTATTAAATCCGAACTCATTTGCATTATGTCATTAGACCAGTAAGCGTGTTTGTGCATTTAGAGGTTCGCATTGTCGCGAAAGTTATTAGGGAGATTTATGTGTTTTTGGGTTTTCGGGCTTTTTAATTGATTTATTTTAATTTCTGGCAGTTTTGCCATAGATGAATTCCTATTTATAGGAATAGGCTATTTTCGTTTGGGTGGATTCGAGGTTTAACTAGATTGGTTGGTTAAATGCCCTAATCAATTATTCACCCGAAAAGTGAATAAGTATCCAAAGAGGAATTTAATTCCTCACTTCTCACTTTCAAATTGGAAAGTTGGAGAGTAAAACCCAAAATCCTCTTCATGAGGATTTACTGTTTTGTTCGTTGTGGGAGCTACGAGTGTGGGATCATCGTGAGGTTGGGCTCATTGGATCCAGCTTAGAGAAACCTTGGATTGCCGCAATTTTCAACTACTTCTGCGAGATATTTATTTTATGGTTCAGATTCCTGTTTTGTCCTTTTGGCTGTGAGGTAGGGCTTTCTCGTTTTATTGTTTTTGCTCTGTTTCTGCTTCTATTTTTGGTAGCAGTTTGTTTGGAGGCTAACAACTAGTGTTCCCCTCCGTTTTTGTATGCTAGTTCTACTCGGTTGGGCGGGTATGAACATTTCCCTATTTTTTGGGATGAGGGTTTGGGATTTTACACCGTTATGCTGGCTGTTTTTGCATACGGTGTCTGATTCCATTTATTTTTGGATTTTTGGGGTTTTTGAACCCAAAGGCCAAATGGGTTTTAATTTTGAAGTTTTCCAAAATTTTGGGGTTTTAACCTCGTTTTGCATGCTGCCCTATTTTCTCAAGTTTTCCTGGCACAATGTGGGTCCTGGACCTTGCTGATCCGTTTGGATATCAATCAAACCACTTTTGTACCTTTTATGTTACATTGGGATGCATGTTGCATTCGTACTCCTGATGTTGTGTTTGGTTGAGTGATTTTACACCTGTTATGGTTTTTGTTGGACCTTTGCTTTTGTTTCGTGAACACTAGGATTCGTGTAGAATCCGTACTCTCGGATTGAGGCCGGTTGAGTGAGTTCACGATGTTTGGTCTTGTTACATCATTGGGATTTATGTAGAATCCATACTCTCGAATTGAGGCCAGTTGAGTGATTTCATGATGTATGATTTTATTGGCTTTGGGATTCATGTAGAATCCGTCCTTCCCGTGTTGCTTTCAGTTGGGTGTTTTCTTTGCATTTTGTTCTCATTCCTATCCTTGTGTTATGATCTTCGTGATGGTGGTGCGCCACACATGAGTATGTGCACATACATTTTTTGGGTGACTTGCGAGGCCCGATCTTTCGTGGATTTGCCGAAAGTTATAATCATTGGGGTTAGGATGGGAGTATGCATTCCCATGGGCACTTGTTGTAGGATGAGCATGGGTAGGGTAGGGTAGCATCTGGAAGGGGCTTCTATCTCGCAGCCCGATGATCATGGCGTCATGGGTTGGCAGAGGAAGCTTTATATAAGTGATAACTAAATAAAATGTGTGATTGTTAATAAAACTTAAGATAAGAAAAATGTGTGAGCACCTGATTAAGTTCGAGGACACAATGTGTGAGCATCATTTAAGTTTGAGGACACACGATCTGAGCTTGGGCTTTTTGATGCCAAGCGACTCTCTAGGATGTTAGCCCCTACATAGTAGCCTATTAAGTGTCTGACTAGGACCTTTACTCCTTGCATTGTCTTAGGATCTTGGTTCAACCATCATACTGTCTGGCGTGAGAGTTAGCCTTGGATGTTGTCCTTTACGTGTGTTTGTGGTTGGATCATTATCTCCATTAGCATGGCGGGTGTGGACCTATGGGTGCCATGTGGTTGGGAGGCGTAGCTACCTTTACCACTGCTAGGGATTGGTGTACAGAGATGATCTTTTTCCTAGTGTGACCGTTGCTAGATGTGTTCACTTGGTACTCCGAGTATCGGAGTATGCTTTCTTGTGATTTATGCTTTCATTGGGATGCTTGTATATCATGTTTAGATGATGTTATTTTATTTGGCGCATTCCCTTATCATGATGTTTAGCATATGATTAGATGATGTTATTTGATTTAGTAGTATATCTGTTGCTTACTGTTGTTTAGCATGTGATAGGTGATGTTATCTACTGTAGGATTATCTTATGCGTTATCACTAGCATGTTAGATTCCTTGTGCTTATATTGTTGCATGTTTTAGTAGTGACGTCCCTATTACGACAGTATCGACGATTTGGTCGGTGGCTTGGGATGTTACGCGCGGGGGATGGCTGGGACCCACAATGGTCTTATGATGTTATTAACGGTTGGGAGGAACTGCGTACTTAGTTTGGTTTTTTTATTCTTGAGATGTATTTCTGTACATTGCGATGTTGCTTTTGTTCTCTGCAATGTTTATATTCAGTGTGTTCTATGATGTTGTAGTTTAGATGGTTTGATGTTCTTTATTCCGTGTTGTTCTTGCACTCGAGTGTTCATTCCTCGAGCCTTTGGGGATCTGGTACTCCCTGGTGTGGAGGTTCTTTTTTTGGTTTTTCCCCATTTTTTGAGTTCTGGAAGTGTTTTTACTTTCTATGGGCGACATTTGTTTAGCATTGTGCGACACTGATAAAGTATCGCATGCCCATAGAAAGAATGTCATACGATACTATAAAGTGTCGCACGCATTACTGGAGAAGTGTCGTAGGACACTGGAAGAGTGTTGCATGGCTTTATGAGAAATGTCGCGCGATACTTTTCTAGTATCGCACGCCTTCTTGAGAAGTGTTGCACGCAGTAAGGGAGAAGTGTCGCCCTCCCTTAGTAAAAAGTGTCACACAGTTTTTGTGAAAAACCTGCGCATGCCATCAGAGGGCACTTTTCTTCGTGATCTGATCCTTTTGAGAGTGGTTTTGGATACCCTTTTGGGCGTTCTTCAAACCCATGTTATTGCATTTTGAATTCTGTCAGTTTCTCTTGAAATCGAGTTTTTGTGTTTTTGGTTTAGTCTCTTGGGGTTTTAAATATATCGTTTAGGTATTTTCTTATACTTAAGATATATTTTAATATATGTGACAAATCGTTTGAGATAGGTTTCAGACCTCTTAGAGATAAGTTATGGATTCTAGGAAATTTTAGGGCTTTAGAAATTCAGACCTAGCCAATTTTCAGGACTTCAGGATTTCAGGCTTAGCCAAATTTCAGGATTCTACATCTTTCCCCAGCTTGGTGTTTCATTGATGAGTGGTCATTTCTTGTGCCCTCATCTTGTTGTGGTGGTTGTTGGCTTTTGTTTGGGTGTGTTATTTGGGTAGTGGCGTTCAGAGATTCGTTGGTTGTCGGGATTGTGTTGAAGTCTTCCATTGCGATCTTTGTGATCCCTGTATGATGTTGTCTTGTGCATTCATACTTGTAAAAAAAATATATCTGGGCTTGATTTGAATCCTTGTTTCCAAGGATCTCTAGGTGGGGCATTACATCTGGTATCAGAGCCCATGTTCAAACATTGGGATCTTTGTGTTGTGTTGCCCTTGTAGTTGTTGCTGCGTTGGTTGAGTGCGAGTGTCTCAATGAGAATTCATGATCTTTGTTGCTTTGGTATCTACTCGTGATGGACTTTCTTGTCCAGTAGATGCAACTAGAGCAGTGTGTGGAGAAGGAAGTGAGTCTTCCTGGCCTTGTAGGTGGGATCGATGTGCCTTGGTTGGTTGGGTGCTTATGTGACCCTTTTTGGATGGAACCACTGATTGGTGTCCATGTGTTGGCTTGTGTGCCTCTTTTTTTTTTTGTTTCTCCTTGTGGAATAGGTGCATTGTTCTATAGTGACTCTTGGACCCTTGCTTGAAAATCTTTCAGTTCATTATGCATTAGTGCTTATGTTATGCTTAATTAATGAATTTATGAAAGAAAAGTAATGAAGGTTTCAATGTGTGATTTACCTTTCTTTCCATGCCTTATGTTTTTTTGGGCATGTGTGCTCTTGTGTGGATTTGGACATTTCATCTGTTGCTTGTCTTGGTGACCAAGGCTATTGGTTTTGTCTTTGTTGTTTTGATTTCAGTGGTGGCTTAGATCATAGGTCTTGGTCACTCTTAGCTTCTTCATGTTGTAGTCCTTGTTGATATCTTTTCGACACTTTTCAAATGGATTCAATCCAAGTCTGGCTGTGAGGCTATGGCTTTTGGAGTTGTTGATCGATGTTTTGAGTACCTTTTTGAGTAGAGGAAAATTCGATCATGACATATCATATTTATGGCCATTGGAGAAGTTTAACTCTTCATGTTATTCATAATGGAAGAGTATCTTGTCTTCATAATCTACTAGGTACCTATTGGAGTTCATGCTTGGGCTTTTGTGTTTCCTTTTGCACTGAACCACCCTTGTGAGGTGTAGTGTGGTTTGTGAGCATTCCTTGCTCAAGGATGATGTTGCCTTATCGTTTGGGAGTGACTCAGTTCTTTGATGAGTCTACATTCTCCTTTCTGGATGTTGACCTTGGCACATCTCTGTATTCTTTCTCTCTTGAGAGAGTAGGCTAGTGTGGTTATGCCACTAGCTCAGTTAGTGTTTTTAGGTGAGTATGTTGATGGTTGGTGAAATTGTGAGTTTCCTAACACATCATGGACTGGTTAGTGTAGAGGTTGAGTGAGAGACTCCCTCTCAGTCCTATACTCTGTAGTATCCTTCTCCCTAAGCTTATATCTTCATGTGGATTGTCTCAGTCAAGTTTTCTCTTTAACCGTTGACTTGAGGCTAGAGATTGAGTTTAGCAGTAGATTAGGTGTATTTTTCCTAGCATGGTGCTGGAGGGACATGATATCGTTGGACACATGTTACCATCTCGTGAGTTGGTAAGGAGACTTTACATGATTGTGTCCACTGACAAAAGTCCTCGAACCTTGTGGAAAGGTGATATCTTGTTTGGTTGGGTTGTGTTACCCTAGTTCCCAGTGATAGTTGAGCTTTTGTACCTTGGTGAGGCATCGTGCTCCTACACTTGGTGGTGATTAGTCTTTTGGAGTGTGTCCTTTTATTGGTAAACTTTCATCCTCTTTGTTCTAAGGATGAGTTGACGTGGATTCCAAAATGATCATGTGTGACATGATAGTATTCTTGGGAGTTTGGAATGGTTATTCCCCATGATTCCAACTTTTGTTGGAAGTGCTTAGTGTTTTGACCTAGTTTTGTGGTCATGTGGTTGGTGCATGTCGTGGTTGGGCACCTATTGACAAGGTAGAGTGGCTTGTTCCTTACCTTGTATTGTTGACTCTATGGCTAGATGGGTTCTTCCTAGCGCATAAAAGGTTCCTTGTTGGAGGACCTTGTGTCTGTGTGACACCCATTCTCTCATGCTTAACCTATTTGGGGGTTAACGTGATGGTTTGAGAATGTTGGAGTGATCTGGGTTTGACTTGTAGAGAGTTTCTTGAGTCATTCCTTTTGCTCGCTTTTGATTTTGGTTCTTGTGTGTTTTGGGTTCTATTCTTGGATTGCAGGCTTCTAGGAGTAAGCCTAGTCTTTGGGGGGGGGGGGGGGGGATGATGTAGTGCCTCTCCCATTTGACTTTTGTAAGTCATCCTAATGGATGCAACCTTGATGATCTTTTGTTGTGATGGGATCATGATTGTGACCCTGAGTGGTCTACACCATTGAGGTGTTTGGATTTATGTTTCTATATATGTTGCTTTGATTATGCTTTTGACTGATCTTTGAGATTATGATGTGATTCTTGGTTCACTGAGGTTTGTGCTAGTGGTTACTAGGATCAATGTGGTATCATGAGGTTGTTTCGTGATTACCTTGAGATCTGTGCAAAGATTGCACTATGTTCTTTTACCATGCTGCACTAGACTAGGTTCCTATAGTAGTGGTTAGTCATGTTTATGACTGTGTTTGCTTATGTGTTTTAAATGCCTTTTTAATGCAGAGTAATCAATCTTTATTAAATGCATTAATGATTAGAAATGGATTGTCCATTTTGATTTATTGGGTTATGTGCTAAGGCATTTACCTTGTTTTATTTTGATCTGAGAGATATCTGTTCTCATGTTATGTTTACATTTGAGATGACCTGAGGGTCAAATGTTACTCTTTGATTCCAGTATCATAGATATTAGACTACTATGCTGTTTAGTTAATCATATTGCATGATGATGCCATTTTGAGATGACAGTGTGTTTTATGATGATATCTGGTTATCTGGTATTTGGACATACCTCTAATTATGTTATGTGATGGATTTAATACTATGGTTATTTACTTCATTCCTGCATTGTTATGCGAACGTGAGTGATGTAAATAGATTATTTTAATATAATTAAATAGATGGTTAAATTAGGTGATTTAACGCATTATTGCTTCGGCTATGTTATTATATGCAATTGCACTTGATCGTGTTGTTTAGTGTGCAGGATTATATCCCTGGCAGTGGCATTGGAGTTAGTGATTAAGCCTTTCATATTTTACCAATGTCGTCCTTATATGGTCGATGTATCATTTATTAAAGTGTTTAAATTAAACCTTTCAGTGATTATTAAATCCGAACTCATTTGCATTATGTCATTAGACCAGTAAGCGTGTCTGTGCATTTAGAGGTTCACATTGTCGCGAAAGTTATTAAGGAGATTTATGTGTTTTTGGGTTTTCGGGCTTTTTAATTGATTTATTTTAATTTCTGATAGTTTCTCCATAGATGAATTCCTATTTATTGGAATAGGCTATTTTCATTTGGGTGGATTCGGGGTTTAACTAGATTGGCTGGTTAAATGTCCTAATCGATTATTCACCCGAAAAGTGAATAAGTATCCAAAGAGGAATTTAATTCCTCACTTCTCACTTTCAAATTGGAAAGTTGGAGAGTAAAACCCAAAATCCTCTTCATGAGGATTTACTGTTTTGTTCATTGTGGCAGCTATGGGCATGGGATCGTCGCGAGGTTGGGCTTGTTGGATCCAGCTCAGAGAAACCTTGGATTGCTGCAATTTTCAACTACTTCTGCGGGATATTTATTTTATGGTTCAAATTCCCATTTTTCCCTTTTGGCTGTGAGGTAGGGCTTTCCCTTTTTATTGTTTCTACTCCATTTCTTCTTTTTGTTTTTGGTAGCCATTTGTTTGGAGGCTGAGAACTAGTGTTTCCCTCTGTTTTTGTATGCTAGTTCTACCCGGTTGGGCGGGTATGAACATTTCCCTATTTTTTGGGATGAGGGTTTTGGATTTTACGCTGTTATGCTGGCCATTTTTGCATACGGTGTCTGATTCCATTTATTTTTGGATTTTTGGAGTTTTTGCACCCAAAGGCCAAATGGGTTTTAATTTTGAAGTTTTCCAAAATTTTGGGGTTTTAACCTCGTTTTGTATGCCACCTTGTTTTCTCGGGTTTTCTTGGCACAATGTGGGTCATGGACCTTGATAATCCATTTGGATATCAGTCAGACCACTTTTGTACCTTTTATGTTACATTGGGATGCATGTTGCATCTGTGCTCCCGACATTGTGTTCGGTTGAGTGATTTTACACCTGTTATGGTTTTTGTTGGACCTTTGCTTTTGTTTTGTGAACACTAGGATTCGTGTAGAATCCATACTCTCGGATTGAGGTCGGTTGAGTGAGTTCACAATGTTTGGTTTTGTTACATCATTGGGATTTGTGTAGAATCCATACTCTTGGATTGAGGCCGGTTGAGTGATTTCATGATGTATGATTTTATTGGCTTTGGGATTCGTGTAGAATCCGTCCTTCTCGTGTTGCTTTCAGTTGGGTGTTTTCTTTGCATTTTGTTCTCATTCTTGTCCTTGTGTTATGATCTTCATGATGGTGGTGCGCCACACATGAGTACGTGTGCATACATTTGTTGGGTGACTTGCGAGGCCCGATCTTCCGTGGATTTGCCGGAAGTTATGATCATTGGGGTTGGGATGGGAGTATGCATGCCCACGAGCACTTGTTGTAGGATGAGCATGGGTAGGGTAGGGTAGCATCTGGAGGGGGCTTCTATCTCGCAGCCCGATGATCATGGCGTCATGGGTTGGCAGAGGAAGCTTTATATAAGTGATAACTAAATAAAATGTGTGATTGTTAATAAAACTTAAGATAAGAAAAATGTGTGAGCACCTGATTAAGTTCGAGGACACAATGTGTGAGAACCTGTTTAAGTTTGAGGACACACGATCCTAGCTTGGGCTTTTTGATGCCAAGTGAATCTCCAGGACGTCAGCCCCTACATAGTAGCCTATTGAGTGTCTGACCAGGACCTTTACTCCTTGCATTGTCTTAAGATCTTGGTTCAGCCATCATACTGTCTGGCGTGAGTGTTAGCCTTGGATGTTGTGCTTTACGTGTGTTTGTGGTTGGAACATTATCTCCATCAGCACGGCGGGTGTGGACCTACGGGTGCCACGTGGTTGGGAGGCGTAGCTACCTTTACCACTACTAGGGTTCGGTGTACAGAGATGATCTTTTGCCCTAGTGCGACTGTTGCTGGATGTGTTCACTTGGTACTCCGGGTATCGGAGTATGCTTTCTTGTGATTTATGCTTTCATTAGGATGCTTGTATATCATGTTTAGATGATGTTATTTTATTTGGCGCATTCCCTTATCATGATGTTTAGCATATGATTACATGATGTTATTTGATTTAGTAGTATATATGTTGGTTATTGCTATTTAGCATGTGATAGGTGATGTTATCTACTGTAGGATTATCTTATGCATTATCACTAGCATGTTAGATTCCTTGTGCTTATATTGTTGCATGTTTTAGTAGTGATGTCCCTATTCTGACAGTACCGACGATTTGGTTGGTGGCTTGGGATGTTACGCGCAAGGGATGGCTAGGACCCACGATGGTCTTATGATGTTATTGATGGTTCGGAGGAACTGCGTACTTAGTTTGGTTGTTTTATTCTTGAGATGTATTTTTTTATATTGCGATGTTGCTTTTGTTCTCTGCGATATTTATATTCAGTGTGTAATATGATGTTGTAGTTTAGATGGTTTCATGTTCTTCATTCCGTGTTGTTCTTGCACTCGAGTGTTCATTCCTCGAGCCTTTGGGGATCCGGTACTCCCCAATGTGGAGGTTCTTTTGTTGGTTTTTCCCCATTTTTTGAGTTTTGGAAGTGTTTTTACTTTCTATGGGTGACATTTGTTCAGTATTGTGCGACACTGATAAAGTATCACACGCCCATAGAAAGAATGTCATACAATACTATAAAGTTTCGCACGCATTACTGGAGAAGTGTCGTATGACACTGGAAGAGTGTCACACAGCTTTATGAGAAATCTCACGCGATACTTTTCCAGTATCGCACGCCTTCTTGAGAAGTGTCGCACGCAGTAAGGGAGAAGTGTCGCCCTCCCTTATTAAAAAGTATCGCACAATTTTTGTGAAAAACCTGTACGTGCCAAAAGCAGGCACTTTTCTTCATGATCTGATCCTTTTGAGAGTGGTTTTGGATACCCTTTTGGGTGTTCCTCGAGCCCATGTTGTTGCATTTTGAATTCTATCGATTTCTCTTGAAATCGAGTTTTCGTGTTTCTTGTTTAGTCTCTTAGGGTTTAAAATATATCGTTTAAGTATTTCCTTATACTTAAGATATATTTTAATATATGCATCAAATCATTTGAGATAGGTTTCAGACCTCTTAGAGATAAGTTATGGATTCTAGGAAATTTCAGGGCTTTAGAAATCCAGACCTAGCCAATTTTCAGGACTTCAGGATTTCAGGCTTAGCCAAATTTCAGGATTCTGCATTTTTCCCCAGCTTGGTGTTTCGTTGATGAGTGGTCATTTCTTGTGCCCTCATCTTGTTTTGGTGGTTGTTGGCTTTTGTTTGGGTGTGTTAGTTAGGTAGTGGCATTTGGAAATTCGTTGGTTGTCGAGATTGTGTTGAAGTCTTCCGTTGCGATCTTTGTGATCCCTGTATGATGTTGTCTTGTGTATTCATACTTGTAAAAAAAAAATATCTTGGCTCAATTTTAATCCTTATTTCCAAGGAATTCCAGGCGGGGCATTACAGGTTCCTTACCACATGACTTCCACTGAGATGTATGAGTGAAACACTCAATTATAGGAACTCTTAGATAAGTGTTTTATCAAACCCAGTGTATCACCTTGGGTAGTGCCTATAATATTTGTGAAAAAGAAGAATGGTACCTTAAGGTGATGCATTAATTACTATATGTTGAATAAGGTTACCATAAAGAATCAATATCCTTTACCCTGTATTGATGAATTGTTTGATCAAATGAAAGGGCTACCATATTCCCAAAGAAAGATCTAAGATCCAGATGATACCAACTTTGGATCAAGGAGGCAAACATATCCAAAATAGCTTTTAAAACAAGGTACAACCATTATGAATTTGTAGTCTTACCTTTTGGATTGACGAATGCCCCTGCGACTTTCATGAACTTGATGAACAATGTGTTCTAGTATTGTCTTGATAAGTTTGTGGAAATCTTCATTGATGACATATTGATATATTCTACAACTATGGAGGAACACAAAGAGCACTTACGTATAGTTTTTCAATGCCTTAGAGAGAAGAATTTTTATTGGAAAACTCTCAAAGTGCTTGTTTTATGGAAAGGAGATCCATTATTTGGGGCACATTTTATCAAAAAATGGTGTTGTAGTGGACCTAGCAAAGATTAAAGCCATTCTTGAGTGGCTGGTTCCTCAAAATTTCAGCAAGGTATGGAGTTTTATGGGGTTGGCAGGTTATTATAAGAAGTTTGTGGAAGGGTTCTCAAAAATTGTAGCACCTATCACTTCCTTGTAGTGAAAAGGAAACTGGTATGAGTGGAGTGAAGCATGTGAGAGATAATTTCAGGTGTTGAAGCAAAAGCTTACATCCACTCCTATTTTAGTGATTCCAGATCCAAATGAATACTTTGTGGTTATGACAGATGCTTCAGGGGATGGATTGGGAGGTGTACTTATGCAAGATGGTAAGGTAGTCACCTATGACTCCAGGAAGCTTAAACAACATGAGGTAAAATATGTGCCTCGCGATCTTGAATTGGCTGCAATAGTACATGCCTTGCAGATGTGGTGGCATTAATTATTAGGGAAACCCTTTGAGTTGAAAAATGATCATATGGGGGGTTGAGGTACATTTTTACTCAACAAAATCTTAATGCCAGACAGAGGCGATGGCTCAAGTTTCTTAGCGAGTACGATTTTCACATTGAGTACATTAAAGGGAAGGAGAATAGAGTGGTTGATGCACTGAGTCACAAATGACATATCACCTCTATTACTACTTCTAGAGCTCATTTGAGGGAGTATATTCTTTAGTATCTTCCTAGAGATACTCATTATGATTGGATGAAATTAGTTTTAGATGTGGATTCTTTGGATACATGGTTTGAGTATTATTCTTTTGATGATGATGGTTTACTTAGATACTACAACAAGATATATGTTCTCAGCCATGAAGGGTTACAGAAGGTGGTTCTTGAAGAGATGCATTGCACTCTATTTTTAGGGCACCCTAGGGTAAACAAGATGATGGTTGATTTGATACCACTATATTTTTTGGTTAGGAATTAAGCGAGATGTGATAGAGTATGTGGCACAGTGTTTGGAATTTTAGCATGTCAAGGCTGAACATGTCCATCTGGCAAGACTTCTGTACCCACATGATATTCTAGAGTATAAATGTTAGGTTATTAGTATGGAATTTGTGTAAGGTTTACCCATGAAACGATGCGAACATGATGTTATCTTGGTTGTAGTTGAGAAATTAACTAAAGTTGCCCACTTTATTCTTGGTAGTCTAAAAGATGGTTCTCTAATTTTGGCAAGGAAATTTGTGTAGGAGATATTTCAGCTACATGGCATTCCAAAAACCATTATCTCAAATAGAGACTCACGTATGAGTTCTCAGTTTTGGACTACCTTGAACTCTACTTTGGGTATGCGATTGAATTTAGTACTGCCTACCACCTAGAGATAGATTGTCAAACTGAATGAGTCAACTAGGTGTTAGAGGATTTATTATGGATGTACTGCATGGGTCAACAATACAAATGGGAGGAGCATCTTCCATTAGTGGAGTTTTCTTATAACAACTCCTATCATTCATCCTTTGGCATGGCACCTTTTGAAGCCCTTTATAGATGTAAGTGTGGTACCCTTATCAATTAGGATAGGATAGAGGACCAGATCATAGTAGATCATAAAATGTTAAAGGAAATGGAGGATAAGATGGTCTTGATCCACAGTTGGCTGAAGGAAGCAGCTGATCGATAGAAGAGTTACACTGACAAGAAACACACTTTTAGGGAGTTCCAAATTGGGGATAAGGTGTTTTTGAGAGTTAGACCATAGAAGAGAGTCCATCTTGTTTGGCAAGAGTTCAAAGCATGCACGAAGATTTGTTGGCCCTTTTGAGGTGTTGGATGTTATCAACCCAATTTCTTATTAGCTTGCTCTATTGCCTACACTTTCCCATATTCACATTATTTTCCATTTATCTCTTCTTAAGGTGTATCACCCTGACATGTCTCATGTGCTTGACTAGCATGCATTGTAGGTACATGATTTAGGTGTAGTGGTAGTTCAAACCACCAAACTCGTTGAGTAGCATACCATTTGGGTATGAGATTGAGATGTTCTCTAGTACGAGGTCCAGTGGGACCAATTTGGAAAAGATAGTGCCACTTGGGAGGATGCAGAGGACTTATGGATCAATCTTTTCCTCGTCTATTTTGAGTAGCATGTTTGCTATTTTATCTAAGCTTTAGTTTGAACACTGTTATGTTGTTATTATGAGTAACATTAGGATAATGTCTTTTCCTAGAGGGGAGGGATGTCATGACTTGTCATACAACTTCTTTGTTTGTGCCTACATGATGATTAGGTGGCAACCTTGTCATTTTGACTAGGTCAACTATTTTAATATTGCTAGATTAATTCATGGATTAGATTAATCATGTCATTTGATATGTTAACTATTCAGGAAATTAATGTTATTAAAGGATTTTTAAGTTATGTTAAACTAATAGTTAAGTCATTTTATGACCAGGTTGATGATATTATGTAGATGTGATTTATGTTCATATTTTGATGTATGTGAATGCATTATACTCATGATGATCACATATGATGTTTTATTATTGACTAACATATACTAAACCCTTTATGTTTCTGAGTGTTTGAGTGTCCATAGGAGTCAAAGGAAAGGGTATGGTTGAGGTAGAGAGCTTTAGCCTCTCAGAAGAGGATAGATAGATGGTTTTAAGTAGTTAAACACACACCACTTAGTTTTTAAAATATATGCCTAATTTTGATTATTATTCTTAGTCTGTATGTAAATGAATGTGCATTTATTGAGAAATAGTTAAATGAATATAATAATTTTTAATTAGTAAGATAACCGTATTTTAAACTAATTTCACAAATGATATCAGAAATAGTTGCATTTTCTCTATTAACCATTTTAATTTATATTAAAGAATAAAATGAAATTTCCTAGCCTTATATCTACATGTGTTTACCTAAATAGTTAATGATTTCTAATTTGTTTCCCATCTTTGTTAATATAAATGCCCATCATTCCAAGCTTCTACATTCTTTTATAACTAAAATGAATTTACCCTAATGTCTATTCTTTATTAGTTCTTTCATAAAAAAATGCTTATTATATGTCATTTTGGAGAGCATACTCAGGAATCACGAGAGTTCATTATGAAGTTTAAATGAATTTTGCTATTTGGGCTATAATAGTCATCTCTCAGTGGTATGTTAGGTGAAATTTAAAAAATTATGGGTAAAGGTTGGAGGAGAATAAAGAATGAGGTGGGAAGAAGGAAGGGTACATTATTTTTACATAGGAAGAGGCGGATTTGGGGTCTGGTAATTCATGGATAGAAGTGGCAACTGGGTGCTAGAGAGGGAAGCAATAGATTGGAAGGAGAAGGTAGAAATCAAGCTTAGGGAGGATGTTGCAACAAAAATTTAGACAGGTTCCTCTTCATAATATGATTTTAATTTTTTTTCAATCTTGGAGTGTTGTTCTTAAATAGTTTATCCATTTTGTGTTAGTAGAAAAGTGTTATAGTGTGCAGATTTTAGTTGAGAATTGTTGGTTAATTAAATCTTTGCATTAATTCTAGATGTGAACCTCAAATTTCCCTAGTAAATGGCACTACTGTAGCTTCAAATCTTCTAAAAAATCTATTATTATTCACACGTAACCTATGGGTAACCCTCATACCTAGGGTTTTTGGCACATTAGAGGCATGATTTCTTGTAAGGCCTTAGGCTACACTTGGGTTCGTAGTTTTCTTTTCTTTCCAACTTCTCTCCTTATCTCAACTGAGTATTAGAGTAGGGAAATAAATTGTTGAACAACCAACTATCAGGTCAAACAACTAGGGTCATTGAGAGTTAAAAACCTTTACACTTATTTTATTTTATTATTAAGTTGTGTGAGTTTAAACAGATAAATTCTAAACACTGAGTTGAACTTAAAGAATAAGGCTGCATGACTTTGATGATGAACTTTATATACATATTGCAGATGCAACCAATCTCTGAACATATAAAACAACAAAATTATAGTAGTAGTTCATTCTTGTTCTTTCTTAAACCTCTAGAAATGAAATGAGTCCATAGTAACTATCATGATTCAAAGACTTAACTAGCAAAAGTAACCACCTTACTCTATTCTAAAGGAAAGGTTAATATAAAATCATGTTTCATCTGATTAGCAAAGTCTTTGGATACATCTTTTCCTCCAAATATTATATCATCAACAAAGATTTTAGATATTAGAGTATCTTTACCTTTTTCTGCCTTGATATATAGGTTTTTTCCATCTTTTCTCTCAAATCCTATCTTCACAAGATATTTGTCCAGTCACTCATACCATGCTCTAGGCACTTGTTTCATACTATAGAGTGCTTTATGCAGTTTGCAAACCTTATCTTTGTTGTTTTCATTAACAAATCCCTCTGGTTTTTCTATATAGACTTCCTCTTCCAGTATACCATTCAGAAAAGCAAATTTTACATCCATTTGGTAGACTTTAAAACATTTGTAAGAAACATATGCAAGTAGTGTTCTTACTCCTTCCATCCTTGCAATAGGGGTGGATGTTTCCCCATAATCTAGTCCTTTTTCTTATGCATATCCTTTGTAGACTATTCTTGCCTTATTTCTTGTGATTTCACCATTCCCATCTAGCTTGTTCCTAAATACCCACTTGGTACCAATCACAATCTTATCAGCTAGTCTTAGAACTAAAGTCCAAGTTTTGTTTTTCTCTATCTATTAAATCTCTTCTTCCATAGCTTTATACCAATTATCATCTTGCAATGCATCTTTTACTATTTTGGATTCAATCTTGCTTAGTAGACATGATTCATTTCTTAGTTTGTTCCTTGTCATTGGTCTAGCTTCCTTGTCTCCAATGATTTTCTCTATAGGGTGATGTCTTCTTACATACTTGGATAGTCTTGGTACTATCCTTGTTTCCATGTATGTTCTTTCAGCTTTAGAGTCACTGTGCACATCTCTTTCAAATATTTCATCATCTCTTTCATGTGTACTAATTTCAGAATCAGAATGTGCATTATCTTCATTCTGCAACTCAGCTTTTGAATGCAGTTCAACATTAACTGGTTGTGACTTGGCTGATACTGAAACTTGTTTCTGATTCCCAACTTGATTGGTAGCTTCTTCTTTAGTAGGTATTTGTTCATAAAGTATACAAATGATCTGTATTCTTCTAATTTTTTTGATTCATCAACATGAACTTTTGCATGCTCATCAAAGTTTACATTTCCAATCTCCACTATTTTGTTAGTGTTAGTATTCAAACACTTATATGCTTTACTTCTATTGGAGTATCCAAGGAATATGCCTTCATTACTCTTTGCATCAAACTTGTCATTTCTAGTATCTTTAAGAATATAACATTTACAACCAAACACTTTGAAATGTTTTACATTGGGTGAGTGACCATACCATAATTCAAAAGGTGTTTCATTTGTACCTTTCTTGACTTGTACTCAATTCAAGGTGTAGACAGTTGTACTTACAACTTCTCTGGGTGTACTTTAGAGAAACATTTTTCTCCATCATTAATGTTCAAACATAGTCTATCACTGATCTATTCCTTCTCTCTACAATGCCATTTTGTGGGGGAGTACTTGGTGTTGATGTTTGTCTTTTAATTCTGTTGTCATTGTAAAATGTCTCAAACTCTTTCGATTGAACTCTACTCCTCTATCTAATCTTAGGCACCTCCGAAATTTTCCTATTTCCTTCTCAACCCTAGCCAAATACCACTTAAACATTTGAATTGCATTAAATTTTTTCTTTAAGAACATTGCAGTCATCATCCTAGAGAAGTCATCAATGAACAAAATTAGATACTATCTCCTTTGTAGCTTTGCACTTCTATTGGGCCACATAAATCAGTATGCACTAACTCTAATACTTCTTTAGAAGTGTAGGTTTTTCTTTTGAAACTTGACTTGGTCATCTTTCCTAGCTAACATTGTTTGCACATTGTGTTGTCAAGATTCCTCAATTTTGATAGACCTCTAACTTTCTTCATTTTATTGATGTTAATCAGATTATCAAAGTTGACATGACATAGCCTTTTATGCCATAGCCACACATCATCATGTTTTACAATAAGATAGGTTTCATCTTCCATATCTAGGTGAAAATAATTGCTCCTAGTTTGTTCTCCTTTCCCTATCAAATTTCCATCAGTATCATAGATTTTGGGAAATTTTCTTTCCAAATTCTACTTTGCATCCTATATTGCCTAACTATGACACACTCAATAGATTATAATTGAATCCTTCAACATAGTATGTATTATCACATGAAAATTTTGTTGTAAGTTTAATAGAACCTTTTCATTTGATTAGACATGGAGCATCATTTCCAAATCTAACACTATTTCCATCATACTGAGTAAATGTAACAAACTTACTTTTCTCTCCTGTCATGTGATGTGAGCATCCATTGTCTATAACCCATCTGTCATTCTTGTTCACACAGCTTACCAGTTTTATTACTTCATCTTCATCTAACTCATCCTTCATGGGTACATAGACTACCTCATCATCATTTTTGTCAAAATCCTCTTCTTCAAGAATATAGCACTTTTTGTCTTTGTCTTTGTAATCTCTACTATGATCTTCTCTTTTGTTCTTGTTCTTGTTACCTTCTCTATAGTTCTTCTTCTGTGTGCATCTTGCTGCAATATGTCCTACTTCATTGCAATTGAAACATATGATGGGAAACTTACCTTTAAATTTACCTTTGCCTTTGTGAAATCTTCTATCCAGCAATGCTTCCAATTGTTCCACATCTTCTTCATTTGTGTTGCTATCACTGGATGCATATTTTTCCTTTTTCTTCTTCTTCTTTGGTTTCACCTCCTTAGTATCTTTCAATGGCATCTTGGCCTTGAAATCAGATTCAAGATTATTAGGTCTGTAGTTATCAAAGTTGGATAACTCAAATGCAGTGAGTCTTCCCACTATACCTTCAAGAGTTAGCATGTTTCCTAGTACACATCTTAATTCTTGTATGGCTGAAACTCTAATAGCATAGATGGGGAGTAGGGTTCTTAATATTTTTCTATTAATAGTGTCATCATCTAAATGACCTCCCAAAATTCTTATTGCACTAGCTACTTCTTTCACACTAGAAACATATTGAGCAGCGTTCTCACCTTTCTCCATTCTCATGTCATCAAAATTTTCTCTAAGGCTTTCTATTTTTTCTCTTTGAACATTATTATCTCCTCCATAAATATCAGTCAAGGCTTTCCATGTCTTCAATTCCTAGTCACATCCCTTGATGTCATCAAATTCAACATAGTTGAAGGTAGAGGCAATCTCCAACATTGCATTGTTTTGCTCCTTCTTTTTCTTCATATCTTCTGTATTGGGAATAGATGGATCAACATGTTTTACTTCAATTGAGATTTGTGCATGGTCACTTATTGATCTAGGGTCCAGCTTCATTAAAATTTTCCATGCAATGAAGTTATTTCTATTGAGCTTGGGAACTTCTCTCTAGGACATCTTGATCTTCCTGCTTCTAGTACCTTTAAACTAAATCAATAGAGGGCTCTGATACCAATTGTTAGAAATGCTTTAGAATAAATGAGAGGGGGGGTGAATTAGTTATTCTAAGTCCAAATGTCCTAATAAAACTTTTTCACTAAATATAGTGAGCCCATTTAACTAATCATGCATCCAAGCTTAAAATTTCGTACTTAGCAAGTTATTGTAAAATCAACATGCAAGAATAGCACATAAAGAATCAACACATAACAAAATGATTTACATGGAAACCCAATTTGAGAAAAACCACCAGTAACATGTTACTCAATTCTCACTCTTCTGAAGTAATGCCCCATGAAAGGCCTACCCTGTTAAAGGCTACAACATTTTGTTAAATGTGACCTGGTTAAAGGATTTCAACCACCCTATTAGAAGTGGGCCTAGTTAGAGAACTATAGAACATTCACTTTGAATGCCACCCTATTAAAGGATTTAAAAATGGCTATTAAAACAACCTAAGTCCATAGGTATTTTATCGTAATTGATACAATTGTTAGAGAGTAACAACAAGGGCTTTTGACCTGATACAACTCACTACTTAACTTGCAGAATTCAGATCTCAGTTTAGCTCTCAAATTTTTCCTGGCTTTTAGTCTCTACAACTCTAACAACTTGTCCTTCTCTCAAGCTTTGTCTCCTTGAATCTCCATGCTCGATGTACCAGTGCAATCACTTCTATGGTCACCTATCAAAATAGAGTCTATGTACTCTATTCTTCCCTCTTGATTTCTTTGTTTTGACATCCAACCAACCACTCAACTTGGCAAGCCAGCAACTCTTTCTTCTTGACATGTAACTCCTTTAATAAAAGTCTGGAATACTTTTCCCACTCTTAATCTTCCCTCTTTTATTTTTAGTTCGAATGGATTAGGTAAGATTCAATGAATCTACCCCTTATCTCATTTCCTTCTAGAAACATCATGACGAATCCACCTGCATTCACCCAAAATTAGTTTATCTAAAATTTTGTGCCACCAGCTCATCATCCATATCCTACATCTGGTTCACAAAATTCAAGGTAACAAACTTGTCAGCTGAGATCTGGAAAAATTTGACTTTTCAAATAATGTAACAGCTCGACACTATTGAAATTTTGATGCTCAACACATACTATATTACTTAGCACCTACTATGGATTCACTCAGCATCAACTAGATTTACTAATGCATGTCACCTATTATGTGCTTGGCTTCTTCTATTTCACTCAGCACACACTAGATTTTGCATTTTCTTGACACTTACTAAAAATGTACTTGGCATGAACTAGCTTGCTTGACATCCACTAATGAACTTAGTCAAGCTTTGCAGAAAACTTTGTTACAATTTTTTTTTCCAAATTTTCTAAGTGTAGCCAACCTCTGTATCTTCAAGTATACTATCAATTCATCATTTTATCATTGTCTTAATTGATCCTTGAATTTCATTACAAAATCATAACTCGACCTTTCCCTTAGGTGCATTTGTTACATCTTATTGATTAAATCCTCTTCATCAATCAAGTAAGTGATAGTAGTTGGATCTTATAAGCAATTGTCATTCCAACAAATAGTAGTTTTGACATTAGTGAAAAAATAATGATTAAAAATATTCTTTATCCACAATCTCCCTCTTTGTAAATAATCTCTCATCTTCAATAGTGATCTTTTCAATTAGATTTCCAATATAATTATCCATCAAAACATGAATAAATATATATATTTTTTTTGAAGGAAATTTTTGTATAGTTACTTTCTGTATTCATTTTTGTATGACATCATTTTGGAATTTAGCCTTTTTAAAAAAATATTTTTATTGATGCCAAAGGGAGGAGTTTTTTGTAATATGGGAAATTAGATGTCTAGAGTGTTGTCATTTATGGAAACATGTATTCATTATTTCATTTATGTATTTTGAGTTAGAAAATTGTCTAAGTGTTAGACAGTTTGCAACAGTATAGAGATAGATGTGATGTGTACAAACGACATGCTTCAAGCTAGCTCATGCACAATTGAGGATATAGGTTAGTGCATAGATGTGTATGGAAAATATGACACAAGTTACAATTGTTTTACCAATTTAGGTATTTAATAGGATAGAACAGAGCATATAAAAAATATGAATTGGTGAAAGTACAAAGTTGTGTCACCTTTGAGGCTGACAAATCAAAATGACAAAATTTGAGTATTTCTATCTAAAAATTTATTTTTTTTTAACGTATGATCTTGTAAAATTTATTCCAGCTAAGTTATATATGGTCTCACACTTTTCCAATTGAAAATTTCTATTAAATGCATGTTTTATAGTAGTTAGTATCAAATTACCAAAGAAATTAAATTATTTCAGAAAACTAATGTTTTGATAACTCTTACTATTTTTTATGATATTTTTTTAATAACATATAAACATCATTTTAAAGAGCTCATAGTCAAGAATATTTTCATATAGAGTTCCTAGTGTTTTAATTAGATATAATATATTGTAATTAGCAAATTTTGCAAGTACACATTTAAACACTCTAGAAGATGTTGATTTTGACAAAGAAAAAAATAGTAAATCATATCAAAAAAATTTTAAAATTACATGACATTCTAGAGGAGACAATTCTATTGAAGAATCTATAATTTTTCTTTTGGTTGGAATAGATTTATTTTCAAAAATGTGATGGGAGATTAAAACTATTGATTTGAATATGTTGAAGTTTGAATCATTATAAAAGAGAAAATATAGGTCTAAAGTCAATTTTTGTTTTTGATTGTTCTAGCTACATATATTATCTATAGAATAATCTAAGATCAAAAGGAAATAAGTTTATTTCCTTATAGTTTTGTGGTGGGAACTAGACCCCTAATTTTCAGCATTTTTCAACAACTAAAAAGTCATCTTTAAAAATAGGAAAATCTATAATTTCCTTTTGAAAATAATTATTAAAAATTATAACTCTAAACTTCATCCATTTCTACACATTTCATTAGTTTACTTCATTTTCAAATTCTAAATAATAATACAATATTTATATCACTGAAGTTGAACAGTTATACTTTTGTTAGCCTATCCTTTGTAAAAGGGTGACATAGGTTTGTACTTTTACCCAAGTTGTATGACTTAAGGAATTATTTTGGTGACAAAATAATTATTAAGTCATGATGGGCCAATATTATAGATATTAATCCATAAGTGATTTTATATAAGTCAAGCATGTGAAGATATGAAGGTTGATGAGCAAAGATTTATTAATTTGCTAGATATAAGTAAAGGTCTTATCTTACATAAATAATGTGTAAGATGCATGACATGCTAACTATTATGAATATAGCTTGAAAGATATGTGATCCTTATGTGATACAAAATCTTATGTATGATCAGATAAGTGTAAGTTTTAGGAGTGAGAAAGTGAAGTATACATATACCTATACTTGTGAAGAAATTTATTTCTCAATGCATGTTAGGGGAGTGGGTTATTCTTACATACACTGTATTTAATCTACAAACTCCTATCAAGTTTGAAGCAACTCTAAATAGTGTTGAGGATTTTAACATGGCCTAGTCCTTTAACAAGGACATGAGATACTCTATGTGATTCACAGACTCCTAACAGGGTCAATATCCTTCACATGATTCTTTTGTTTAGTGAATTATGTACTAAGTATCATCCCCATAAGGATTTTCCCTTGGCCAGGGTTTCTCTAGTTAACAAATAATTGTGTTATGAGTTCTCTTTGTGTATGATTATATTTACTATTCAGCATTGTTAGTTTACTTTAATATGCAAGTTATAAGGTAAGTAACAATATTCAGTTGTGGGAATTTTTTTGTAGAATATTGATTCAAGCCCCCTCTTAGTATTATCTATTTTTAACAGATTCCCCTTGTATATATCTTTTCTCTATTTCCCCCTTGTTTTTGTCACTTATGGCTGCTGGGGTGAAGGGGTCAAACGATATTTATCCAAAAATGGTTTGTGAATCTGTATAACTGTAGCAAGTAGATTATCCCAACTTGCCCTGACAGATTCCAAAAATAAAAATTTTAATCACTTATTAAGAAACTAATTCAATTAGGTTTCCTGCAATAGAGATATGGGAATCTATGCCTACTATCTCCTTAGATAATGCTAGGTCTCTTTACATTTCCTCCAAATGAGGTATCAATATTGATTGAATAGAAATCAATTTA
Source organism: Cupressus sempervirens (assembly GCA_028749045.1). Taxonomy (NCBI): domain Eukaryota; kingdom Viridiplantae; phylum Streptophyta; class Pinopsida; order Cupressales; family Cupressaceae; genus Cupressus; species Cupressus sempervirens. The sequence continues at coordinate 800,616,540 of CM053793.1, forward strand.
GCTCTCATTTATCCATTTGTGGCTTTTAATTCAACCAATCTCCCCTAAGAAAAGATTAATCTATTAAAATTAATAGAGCTTGAACTTGTGTCCTTCATTTTACCCTTGAATTCATCAAAGTATCCATCTAAAATTCTTTCAAAATTCTCTCCTAATTGGTCAATGTAACCATTGAGTTTCTCGATTATAGATCTAGATTTATTCCACACAATATCATCTATGGTTGGACATGTATTTTAAACATAAAAGAATATGCACATCAATAGTGAGCCAAACTTATATCATGCATTTTTTACCTTTTTGATGGCTCCTAGATTTTCTTCATGTTGGATCAACTGTAGCTGAGCAAGATTGTATTTGCGATCCTTCTTCACAATTTTGTAGGCCAAGTCTACTACTATGCATGGTACATTGTTTAGTCGGCTAAACTGATATCATTTGTGTACAGTTAAATGTACCATGAACTCAATGATAGGATCTCTAATGCCACCAATAGACATTCCTTGGTTGTTCCATTTGGTCTTTATTTGTTCTTCTATCACATTTATGGTTGGGCATCACATGATCTCTACATGATATAGGTTAGGGTAACCTATCACTTGATGGATAATTTCCTTTGATATTTTAATTGGCCCATTCTCTAGCCATAACTTCATGTCATGTACCCTTCTCAACACAAATGTTATCAATTGAAACTTGAGAACCTAGGAAAAACCTAGGGTACAAGGAAGCCCTTTCTTGGCACCAATTTTGTTATCCTCTTTCAATAATACATTCTCACACAACTTCTCATAAGCATTCCTTGGTTCAAAGTCATTGATTTCTCCAATATTGCACATATAGCATGAACCAATGTTGTGCACCATGATGACTCAGGGAGGTATGGATGATAATGCATCAGGCGCATTCAAAGTCATTGATTTCTCAAATCTTTCACATATAGCATGAATGAATGTCATGCACCATGATGACTCAGTGAGGTACAAATGATAACGTGCCAGGCACATGTCTAGTCATCATGATTTCTAGATATGTCTTAAATTTTGGTGGGGGACATTGGTCATTCCTCACAATCTACGCATTACAGTCTTTCAAAGCTTCCTTTCCACTTTCAAAGCAGGTGATGCCATTTGAACTAGGGTTTCAGATATAATTCAACATCCAATAATTTCTATGAGTATACTTTAAATAATATATATAATATTATTTTATAATTCTAAATATAAATATTTATTCATAAAAAATATAGGTAACAAATAAAATAATAATAATTTTGAAATGAAACACAAAATAAAATAATTATAAAAATAATAATAAATAAAGAAAACAAATATTAAATATTACATGTCCACATTCTAGATATTGTAACTTTAAAGTATTGAATAATTCAAGATTGCAGGCAGTCCGATACGGGCTCACCAGGGCACATCAAATTCACTTGTGACACGATCCGGGCCTCATCCCTTATGAATCCTTGGTGGGCTCTTTGTGAGCCATTCAACTTCACCAGTAGACAAAGGGCCCATTGACCAAAAAAATAAAAAATACCATATCTTTAATATAGATATAAAAACAAAAAAATTAATTAGAAAAGAGTTCCAGTCACAACGTGTGCTTTTACGTTTTCTTTTCATTAAAAATTAAAGCTCCTTAAGCGTGCAATGAATCACTGCATGAAGGTGAACAATAAATAGTTTTAAATACATTATGCTTACTATGAGTATCACGTACTTAACTGGATAGATCCATATTTACTTCATTTCGCTGATTCCTATTTTGAAATTAAGAGGTTTACTTTGGCTAATGCGCTCGTTTACAGTGCTTTTATCGAAGTAGAGGAATAAAAGTGCTGTAATCCAATTCCAAATGTCTCTTTCGCAAACCCACAAATTCCATATACAGATATCAGCTCTATGTCGGCAAAGACACTTACGTATTGCTTTCTACTTACAAACTCTAAAGATGCAGCCCTAAAAATTCGCAAGTTATTCTCTTCGTTTAATGGTTTAGAATGATTCAATTAATGGAGGGTTCAATTAAATTTGTATTTATGTTTGAAAATTATAACGGACCCTTATTAACAAAGTCCTTGCGATCCTGCCTTACCCTGTGTTGATATTTAAGCATGGATTCCAGTTTTCTTGGATGAATGTATACATCGCTTTAATGTTGAACCTGTCAACGCATGTTATGTGATTATTTTTTAACAATTATTTTGATTGTTTTTAGATGCATTAGATTGTTTTGAAACTATGATAATCTCTTTGCTCAAATAAAATGTATGTGCAATATAAAATGTAGTTTGGAAGAATTGGTAATAGTGCTCCATATTTTTTTTTTCACAATTAAAACATTGATTAAAAATATGAAACCCCGTTATCTTCATACATTGAATTGAGCGTCTTTATTCAAATAAAACAAGTGCTTATTATCTCTGCTTTATCAAATTTCAGAGTCTTTTCAACTCTCTGAAGCCATTTGAAATAATTATTTTGTTCTTATCACGATAGTGTAGCGCCCAGACAAGTAAAGCACAGTTTGGTACAGAAAAACGAGTCTAATAAACTGTTGCATTGAACATGTGCAGGATAAACAATGATATTCCGGGGACAATGTCTACTTGTTTAGGTAAGCGTCGAGTAATGTTTCTTCTTTAGTTGACAACAAATGTTGTAAACATTTCAGGACATTTTGTTATTGTCTTTGTAAGCATTGGACCCGCTCTCAATGAGTAACGCATGGTACAGGATAATCATTTGGAACATTGAATTAACTTGTAATGTCCCTTTCTTCATAACACAAATTCTCTAGTCATACCCTACTGTACTTGGAATGTGTCAATATATTGTAGAAATTGTTTCCGCCGTCTGAAGTAAAAGTTTTATTCCAAAATTATTGTCATAGTCAGCAACATGGATCCATCTGAACTCACCAAGATTACCATTCGCCTGAACAAATTTATAAGTGTAATGTTTAGGGCCCGTTAGGCTGTGGGAATAGAGGAATAGAAAATGGGGCTACATTTTCCTATTTTCTGTTTGGTTCAGCCAGAATTTGATGGAGAATTCATGTACACAAAAAATTTATATTTTCAAAAATAAATAAAACTGGAATAGGAATACATATTCCAATTCCACCTATTTGGATGGAATTGCAAAACCTTATTTTTTGGGCCAAAATTGGAATACGTATTCCAATTTTGATTTGGTGCATCCAAACAAAGAATTCAAAATTTTAAGAATTTACATATGCCTATTCCACTTGTATTCCCATTGCCAAATGAGCCCTTAGTGTCGGTTGAGAAATTAAAGGTTAAAATTTTAATAGGAATCCATCATTATGTATGTGTGTTCTTCAAGCAAAATGGGATGGGAGCGGTTGAGTGAAGGCAATTTAATTAATCATTCATTTTTCTACTCATCATAAACTTAAAACAATAAGAAAATTATTTAAATTATTTTTAAAAAATGAGAGGAAGGGTATTCATTATAAAAGAAAATTTGAAGGATTGGTTATGTTAATCATTTTAATCATGTATTAATATTACACTAATAATATTCAATAAATATATATATCTAATATGGTATAGCAATGTTAAGAAAGACAACTTTGATGACCATTAATATTGTCATTCTCAGCTATAGATAGATGAAGAAAATAACAAGAATGTTAGATAGACACATATCTAGAAGATAAAAATTAGAAGAGATATTGTTAGGACAACAAAAGATATTATAGATGATGAAAATACAAAGTTTGAAAATATGAAGCTAACAAAGGATCCAAACCAATTAGACACACAAAGCTTGGTCCTAATGAAGAAGGTTGTAGAAGTAGAACATTTCAAGGGAAGAAAGAAAGTGTTAATTCCACATATGAAGGATTGTGAATTGTTGGAGTAGGCATGAAATGTTTTGAGTTGAAAATAGCTACCAATTCTATAGAAAAGAATGAACCCTCTATGAAATAGATTGAAAGCTTCTTGAAAGTAGTGAAATCTCATTCTGAATCCTTAGAAAAGTATGTAACAATGAAGATACATAATGATTTTGATAGGAAAAGAAATAATCATATGATATACATGACCACACATGAGAAATATCTTTAGCAGTTACAATTCAAAACATACGGGATGCTCTATCGAATGAAGATAAAATGGAAAAGGATTGTAAAATATATCAAATGTGTAGATGACATTGAAAAGATAGTCAAGGAAAGTGAGCAAAAGCTATCAGAAATATTAAAGGCATATGATTCAATCATAATTTTTTTCATACATTCATGTGACATGGTTGTGGCCTTAAATGATGAGGTACAAATTTTTTTTTTTTACTAAGAAATAAAGAGTAAAGCACTTTCCTCAAGAGTGTTAAGGAACTAGAGGATATATATACTAATATAGATCTATCTATCCTACCCATAGCTAAGAAAATAGCATAAAATATTTGTGGAAAAGAATTACAAAAAGAATGAGAAGTATTGGGATATAGACTTTTCTTCTCTGAGAAAATAGCTTAAAACTTTTTAAAGCATGACACATGATTCCTTGTATATATGCGAAGAAACATACTTTAGGTGTTTCTACAATATTTTTGCTGCAAACCCCAACCTTTATCATTGATTTCAAAGGGGGGATAAGTACGAGTAACAAATGATTGGGAAAGAGTTATTTGCCTCACAAGGAGCACAATTTTTTTAATTTTTGGATGATGTTTTACCATCAATTCCAAAAAGGGGGATTATTGAAAAGAGAGATTAGATTATGACTTTATTTTACCATTAATGTCAACACTACATGATTCTCATGGTCACTTATCACAATCTATAGTCATCAATGTTTAGGAGATTAAAATGAGAATGTATGGTACAATAGGGACTATGAGTAGGGTGTTGGAAGATTGGTTTGATGATGATATGTTACATTCATGACTAAGTTTGTCATTGATGTCAACATAGCATGTTTGATGTCTTCTGTGGTATCTAACAAAAGAGCAATGGAAAAATCAAGTTGATAAATATGGCTAGTTGAACATGATAACCACCAAAGGTTATGGGAGGTACTCTAAAGTATATGGCATATGCAATTAACGTCTAAAGTAGAAAGAATAAGTCTAGAAGAAGCTATATAAGTTTTGGTGATGTCTACTCTTAGATAAAATTTATAGAGGCATGTTCTGGTAAACTTTTTATATCTCTTAGTAGAGTTGATATCTTGAGGATTAAGGTTAAGGACATAGAGAAGACATGTTCAAGATACCATGGATAAGCTCACTCATTATAATATTATGTGTATGGAAAGTTATTCAAGTTGCAAGGTGCAAGATTTGTGTTATCGTTGAGTGTAACATGTTCTTAATGTGGTCCTATAATAATTAATTGAGAAAGACTAACAACCAACTCAAGGAATTTTTTTATGGAATTGGTATAAAGGAAGGATATTTTCCTTTATCATGATATGGATATATGCAAATTGTGAATACTCTAAAAGCAATAGAGAGTACAAAATGCAAAGATGAGTAGAGCAGTGTGAAAGTGAAGGAAACTTCATTGCCAAGGTTTTACCAAGTGATCTGAGGTTTGATATTTGGATCCAAGGTTCATGACCTTGTCTACAGGGTCTGACAGTGATTGGTCTAGTTGACAGAAAAAAGGAAAGAACAAGGAAATAAGAAAATAATAGTAAACTATTTGTTTGAGCAGTGAGCTCTTCTTGTAGCTGAAATTGCATGTTTGTGTTGTTGGCTCTTCTTTCATATATTATACCACAACTCCTAACAAGGTTGGAATCTCCTAACAAGGATTCAAAGTCTCTTAATAAGGACTGATTATACTAAATATTGTAATAGACTCCTAATAGGGTTCATCCTCTAACAATGAATATTTATATTAGTACATCATCTTGTGGGCTTCATTCCTACTAGGGTTTTCCTTTGATAAAGGAAATCCCTAGTCAACATATTTGGTGGAATTGTCTATGTGCATCTTTGTCTAGTTGTCATTTACTTTGGTTGAATGGTTAAGTTTTTTTAAAGAAGATACATGTTTTAATTGTTGGATAATAGATTCACCCCCCCACCTTAGTTATCTTGGTGGAATATTTCTTCTAAAAATTGGTATCAGAGCATTAGATCCTTGAAGAAAATTTTAACAACTTTGGGAGATCCATGGCAAACACATTCAAGAAAGATAGTCCAAAGCTTGATGTAACAAACTATGATAGTTGGAAGGAAAAGATGAAGATACATTTTTTGTGTATGGGTCTAGGATATTGGATCTTGACAAAATTAGCGAAGAAAATCATTGAAGAAAATGATTTAGAAACTCACACTAAGGTAGAAAGAGATCTTTTCATGTGTGACATGAGAGCTAGAGAAACACTATTGACTACACTTCCTAGAATTGAGTACAATTAGGTAAAATCACTTGCTACTTAACATTTGATTTGGAAATCTTTACAAAATAGTTTTGAAGGTGATGAATACTCTAAGAAGTTGATGCTAAAAAATTGGATTTATGTGTTTCATGATGTTAAGATGATGAAAGATGAATTTGTAAGAACATATATAGGTAGGATATCAGAAATTACTATAGGTACTAAAGCTCAAGGAGGAACCAAAGATGATGATGAAGTTATATGGAAGATATTGATGACTCTAACACCACTATTAAAGTCAATAGTTTAGATGATACATTTGTTGATATCATGTACCAAAGATTTTGGAAATGAGACATTGCTTAGAAGACTTGAAGCAATTGAGGATGAACTTAGACAGTTCAGAGAATTGAACAAAATAGATACAACTTTGAGTGCCTGAAGTATTTGATCTAACTTATCAAAGAGCACAAGTGCTAAAGGAGATTTTGCTAGCAATAGTTGATCCAAAGAAGACAAAAAGATTAATGAAGCAATAGCCCTTCTGGTAAGAAGAGGAAAAGCAGGTAAGACAATCTTTAAATGTTGGACTTGTGATGAATATAGTCATTATGCATCTAAGTGTCCTAAAAGGGAGAAAAATTATAAGGGAAATTATAAGCCTAGAAAAGATAGAGATTGTTTGTATGCAAATGAAGATTATGATTCTGATGAACAAGGATTAAGTGCTAATGATGATGAAATTGAATTTATGGCAATTAAAGAAGAAATTCCAGAGAAGATAGCTTTGGTATCACAGGTTGAGAAGAAATTCGATTAGATAATTGAAATAGGTTATTCACAACATACGACTAGTGACATGAACAAGTTTTTTGGCTTCAACAATCAAGATAGAGAAATTGTCAGGGTTGGAAATAATGCAGCATGTTAAGTAAAAGGTATCAGATCTATAACTCTTGATGGTAAAACTAATAATGAGGATGTATACTTTGTTGATGATTCAAAACATGATCTTTTGAGTGTTGAACAACTATTAGATAGAGTTTAGCAGTTTTAATTCATAGAAAAGGCATGCATGATTAGAGATAAAGATGGAAAGGTAATTATAATAGGAACCAAATCTAGAGGTAATGTATTTCAGCTGAATTCTACTAAAATGACATGTTGGTTGCAAAGATAGATGATGGTTGGTTATGGAATGAGAGATTATATCACATGAACTTTGATAGTATTGTGAGGACAAGTAGAATGTTTGTTGTTAGAGATTTTTCAAAGATTGTAGAGTCTACTAACACAATTTGCAAGGAGTGTGTTTTGGCAAAGCATAACAATTAACAAAACTTCTTTTCCCAGCAAGAAGTTTACCACTACAATGAAGTTGGAGATTGTACACACAAATCTAAGTGGTGCTCTATAGACTAAAGGATTCTATGGTGAAAGGTATTTTATGATTCTAGTTGATGATTTTTCTAGAATGATGTGGGTTGCAATTGTTAAAGAGAAATCTGAGGCATTTGACAAGATTAAGATCTTCAAGAATAGAGTTGAGAATGAATCTAGTTTGAAGATTAAATGTCTAAGATTAGATAGAGGAGGAGAATTTACTTCAAATGAGTTTAATATGTTTTGTTAAAAAATGGAATTAAAAGACAACTATCAACTTCAAGAACCCCTAAACAAAATGTTACTGTACAGAGAAGGAACACGTCTATTACAAAAGCTACAAGAGCTATGTTAGTAGAGAATGATGTATCCAAGACATTTTGTAGAGAAGGATACAAACAAGACACCTTATGAATTGTGGTTGGTCACTCACTTATAGTTAAGTATTTTAAAATATTTGGAAGTAAGTGTTACATAAAAAGAGATGATGATATTGGTAAATTTATTGCTAGAAGTGATGAATGTATGTTTCTTGGTTATTTATTTAAAAGCAAGGCTTATAGATGTTATAATCAAAGAACTAAGACTATCATGGAAAGTGTAAATGTGAGAATTGATGAAAAGTTTAGAATAAAAGAGAGAATAGTTGATTGCAATTTGGATGACGATGTTGTTACTAAGCCAAGAAAAAGTTAAGATATTTCTTGACACTAACAATGATTTATAGAAGAGTAATTTTCCTATTCTATTTTTTGTTGTTAGTTGCTTGCTATTGTTTATTGGTTTTTGCTTGTTCTAGCTATTTGTATGGATTTTCTACTAGCCTTTTTGTTGGACTTTGTTTTAGGATGAGCTTTATGCTTATTATCAGCCAACAGACCTATCTTTTTTTGGCTAGGCTTTAATTGCTTATTATTAGCCATAGTTATGTAATTACTTTTGGGTTTCAAGATCCTTGTACAACCTATTTATCTAATAAAAAATAATGATTTGCAAAATGAAGGAGAGCCACGGAAGGAACAAATATCAGAACCTTCAATAGAAGTAAGAGATGAGATAGCAACTCCTAGTTCAAGAAAGAACATGATAAAGGATTCCCATCTAAATAGATCATCGAAAGAAAAGACAAAGGTGTGATGACAAGAAGCAGAGTGAATGAAGAACAATGCTTGATATCTCAAGTTGAACCAAAGAATACAAATGAAGCATGCAAAGATGATTACTTGAAACAAGCCATAAAAGCAGATTTGGATAATATAGAAAAGAATGGAACATGGAAATCAACTTCCCTAGACCAACAGACAAGAATGTGATATGAACCAAATGGGTATTCAGGAACAAGATGAATGAGCAAGGAGAAGTTGTAAGAAATAAAGAAAGATCAGTACATAAAGGTTACTCATGGAAAGAAGGAATAGATTATGAGGGGACTTATGCTCCAGTAGCTAGAATAGAAGTAGTAAGATTATTTTTAGCCTATGCAACACAGAAGAAATTCAAAGTATATCAGATGGATGTCAAGTCAATATTTTTGAATGTAGAACTTGAAGAAGACATATACTTGAGCAACCTGAAGGATATCCTTTGACAGATGATGAGGACATAGTATGAAGACTGAGGAAAGCATTGTATGGATTGAAGCAAACATGCAAAACCTAGTATACAAGGTTAGACAAGCATTTGACAAAGCTTGGATACAAAAAAGGTATGGCAGATAGCAATTTACATTGGAAAGAAACTAATGATAGTTTGATGATTTTGGTAATATTTGTTGATGACATTATATTTGGAGGTAATGATGAAGAAATCAAGAAGTTTGTAGAAGAAATGAAGAATGAATTTGAAATCGATATGATAGGAGAAATGAAATATTTCATAGGATTGCAGATTGTACAGAATAAAGAAGGAATCTTTATTTCTCAAACTAAGTACTTAAAGGATTTACTAAAAAGGTTTGGTTTGGAAACATGTAAACCTATTGGAACACCTATGGTAATTAGACACAAGTTATCTACAAAGGATGAGATACCTATTGTTGGGAAGAAGAAGAAGTACAAATCTATGATTGGAGGATTTCAATATCTATCTCACACAAGGCTAGATATAGAAAATGTAGTTGGAACTATTACAAGATTTTAGGCTAATCCCAGAGAAGCACACTATGCAATAGTGAAAATGCTATTTAGATATCTAAAAGAAACTTCAAAATTTGGATTATGGTATGATAGATCTAATAATTTTACTCTAAGTGATTATACTAATGTAGATTGAGCAGGCAGTATGGATGAAAGAAAAATCACCAGTCAAGGAGCCATCTTTCTTGGAGGAAGATTGGTTTCTTGGTTAAGCAAGAAGTAGGATTATGCATCTCAAAGTAAAACAGAAGAAAAGTATGTTGCAGCAACAAATAATTGCAATCAAGTTATTTGGATGATGAAGATGCTAAAGGATTTAAGGATAAAAATTAGTGAACCTATTGTAATACATTGTGACAACACAAGCACGATAAATATGTTTAAGAATCTAGTGTTTCATTCAAAGACTAAGAACATTTCTATTAAGTATCATATGTTGAGAGAAAAAAGTTGCAGAAAAAGAAATTAGATTGGTGTATGTGGGCACAAAAGAGTAGATTGTGGATATATTCATCAAGCCTCTTTGTAAAGAGACTTTTGAGTGTTTGTAAGGTATGCTTGGGGTTAATCCCCTTCCTACATCATAGTAAGATGATGTAAGAGTGGATTAGTCCAGAGTAACTAAGAACCATTTTTTTTTGGACTAGATGTCGATGCTTTCTATATGGGGGAGTATCTATGATGGATAGAGTCATCTAGGACTCTTGTTGATATTGTTGTGAATAGTTTCTTTTGACACTCGAGCTGAACAAGTATCAGTTGCTGCAATGTTTAACACAAATATATTGGTTGCAAAAACCTTTGACATTGATGTCAATGGGGGAGAAGTTTGGAATGAAAAACATTATGCTAAGAAGAGAAGTTTGGCAATATACTAAGGAACATGTTCAGCATAAGCATATTATGGAAGATATTCGACATAAGTACAATATGCAGAATAATAGTTTGGTATTGAGCACATTGATGTATATCAATGGGGGAATATGATTGATGAAGAGGATTTGAAGATGTACAGTCTTTTGTTGGTATTCTTGGAACTAGATGTTTTTCATCTATGTTGCCATCAATACCAAAGGGGGAGATTATTGGAAGATTGGTTTGATGATGATATGTTACATTCATGACTAAATTTTTCATTGATGTTAACATAGCATGTTTGATGTATTCTATGGTATCTGATAGAAGAATAGTAGAAAGATCAAGTTGGTATGGACATCTAGTTGAGCATGATAACCACCTGAGGTTATGGGAGGTATTTCTAAGTATTTGGCATATGATGTTAACATCAAAAGAACAAATGATAAGTCTAAAAGAAGCTATGTAAGTTTTGGTGATGTCTATTCTAAGATAGAGTTTACAAAGGCATGTTCTGGTAAACTTGTTATATCTCTTAGTAGAGTTGATATCTTGATGATTGAGGTTGAGGACATAGAGAAGACATGTTGAGGATGATGTGGCTAAGCTCGCTCATAATATTGCATGTATAGAAAGTTATTCAAGTTACAAGGAGGAAGATTAGTGTTATTGCTAAGTGTAACATGTTCTTAAAATGTGGTCCTATAATAATTAATTATGAAGGACTAATAGCCAACTTAGGGAATTCTTTTATGGACTTGGTATAAAGGAAGGATATATTTCTTTCTCATGATATGTATATATGTGAATTGTGAATATTCTAAAAGTAGTAGAGAATACAGAATGTGAAGTTGATTAGAGCAGTGCAAAAGTGAAGAAAACTTCATTACCAAGGTTTTGCATAGTGATATGAGGTTTGATATTTGGATCCAAGGTTTGTGACCTAGTCTATAAGGTTTGATAGTGGTTGGTCTAGTTGATAGGATAGAGGAAAGAATGAGGAAATAAGAAAATAATAGTAAACTATTTGTTTGAGTAGTGAGCTCTTCTTGTAGTTGAAATTATATGTTTGGACAATGGGCTCTTCTTGCATACATTGTACCACAATTCCTAACAGGGTTAGACTCTCCTAATAGGGATTCAAAGTCTCCTAATAGGACTCATTGTACTAAATATTGTAATATAATATTAACAAGGTCCATCATCTAATAAGGAATATTTATATTAGTACATATCTTGTGAGCATCATTTTTACTGGGGTTTTCCCTCTAATCAAGGGTTTCCCTAGTCAACATATCTGGTGTAATTGTCTATGTGCATCTTTGTCTAGTTGTTGTTTACTTTGGTTGAATTGTTAAGTTTGTTTAAAGAAGATAAATGTTCTAACTATTGGATAACTAATTCACCCCCACCCCCCCATTCCTATCAGTTATCTTGGTGGACTATTGTTTCTAACATAGGGTATAATAAATACTTTTGTATAGATAGACAAAGTGATATGGAGAGAGAATCCAAGGATATCGTTAGGGATGTACATATATTCCATCGTATTGTAACTTTTCTTTATTTAGAGATGTTTCATGATTGATCTATGATCTAGTCTAAATTGTTGGACATTTGGCTAAGGGAGATATTGAATGTTTTCATTTATGGAAATTATCTTGAGTTTGAAGAAGGAAGACCATGAAGATCAAGTTATGGCATTCATACTTAGAAAATTTTCTAAGTATTAGTTAGTTTATCTAGCAAAAAAAATACAATTTTGATGTTCAATGATAGATGAGTTATTGGCATTTGTATAGTTAGATATAGATAAAATAGAGTGTGAGAATGATGTATTCAAGTCCACAACTCACTATGATTATTATGGAAGAAGATACAACAATTTTATTATTGTAGCTATTGAAGTTGATGAAGGATCAACCCCACAACTTCCAAGAATATACAAACACGTGACACAAAAGAGAGAAGAAGCAAGCTATGGAGGCTAGAATTGGCAGATCCATAGATGATACAATTTTGATGAGAAAAAAGATAAATTGCTATTATAAAATATGAAATGTTTAATTACAAAGAGAGATCATCCTTATAAAGGAGATCAAAACCCTATGAAGGACTTACCTAGGTTGCATCATAATAATTAATAAAATAATTAACTATTAGCTACCTAATGTTAAGCTTAAGAAAACTAGAGTTAATTAGAAAATATCTAATTACTCTAACACACCTCGCTTAAGATAAATTTAGGTAGTAGCTAAAAACCTAGTTCAACTACTATTGAAAGTAAATTTAGGTCCCCACAAACAAGGGAATATGAAGTACCCAAGCACAACCAAATCTCTACAAAGAGGAGAAATAGAGAAAAAATCATGGGAAAAACCCTACTCCAAAAAGAGATGGAAAATATGTTGAAAGAAACTAGTGAAGGATTAAAGAAGCCTCCAAATCAGGGAATGTCCCAAAAGATAGAAACAAAAGATGATCATGAAGAACACCACTAAAGCATGTAGAAGTTGCAAAGCTCTATGAAAAGTAACTATTGATCCAAACAACATTCACTAAAATTTATCCTGAATAGGTAGAGAAAATTGTAATCTACATTGAATCAAGAGGTAAATAAAGGTAAACAACTAAACTCGAAGATACAGATGGCATGGAACACCAAAGCCTAAAGAGTTGATCAATCAAACATGGAATGTTGCATCCAAAGTAAGAACAAAAAGAAAACTGTGAATATGCTAAATGATCCATATCACTAAAATGCATAGGTACCCAACCACTGCATCCACCTAGTACACAAGACTAAAAAATGAATACATAGCTCACTCCTTCAAACCAAGGAAGAATGAGAAACAATAGAGAATCACCCCCAATGTAGATAAGGGTAAGGTGATAGGTAATTTAAAAAGTGGGCCAAAAGAACTACATGTCAACGAACCATGATCAAGATGCACAAAAGACTACATATGTGTGTACTAAGGTAAGCAATCTAAAACACGTCATGAGGATAATATCATAGAAGGGAAGCTCACTAGACAAAGGAAGATGACAGAATTTTAAAAAAACATCAATACCCAAGGAACTCTAATTAGAGTAGTGCATGTACAATAAGATAGAAGATATAATGAATCCAAAGAATAAAATAATTTTCATGAGTTTCCTTGAATGACATAACTTATATTAGAAGGTGAAACAAGAAAAATAGTAGAAATGAAAATATAAATGGAATATCGCACTTTATCTTAGTGCATTTGCAAGAATGCATACAATGATGTATAAATAGACCAAAAGAGACATAAGACTAATACAATAGATAGTACAAGTCATGATGAATAATTTGAAACAAAAAAATGTATCTTTGAACTTAAAACAACTAAGTTATCTACTAAAATAAAAAAATGCAAAAGAATGAATAGAATGTCCCTGGAGTAGAATCTAGAAAAGAAACTAGCATCATTAGAAAGAGCTTGGAAATACCTTTCCAATGATATAAAGATTTCCCAAATCAAAAATTAGATGCTCAAGATATGTCTATAGGATTGCAATTTAAAGGAAAACCTGACTTTGACATCCTGTAAAGAAAAGCATCAAAACTAAAAAATCACTTGTACCATTGTGACAATCTCGCAAGTAGCTTTTCGATGATATGTTGTTTTCTAAAAATGGAGTTGAAGTTAGATCCAAGTAGAGGATGAAGAGGTGACAGGATGTGCTGATGTAGTATTAACATGGTGCTAGCATTTGCAAGTGACAAACCCAAATTTGACTATCAAATGGTCATCGAGCAAAAAAATGCCTGAAAAAATATTCTAGGTGTCAAAAAAGTAAGTTCACGTTGGGAAATGTAAGTTAGAGCTAGAAAAAATTTGGTTGCCAAAAGGGAATGCCATATATCACCAAGTGAGTGGTTGGCAAGAAAAAATGTCTCACATGTCATAAACTATGAGTTCCACAAGAAAAATTGGTAGGGAATCCAAACCAGTAAAGCACCTCCAACATAGGAAACCTACATTACAAACCCTCCTTTAAAGGGCCTCAAACCACTTAAAGAGTCGAAGTAACTAGGGAGGAGAAAAATAACCCATGGGCATTTCAAACTACTATTTAAAAAAAAATGAAACCCACCAAAGATAATATGGATCCCACTCCATCAACTCATGAGCCCAACCAAAAAATGTGTGCAAAGAAGGAACCATGGGATAAGTCAACATACTTAGAAGTGATTATCAAAAAAATAAAGAGCACCAATTAATGCATGAACTCTAATAAACATAAAAAATAGTGGAAAACCCAATCTCAATGTGTGTTGGCTGCAAGGTATCACTAAATAGAAAACAAGGACTTTTGATTATTGTCCAACTAAAGACCCACTGGTAGAATAGGAAACCATGCCCAAGGTAAAACTATGACAACTCCCAATAAAAATGAAAAAGAAACTCCAAACTATCGCTAGAGACATCAAAGCAAAGCCATTGTTTGAAAAAACAAATTCAAACCTACCATTATGATATTGAGAAAAAATTGACATTAAGAAAACAATCAAGGGTTTGAAAAATGTGTGCAAGGGTGATATGTGAAGCCGACTTCCAAAGGGGTTGATCATGTGATAGCTTGAACTGGAAAGTGCACCAATCAAGGCATGGAAAATGTCATTTATGTAAGTGTAGATCAAAGAGAGAAATGGTGAAATTAAATGACATTTATTGGCATTGAATACCACCAATCATGTTTATGGAAAATATTGCCAAACTCCAAGCCACAAAAACTGTTAACAAGGCCTAAAAACTACCAAAATGTCAAGTCCAACATCAATACCAACAAATAAATAAGAATGAGGCTCACAATGTAGTACTATTAACTAGGCATGAAGGCTTGTGGCATGGACATGCCTCTATAATTTTCAAGGAGAGGTCAATGCATGGACACATGGGCCAAAAGAGCACATACATTCAAAAGAAGTGCTTTTAATGCATTCCAACCACTTATCCAAAAAAATGCACAAGTCTCCAAAAAATAATGGTGCAATTTTCTAGACAATCTGCTACTGACTATACCATGTGATTCTAAATTACATGTGTGAATCCCAATGGATGGGCATGCTCAAAACCCCATGTGCCTTTGAAACATGAGCATGGGAGATCAACTATAGGTATGTGCCCACATCCATCAACAATTCCAAAACAAGGCATGTTAGCATAAAGGGATAGGTGAACCTTCTTTTAAGAAGCATAAAAAAATCAAATATCAGCCAAGTTGTTGGCTCCAATTAAGTGTTGATGTAGGGACAAATGAAAGCATAAACTTGAGTCATCTACAAATTGGCCCAAGTAGAATCCAAAAAAAACTACTTAGGAAGGGTTTAAAAGAACCAAAGAAAGAAATACAAGTAGAATCACCTATGTCAGAGACTACTTGGAGATCAATCTAGTAAAAAAATTTATAATTTTCCCAACCAAAAATAATGCTTATCAAAATTCGTAGATGGAGGTTGTACACTCCAAAACAAAACTTTGGCCAAAGAGCAACCAACATGGGCTACAAAGCACATGTACCAGGAAAAACCCTCGCTACAAATTTTTAATTTATTTTATGCAAAAAATAATTCACCTCCACCTTGACTTTTGTGCCCAAGTCAATAAATTGTTTGGGTACAAAATAATATTGCCTTTGATTTTAATAACATCCAAACTAGACATATTTTATATTAAAATGAGTGGTTTTTGAGTGCTTTGTGCTCAATAGGGATGTCCATTTGGGCTTATAGTGCTCCAAAAAATAGGCCTCCCTAGATTTTATACAAAACACTTGTTAAAATTGAAACCCTCTAAAAGAGAAAAATATAGATTTGAAAACCAAGCCAAATCTCTGACAAATAGAACAGGGGCATGAAGATCTAGAGATTTGACACCATGCATGATTTGGGCAATACAAATTTGCAAAACCCAAAAAATACTTGCATGTAAAAACTTGACACAAAGAAGAAAAAGACAAGAAAAGGCAAGGATTTTGCTTTGAAAATATGCAAGTTATATTGTCAGAGAAAAACTTTTACCCCTTGTCTTTTTCTTCTTTGTGATAGGTTGTTACATGTAGGCATTCTTCAGGATTTGTGGATTTGTATTGCTCAAATCATTCATTAGGAAATATCTAATTACTCTAAGAGTAGCAGTATAAAGACATAACAAAGTATGATAAGAAATGGATAATTATTGATTAAAGAGTTAATTTTTTACAAAATAATTACTTAATTAATTAGAGACTACATCCTAGATGTTAAAACTAATATAGCGAGTTGTAATAATATATTTTTTCAAGCCTGTGAATGCTTAAAGGCTTACTAGATAGTATTTTGACAATTATAGAGGTAGAAAGGAAAATTTGTAAATATGAAGTTAAGTGTTCTTCTTTGGAAGACTATGCGAACTTTATATGATTCAAATTTTGATGTATGATCAGAGGTATATGATTTTTGTGAAGATTAGTGAGAGATATATTAGATATTGAAGATATCAACAACAAGAAAAGATGTCTTTTTATCTATCTTTTTGTATCAAGGAATTACATTGTATATTGCATGTTTTGGCAATGGCCTCTTCTTGCATACATTTTGCATTTGTACATAAAAATTGATAATAGGGCTGAGGCTTCTAACAAGGCCTAAGTCCTCTAACAAGGACCAAGACACTATATGCATGCAATAGACTCCTAATAGGGTCAATATCTTTAACCAGATAGCTTTGATTAGTGGATCATTTTTTGGGTACCATCCCCACTAGGGTTTTCCTTTGGCTTGGGTTTTCTAAGTTAACAAAATATGGTGTTATTAGTTCTCTTATTGCATGGTTATGTTTGTTGGTAATTATAGTTATTTTTCTTTCATATGCAAGTTATAAGGCAATTAATAATATTTAGTTTTTGGCTAAAGTTTCTAGAAAATTGATTCACCCCCTTCTTTCTATTCACTATTTCAAACACTTGGTATCAAAGCTAAGTTACTCAAAAGAGGCTTATCGACTTGAGTAAGATCCCTATGGATATGAAACAATTACAAAAGTACTTGAATTAAGCTCTTGAGAAAATTGACATTCTCACTAAAGAAAGAGATAACTTGAAAAAAAGATATGAAGATGCAAAAGACTACATTGGTAAGCTTAAAGATAGGATCAATGATATCATAATATAGAAAGGAACCTAAACATAAATTAAGGATAGTGACGAAGTTTCAAGATTAAAGAACGAAAATGAGATCATGAAACATGAAATGAAGTTCACTAAATTGAAGTTATGTTTAAAGAAAGATGATAGAAAAACTGAGTCAAATCTAAAATATACGAATGCAGATCTAAGATCCCATCTTACAAAAGTTACATCTAAACTTGAATCCACCAAGTTAGAATATGCAAAACTTGATAAGTACAACACTATTGTTAATGGAGAACTAACCCAGACTAAAAAAAATTAGAAAATTTATATTCAATTAGTGAAGAAATTGATGAGATATTATATTTGGAGAGACCTTCCTATGATAAGAATGGTCTTGGACATTTTATTGGAGAAAAGTCAACCAAGAAATTTGAAGCTCGAAAGGAAACTAGTCCTTAAATTCATTAGCCTACATAAGAGAAAGAAGAACTAAACAAAGTTTATCAAAATCAATTTGATAATTCTCATAAGGAGATTAGATAAGTTGACCAACCTAAACAAACTGATGAACCTAAGGAACTTGAGTGGACTAACTCAGCCAAGGAAGTAAGGTATGAATTAAAAGGTAGATGCTCTGCATGTAATGAAATTGGTCATATGAAAAGAAAATGCATAGATAAGCCACTCAAACATGTTAATGATTTCTATTATTATAATTGTCATGGTTTTTGTCATAGAGAAATTGATTGTAAGAAACCTAAATTGGATAATAATAATAATAGGAATAGTAGAATATTTAGAGGTATTAACCCTCTAGGAGATAGAAGGACATCAAATGAAGGAACTAATAGAGAAAGGAATAACATTGTGTGTTACAAATCAAAAAACTTTGGACACATTTCCAGCAATCAAAAAGTACCTATTTACTAGTCTATACCTAGTTATAGAAACAATACACCATTATGTTAGCTATGTAGTAACATTGGTAATATAGCAATATTTTGTAGAATATACATGAGGAACATCAATAAGAACCCAAATTTGAGAAGGAATGCCAATAGAAATATAAGAATGAATCATAGAAACAATAATAGTTAGAAAGATGGGTTGAAAGAACGTGTAGAAGAATTCAAAAAGGTATTTGACAAAGCCATAGATCCATCTAGTGCAGATGTAGTATTAGAAGAAAAATCATTTGATGCACTTGAAGGAAGAATGAATTAAACAATTATATGTGATTCATCTGATTTGAATTAAGCATCTTTTATAACTTAAGTAAGCATTAGAAAGAAAAAAGGTGATGATAGAGAGAAAATTAAGACTTAGGTAGTTAGTATGAGGTATTTCATGATGATTTGAAGCTATGGTTATGTGCACATATAATTGGGATATCATACGTGTGTGAACAAGTACTAGTAAGTCAACTTCAATGGCTTGATAAGAAGATGGAAGGGATTGAGGCTAAGATTGTAAAGACTTATGATGAAATAAGTCTTATTTGGATGAATAAAGAGAAAATGTCTAATAGGTTTTCATTTCTTAGAGAAAATTTATCTTTGAAGATAGCAACTCTAGAGTAATAAGTAGAGGAATGCCTAAAGGAAAGGACATTTTTTAGATGACTATCTATTCAAACTTGAATGTAGTTGAAATTGCATCCTATGGACTTCATGCCCTTCTTACCATATCTAAAGGAGTTCAAGGTTCATGGGAGAAGAACTTCAAGGGTCTAAAGACAAGTTTTTATGAGTATATTACATGACTATCTAACTAATGTAGAGGCATAGATCAAATTTTTGAAATGTATATATGTTTTTAACACCTTTTTCATCAATATCAAAAGGAAGGGAGATAAGGAAATTTGTAGATAGCTATATGCATATAAAAGAGGATTGAGGTATATGATAGGGGGAGTAATGCAATAGCCTAAACTACTCAAAGAGGAGTTATGTAATATAATTAGGAGATATAAGGAACGATGGTTAATACAATGATCCATAAGTTTTGAATTTTTTTAATAATTTTGATCAAGCTAATTTTGTAAAGTTTTGATGCTAATTTTTTTTTAGGACTTAGCCAACTTTCCCATATGTTTCCATTAATGACATTGGGGGAGATTGTTAGAAATTTGGCTAAGGTTGTTAGAAAGTAAAGTCCACCAAGATAAATGAAGATGGAGTGGTGAAGTAGTTATCCAACCATTAAAACACTTATCAACCTTATTAATCCTTAAGCATGTGAAAATATAATAAAAAACCATAAGAAGATATAAATACACAATAAAATCACATATTTTAGCTATGCAAACCCTTGATGAGAGGGAAAACCATAGTGGGGATGGCACCCACAAAATGATGTACTAATATTAAAGTCCCTTGTTAGAGGATGGACTTTACTAGGAGCCAATAAAATACATTCAATACATATCAGTCCCTATTAGGAAAATTTGAATCCATGTTAGGAGATTCCAATCCTATTAGGAGTTGTAGAAGGAAAATGGCCCCATTTTCCAAACATCTTCAGTGGAAAGACCACCAAACTCAATGTCTAACTGGTCTCTATATCATTCCTTGTAGAATAGTAGAAATGAAATAACTTCAACTCCTCTATCCTCTTGACTAGATTTGTCTTGTTTTGATCTTAATATTAGATCAAAAATATGCATCACAATAATCCCTTGGATCACTTACATGAATTTACCAACTTTGCATATTATTTGCACAATTCACACTTCATACATCAGTTACATACTTCACCACAAGAAAATAAATTTCTGTTATACCATATCCTTAAAATAATTACTTGAGTTAGCCTTGAGGCTTTCTCAATTAATTATAATAGGACCTGATTAAGATATTCCAAAACTTTACATATTTTTACAATTAGAAATCAATGTAAACTTGCAATATTAAAAATCCCCACATGTGTGACCTGAGACCTTGTATACTCATTGACATCATGAACAATTTGTTTACTATCACTGTTTCACTGCACTTCTTGTGATTCTATCTCTGTAAAGAGATACAAATTAATCATCACAAACAACTTATTAGGTACTCTATCTACTTACTATCTTCTATAAATCATGAATATCTTTTGCATGTCTTCAACTTTCTCCATGCACACTTAACTACCAAATAAGGATACAATATAGAAAACATCATTAAATGTACTTGACTTGATTATCAATTACCACTCCATACTACCTCATCATTTTTCTTGTAATCCTCTAATCTTCATAGAAATAATACCATATTGACATCAATGAGAAATAGAATCATGAATGCAACATGTCAATCATAAATAATGTATCCAATTCTTAATATACTCCCCCAAAGGAATATCATTAACATTCATGCTAGCAATCCCCAACTTTGGCATAAATGGAAACCATAGAGGAGAAATATCTAAGTTCTAAGAATACCAAATCAAACTCTATTGTTGCTACTTTTGTTCTCTTCTTTTGAAATCTTCTTCATCTATCAAATCAAAAACTCACTAAACCATTTCTTCTCCATGCTTTCTTACTCCTGCGATCAACATTGTTTATTCACACTCAATCTCATAGGAACAACTTACATGGAAGAAAATCAATTATTCACAACTTCTCCCCAATTTCTATAGTCCCTCCCCTATTATGTTATAGAGATTATTATCCATTTACAACACTTATTCCACATACATACATAGGAGATGTTTTCATGTAATATATCCCCCCATTGACATAAATGACTAACACTTCATTATGTCAATCATTCACTCCAATTCTTCAATCACCTTAAGTATCGAAAGGCTTTATTATAACAACTATCAAGAGTTCTTGATGACTCTCCTCATGGTAGATACTTCACGATACATGAAGCATCAACATTCAATCCAAATAATCAATAGAGCACTCTTAGCATAATCTACTTACAAGTAGTTAGGGGCATAAACCCAAGAATTGTTGGCCTTAGAATGGTTTTGACATTTGAGTGTCAACATACTTAATCAATTTTTACACTGAAGCCAAGTACACTATGTATGTCGAGCCACAGTGTGTGCTGAGTCAGAATTCCAACATGTGTTGAGCATTATATGAGTGTCGAGTGATAGATAGGTGCTGAGTCACAATTGATGTTGACTAGATAAGAGTTCTTCATATGTTGAGTGAGATAGAACTATACACATGCCGAGCAAGATAGAATGTAATAGGTGCTGAGCAATCTAGGATCTAACATGTGCTGAGCACCAGTAGTCTAGTATGTGTCGAGTAATACAAAATCAAGATGTGAGTTTGTGCCCTCAAAAACTCATATGTAAACCATTTTTGGAGCTAACATAGAAGGATTTCGAAGGTGAACAAGGATAAGATAAAATCTTTTTCATTTCCTATGTAATCAACATGCAACAAATCAGAAAAATGGAGAAGATATGCAACCAATGAGAAAAATGAAAGGAATGAGTGAGAGCTTATGATTCAATATGGATTGTAGATCCATGACTAACCCTAAGTCTTTACAATCTTTAAAAGGAGGATTAAAATCCCATTTTTTATGTGGATTGAATAGTGTATGGGAAAACTATAGCAAAATTCGATGTGAAGTGTGAAAGACTTAGAGGAACAGAGAAGCAATTACATATCCAGTTGATCAAAACAAAGGAAGGGACATGATTAGATATAAGATCTTAGAGGATCAAGATTAGAATGAGTAGATCAAGTGCCTAAAATCAACAATTGGAGATTGTGAACAATCAAGTCAAAGGTTTCTAATACTCTCTAGCCATTGTATTAGATAGTGAAAATCCTATGTTAATAGGTTAGCTTAACAACTACTTTGTAGATCCTTTGAAGAGGTGACTAAATCCTTTACTAGGGTGACACTTCATGTAAAGTGTTTGTAAATCCTCTAACGATGTCGCTATTGACACTATGTAAAGGATTTAATAGGGCAAGCCTTTCAAAAGGTAGACCACCAGAAGTTGTCAAACAATTATTGTTGTAGTGATTTTGTGGTTATCATCCCCACCCCAGTTTTACCTTGTTATTCCTAGAGGGTTTCTGGGTTACCAAATCTAGTGTTATGTATGTTATTGCATGTGTCTACTTTATGTTCACTTAATATGTTTACATGCATGCATCTTATTTTTTTAAATTTGATTTAAAGGATTAGAAAAAGTTAAAAGCATTGTACTTTTGATTCCCCCCCCCCCCCCCCCCCTCAGAAGTACTCTTCCCATTTTGAACATTCCAAAAATTGGTATCAAAGCTCTGGTTCTCACAATGAGAAGCCTAACAGCTTAGAGAAAAGGTCTAAAGATGGAAGTCTTCAAACTTGGAAAGATCATAGACAATCAGGTGATTGATGTGCATCTTGCTCTACATAAATTAGAGGAAGCTAGAGAAGAATTGAGAAAGTCATTGAAAAGAAGAAAGGATATAGCCATAGCTAAAAATGACATACAGTACAAGGAGATTGACACCACACAAGTATTTTCTAATGGATATTCCAAGGAATTTGATGTAGCAATAGAAGAATTGATGGCGAAAAATAGAGCATAAGATGAAGAAATCATAACACTCAAACTTTAACAAGAGTCACAAACCATAATACTTTGTGAAGTGACTAAAAAAAAGAAGAGAGCCATTGAAGACAAGGTCATGATAGAAGATGACAAGAGAAATCTTATCAATAGACTAGAGGAGAAGACAATTGAGTTTGAAAGAATCTAAAACATGCAGTTGGAAACCTTAAGCTAAATGATGAATGCTCATCATGAGCTAAATAGGAAAGACATTGAGATAAGTACATAGAAGATACAAAATGATCAATTACAAAATGAATTGGATAGAGAGAAAGAGATAGCAGAGAGCTTCAACAAATCAAGTGAAGCCATCAAGTACTTTGAGCAACTACTGACATCACCAAGGGCTAGCAATGACACTTTAGTATTTGGTTACACTAGCAGTAAGCAAGGAGAATCATCCAAGATTGTAGAAAAAGGAGCAACAAAGGTAAGAATACTAAACCTACTTGTCATTTCTATGGTAAAAAGGGACATACCTCTAATGTATGCAGGAGCAAGAACAATCATCAACATGATAAGCCTACAAATGCAAGCTTTTGTCACAACTGCAAGAAATAAGGACATCAAGCACATGGATGCAAAATAAAGACCATGAGGAAACCAAGATTTGAAGGTCACTGCTAAAACTACAAAAAATATGGACATAGATCATTTGAATGTAGATCAAAGCCTATGTGGGCAGCTAATCAGCCCGCAAAGGGAAAAAATCATGGTCATCATTACAACTAGGATTACAACACTAGGTATAGCTGTCACTATTGTTAGGAGTATGGACACATTCCTAAAATTTGCATAAGGACTCATTTCAAATGGAATTATAGCTGATGGTTAAGTCAAACTACATATTTTAGTTGCTTGAAAATTGGTCATATCAGCAAGAATTTCCCAAAAAAGTCAAAAGCACCCAAGTCAAAAGTCAAAAGTCAACAAAAGAAAAGTGAAGGTTGATGTTGAAAAAATAAGAGGGAAAATGAACAAGACTTGGAAGAAGAAAGATGAGTGCATCACATCAAATGGAGAGATCACTTCACTCAAAAGGTCAAGTGATCACACTTCATCCAACTAAGCAAAAGAAACATGTATGGGACTAGTATGCAAAGTTGTATCCTCCATCAATCTCAAGGAACAAAGAAGTACTAAAAAGGACAAATCTGCATGAGAAAAGATGCCAGGTCAAAATTTTGAAGAAGCTACCAAGTTACCCTTGGATGCTAAACAAAACTCCATTACATGTTGAGTTTCTAGTAGCGACTGAGTTGATGGTTGATGTTGAGTTGAGATATAAGCCAAGTGAAGTGGAGAACTAGTAGAAGCCAAGTAAACAAAATACAATGGGAGCTGAGTCATGTTGAATCCTTCAAGTGTCAAGTTTATAGCTATATGTATGAAGCATTTAATGCTAGGTTTTGACAGGTATAAGGCTAAATTTTGATCATTTTGACACCATTCAAACATAGAGAAAAGATGAGAAAAGAGTAGTAGCGATCATACAACAACCTTGAAGCCATTTTCATTGATCTCAATAGTAATTTAGCATACATTTCAATGATCTAAGGTATTTATCAAGTGCCAAGCTACGCAGAGTTCAAGTTTTAAATACATTTAAACTCTAGTTTAGTATAATGGCTTCTAGTTCAAGAAACCCCGAAGGAAAGGAAGGTCATGAGGTTCAATTAGTGAGTAATAATGTCAAACAACCTGAGTTTAGGCCAATCCCTAAAGTCACCTATAGAAATGACCCAGCTAGCATGTTATCCATTATTCCACCTAAAGTTGTCATGGTGCAAGATGTGAAAAAGTGTTATAACTGCAAGATACGTGTAGTAGGTGATCAAGAAATATTCCAAACCTATGAAAAAGTATGTGAAAACAAGATTCTAAAGGAAAAATTCTAGATTGTCGAGAGAAAGGGTTTGACCAATGCCCTAGTTTACTCTAATAGTTTAAAAATTGAATGGATAAGGATTGTCTTGAGCATAATTCAAAATGGATGTTTATGGTTCGAAGCTAGACTAGTAAAGATTAGAAAAAGGATAGTACATAGGGTTACAGGTTTCCCAACCCTAGATTGGCCTAAGACCCTACACAATGATTCTAAAGAAATCATTGAAAGAAATACATGAGCCAAATGGAATAAGAGGGGTATGACTATTGACACTTTTACTAATCCTCTTCTAGACTTTGTTGTAAGAGTGATATCCCACAAATTCTATCAATCTAGAAAATTGAACAATGTGTCATGCATAGCTATTGATGTAGCATTAAAACTAGTAAAGAAAGATCATACCTATGATCTAGCAGAACTAATGTTGTAGAAAATAAATGAAAACCTAGGAGCAATAAGGAGATCAAAAGGTTCTCAATGCAAAATTGGTTTAGTTCTTATGTGTATATTCTTTTATATCATGTAAGAGTTTCTTTCTATTGGAAATATGAAGTGGAACCCTAACAAAATTGCAATTACATAGATCAATGAGTTCATTGATCAGATGGGTGACAACTTTGAGGCCCAAATGACAAGTTATTTTGAGGATTTTAAGAAATCCATGAAGCAAAGGGTTAGAATACCAGCTTCACTAGTGGAAAAACACATTAACAACATATGCTTTTTGGTTGACATTGATTATACCTACATCTAGACAGCAATACCAAGAGTAAGATGGCTAAGGCCATTGGGATATGAGCATGATATAGATGAAGCCTCAGTAGCAATCACAACATTTCTTGAAGAAGAAATAGATAAGGTAGCTCCTCACTTTGGCACATATGATGTTGTCAAATCCAAAGTTGAAACTAAATTAAAGACAGCTTCTATTATCAAGAAGAAAGATAAATTAGTAAAGAAGATAAAGAAGAAACTTTGGACAAATATTGAAGGAGAAGTACATGGTGAAGAAGAAGAAGAAGAGGTAGAAGGAGAAAGTGAAGAAGAATAAGAGAAAGGGAAAGACCCAATGGAATTGACACAAGGATTAGGAGAAGGCAAGGGAGAAGGTACCGAGGAAGAAGAAGCCGAGGAAGCACCTACTCAAGCCAACAAAAAGAAAAGGAAGGAAAAAAATCAGCCTTCAGCTCAACCAAAGGTCAAAAAAGTAGCAAAGCCCACTTAAGAAAAATTAAAGAAACCAACAATAAGGGCTACTACAAGGGCATCCACACAAAAGGCCAAAGAGGAAACCAAAGAGAAGAAGAAGGCCAAGGAACGACCTACTAAAGAGCCAAAGAAAAAAAGAAAGTATGTGGCACAACTAGATACTAATGATGAAGAAAGAATAGAGTTAGAGGACCACAACCAATTTAGAGTGGTAAGTCATCCTCCAAATTTTTCAATTGATCAACTTTGTGAAAATATTAGGAATACATATTTAAATGATTTAAAGACTCCTGATTTTAGTAAGCTCAGTAGAGAAGATCAAAATAAAGTAGTGGAATTTGTGTATGCCATGAAAGTCAAATTCAAAAACACACCTCTAGAACTTGACAATACCATGCCTAAGGAACTGTATGAGATAGTGAGAATAAATGGCATTATTGTCTAAAAATGGAAAGGGAGACTAGAGAATCTACCCTAGCTCAAGTAAAGCCTGACATGACAAAAGGAAAAATAACAAAGGCTAATAAGAAACATGGTGGAAAATTATGACATAAGTATAGAGCCTTCAACATCCTTCAAAACAAGATTGAGGATGTAGTAAATAAATCCACACAATTGTGGAAAACAATTTATAACATAACTGATGACAAGGAAGAGGAAAAAAATAAGGCAGAGGCTAGTACCAAGGGAAAGGAAAAAAAAAAAAAAAAAGGAGAAGAAGAGAAGCTAGAGGAAGAGAAGGAAGCAACAACAAAAGTAGATGAAGAAAAAAAGAAAGAGGATGAAGATAAGAAAGATGAGGAGGATAAAGAAAAAGGTGAGGAGGAAGAAACACAAAAAGAGGATATGGCAATAGCTGAACAACAACAAGAAGAGGAACAGAGTGTGCAAGAGACACAAATGCCACCTCCTAGCCCTCGTCATATAACCATCACACCTATAGATACAATAACTAATAAGGATGTTCTTGACAATTCAGTGCAAAACATCAATCCCCTAAATGAATAGGATCTCTCCAAGATCCCTCATGAATCCACTTTACATGCATAGTTATGCACAAGCCTTGTATTGGTGAGTGTAGATGAATTATAGAAGGCAGTAGTAGAACCACAAAGAGAAAAGGTGAAACCAAAGGAACCACCTTTCACTTATACAACTACTAGCACTAAAATTTTGATGCTTACACCACCTCTCACTATAGGTGATACATTACATAAGCCAAGTGCAGAAGAAGGAAAATTTGATGGGGAGGATACATCAAAGGAAAAGGAGTATCCTGCCATATAAACATTAGTAGAACTAACAAAGATAGGCACTCCTACAAATACCCTTCAAAATCTGAGCACTGAAGCCATACCATTGCAAATCTCAACTCTAGGCTCAAGCTCAACTAGAGTAGCTAGGGTACTTCACTATGAAGACCTTGAATTTGATGAAGACATAGTAATACCTTCCTATGACTCCAAGACCATCACCATGGTTGATATCACTGAAATGAAAGATGATTTAGATAGAAGGAAGAGGCAGGAGATACTCAGAAAAGATTATAAACACAAGAAAGCATTGGATGACCTTAAGGACATTTTTATGGATGCATTCAGCTTGCAGTCACCAAATGAAGCAAAGCCCATAATAGAACAACTATCTGATATAGTTGACCAGGTGACTAATGAAGAGTAGGACACCAATGTTAAACTTATGGAATCATCCAAGAGAAAATTTTAGGGGAAAGTAACTGAGAAGATATCAAGTGGTATAGCACTTGAATAGGTAGAGTTGGCCAAGAAAATTGACAAGGTCAAAGTTGTATTTGAGAACATTTTCTCATTATACAAGAAGTGTGATTTTTCCAACTTCACACAAGAAACAAATCAAAGGATATTGAGCTTGGAAAGAAATTTGAAGATTTCAAGCATGAAATTGCCAAAAGATCCAGCTCAAAGTGAGAAGCATTTTGCACAATTACTTCACACTCAAAGGGAGGGTAAAAGAATAGATTTGTGTCACTGTTTATGATATCAAAACCTATTTTGGTCAAATCTTATTTCTCTATCAAAACTCATATTTTTTTAGAAATTAAAAATACCCTTTAATAGATCTTAGATTCAATATCATCATTTTATAAATTTTTTAGTGTTTTCATTAGTTATAATATGTTATGATTTAAAAATATTATAAGTTGATATTTCAACATTTCAGAAGATGCTCCCTCAAAAAAGGAAAAAAAATAGTAAATTATATCAAAAAAATCAAAAAATTATATTTATCTCTAGACGAGAGAATCCTCTTCATGAATATGTAAATTTTTTCAAGAGGTATAGATTTGATAGGGAAGTTTTGATGGGAGAAAAAAACTGTTGGATTCTGATAGGTTGAACTAGAGTAGTTATAACAAAAAAAATATACATCATATATATATATATATATATATATATATATATATGTTCACTAGCTATATATCTCATAAATAAGATATTTTCAAATCAAAATAAAAAAAGATGATTTGCATTTTTTTTTATGGGAAGTACACCCTATATTTTTTACAATTAAATAGGGACTTCAAAATAAAATAAAATGAATAAATTCTTACTCAAAAAAATATAAAAATTATAGGCATAAAATTCATCCAATTCTACACATTTCATTAGTTTACATTATCTTCATATTTTAAACACAAATATCATTTTTTTTGTCATTAATGTTGAATTGTCACATATTGATCTATCCCATTTCTTTATAAAAGGTGACACAAGTTTGTTCTTTTACTCGGGATTTAGCTATATTACAGTAGAGGAAGCCAATATAAAGGCTAAATTAATGTAGATTCAATCCTCTATCAGCCCACATTTGGAGGTCCTTCACAAGGAACAAGTCTATGTGGAAATTGTTTTAAATAAAGATCCAAACCTTTCTAAATTGGATGGACTTGTATATCTTGTTGTAGAGATTACCATCTAGAAAAAGTCACTTGACATTGCTTTGGAAAATTGGGATGCATCTCTAAAAATAATAATGGAGGTAAACAACACATTTTTGGTGAAATATGGTATTACTCCTTAGAACCCTTTGACATTAGTGTCAAAAAGGGTGAGACATATGTTTTAGGGGAGATATAATATTTTGGTCATGATATAACTAAGGGGGAGAAGACTATAAATTTTGATTACATTCTTTCACTCATTTTGAGAATAAAAAGGAAAGTTTGTAGATAGCCAAAAGGGGGGAGATAAGTAATAAGACAAAGTGAGCGGGAGATACAAAATTTTGGCAATCATATGGAAGATAGTTCTATTCCATATAAAATCTAATACAAAATGAAGCAATTCCATAGCTCTGATAGATCATATACAGAACATAGGTACAAAATATAGGAACAAGGCAAAAGACAAAGAGTATCAGGCACATCAGCACAAAATTTTGGTTTCAAGAATGAATAAGGCACAATCAGCTCAGGGGGAGATATAAGGTATATTTTTCCTTACAAAATTTTGAATAAATTTTGAAAATATTTGCATATATGCCAAGTAGAATGAAAAATGTACTCATAAGGTCAATTCAATAATGCATAGTTAAATTTTTTTGACACTCATGTCAAAGGGAGAGATTTTTTGCCTCAGAATGGTTTTGACATTCGAGTGTCAACACACTTAATCACTTTTTACATTGAAGATGAGTACACTATGTATGTCAAGCCACAGTGTGTGCCAAGTCAGAATTCCAATAGGTACCGAGTGACTTTAGGTGTTGAGAATTATATGAGTGTCGAGTGATAGATAGCTATCGAATCACAGTTGATGTTGAGTAGGTCAGAGTGCTTCATATGCCGAGTGAGCTAGAACTATACATGTATCGAGCAAGATAGAATGTAATAGGTGCCAAGCAATCCAAGATCTAACATGTGCCAAGCACTAGTAGTCTAGTATGTGCCGAGTAACATAGAATCATCATGTGATTTTGTGCCCTCACAAACTCAAATGTAAACCATTTTTGGAGCCGAAATAGAAGAATTTCGAAGGTAAAAAAGGATAAGATTGAATCTTTTTCATTTGCTATGTAATCAGCATGCAACAAATCAAAAAAATGGAGAAGACATGCAACCAATAAGAAAAATACAAGGAATGAGCAAGAACTTAAGATTTAATATGGATCATAGATCCATACCTAACCCTAAGTCTTCACAATATTTGAAAGGAGGATGAAAACCCCATTGTGTATGTGGATGGAATAGTGTATGCAAAAACTATAACAAAATTCAATGTGAAGTGTGAAAGACTTAGAGGAACAAAGCAGGAATTACATATCTAGTTGATCAGAACAAAGGAAGGGACACGATCAGATATAAGATCTCAAAGGATCAAGATCAGAATGAGAAAATCAAGTGCTTGAAATCAGTAATTGGAGATTGTGAACAATTAGGTCAAAGGTTTCTAATACTCTCTAGCCATTGTATTAGATAGTGAAAATCCTATGTTGATAGGTTAGCTTAATAACTACTTTATAGATCCTTTGTAGAGGTGACTAAATCCTTTAATAGGGTGACACTTCATGTAAACTATTTGTAAATCCTCTAACCTGGTCACTATTGACATAGTGTAAAGCCTTTAATAGGGCAAGCCTTTCACATGGCAGACCATCATAAGTGGTCAAACAATTATTGCTACAGTGATTTTGTGGGTATCGTCCCCACCCCAATTTTACCTTCTTATTCCTAGAGGGTTTCTAGGTTACCAAATCTAGTGTTATGTTTTTTATTGCATGTGTCTGCTTTATGTTCACTTAATATGTTTATATGAATGCATCTTATTTTTAGTTATTTGATTTAAAGGATTAGAAAAGTTTAAAAGCATTGTACTTCTGATTCACCCCCTTGTCAAAAGTTCTCTTCCCATTTTGAACATTCGAACAAGCATACCTCATGAATAGTTGAATGTATCTTTAGGCAAAGGCTTCCTAAATATATATTCAATCTATTCTTTTGTACTTGCATACTCTAATATAATTTCATTTTCTACAACTTTCTCTTTCAAAACATGATACTTAATAGACATATGCTTAGTCTTAGAATGTAATACATGACTCTTAGACATAATCAATGTACTTGTGTTATCACAATGTATGATAATAGGTTCTAAACAATCTATCCCAACATCCTTCAATATATTTTCCATAAACATGATCTAATTAGAATTATTTTCTACTACTACATACTCTACTTCTATTTTACTCTATGAAATACTATCTCATTTACTGCTTAGCCAAGAAACCAATCTTCCTCCAAGAAAAAATTCTCCACCACCAGTGCTCTTTCTATCATCCATACTACCTTCTCCAGTCCACATTTGTATATGCAGTCAAAGTAAAATCACTTGTTCTATCATATCATAGTCTAAAATTAGGTGTACCCTTCAAATATTAAAATATTCTCTTTACTAATAAATAATATGATTCCGTAGAATTAACTTGAAAATTTTCTACTATTCTAACTACATTTTCTATATCTGGTCTAGTGTGAGTTAGATATTGAAAACCTCAAATCATATATCTATACTTCTTATGCTCAACTATAGGTGCACCATCTTTTCTAGATAGCTTGTGACTATTTTTCATAGGTGTACCAATAGGTTTACAATTTTCTAAGCCAAGTTTCAAATAGTTTTCTTGTGATAAGAAAATAACATCACTATTCTCTACAATTTGTAAATACAAGAAAAAAATCATCTCACCACTCATACTCATTTCAAACTTATTCTTTGTTTGATTAGCAAATTTGTCACTTGCTTCATCATTACCTCCAAATATAATGGCATCAACAAATATTACAATGACCAAAAATCCATTCGCAATTTCTTATAAATATAAGTAACTATCTATTGTACCTTTAGAAAATCCCAATTTTCATAAATGTTTGTCCAACCTTGCATACCAAGATCTAGGTGCTTACTTTAGGCCATATAGTGCTTTCTTCAATCTGCATATCATATCCTTGTCTTCTATCAAAGGAAACCATTTATGTTTCTCAATGTAGTTCTTCATTCAAAAATGGTGACTATACATCCATCTGATACACTTTGAACTTCTTACTTTCTACATAGGTCAAGAAGATTCTTACTGCTTCAAGTGTGGACATAGGGGTAAATGTCTCTTCATAATCTATGCCTTATTACTATGAATATCCTTTTCAGGCCAAACTTTCTTTATCCCTCACAACTCCACATTGTTTATTCATCTAATTTCTAAATACCCATTTAGTTCCTATAACATGAACTTGTCTTTAGCTCTAGGAACCTATTCCCATGTATGATTCTTCAAAGTCTGATCTAGTTCTTCTTTCATTTCTTGTATCCAAACATCATTCTTTGATGCTTCATCTGCACTCTTTGTTTCAACTTAAAAAATCAAATATAATTCCTTTGTCTTTACTTCCAATAATCAAATTGTCCTGATGATTCTCTGTCAAATTCCTATTCGATGTGGGAGTTCTAATTTAAACCCTTTCTTCTTCTCTCAGTTAAGATGTCTTTTGTTCTCTTTGATCTGTTGGAAATATTTAGGATAAGATAGGTTACTAGAGGGGAGAGGTGAATTAGTAACTTATAAAACTTTTGAATAATTCAACATTTTATCCATTCATCATTCATTCATCTAATCTACTGCAAAAATGAAAGATCAAACATTCATTGCACATGTACATAGATATTTGGTGATCCAGAAACCTTCCAAATAGAAAGTAAAACTGGGATGGGGATGATGCCCACAAAACTTCAATACTATAGCATAAAGGTTGCTAGTTAAGGCTTACAATGATCACTTATGGTGATCTACCCTATTAGGAGCAACTAGGACTGCTAGATCCACCTTGTTAGAGGATTTACAAACATACAGTGAAGTATGCACTCTATTAGGAGATTTACAAAAAGACTGTTAAATCTACTCTATTAAAAGATTTATAAACTAATTCACCTATTAGGATGAAGCAATGGATCTACTTACAACTATTTTTTGATAAGATCCTTTTTGCATTAATCACCTAATGTGATAGATATAACTTTTTTGCTCCTATGTTGACCTTGTTATATTCCTTTTAGTATGCTACTGATTTGCTTTCACTTTTCTCAAAATATAGCAATACCTTCTTCACATGTGAACACCACTCTCTTCATATTTTCATACACACCATACTGCAAATGATACCATACATTACATATATACCATTCCAATATTTACAATTGCAAGGTCAGCCAAAACACAAGTGAACAAAATATTATTGAGTCAGCCTAATAGTAAATAACTCGTGTTCACTAAACTAACTCGGTGACCTTCTGATACTTGGCATCCACTTCATTACTTAGCATCATCATGCACTTGGTAGGAGTAGAGGCTCGGTTCATACTAGCCACACAACATTGCTTGGAACTCGGTAACCATTGGTGACTCGATAGATATAATGTC
The DNA here is from genome assembly GCA_028749045.1 of Cupressus sempervirens. Taxonomy (NCBI): domain Eukaryota; kingdom Viridiplantae; phylum Streptophyta; class Pinopsida; order Cupressales; family Cupressaceae; genus Cupressus; species Cupressus sempervirens. Next base: position 800,650,540 of record CM053793.1, read on the forward strand.
ACTTGGTAGAAACTAACTTCTTTGTTTACCTTGCTTTACTCGATAAACACTGAGTCCTTCATTTACATTTTTCACTCGGTAAACACTAAGTCCTTCATTTACCTTTTCACTCAGTAAACACTAAGTTCTTTATTTACCTTTTTCACTCGATAAACACTGAGTCCTTCGTTTACCTTTTTCACTCGGTAAACACTGTTGAACTTCTCATTCACTCAGTATCCTCTAGAATGCTTGGTGAGAATTTTTTACCTATTGAACTTATAAGATAACCACTGAATGCTTGGTATACACTATAGACTAAGTGATGAGCTAGATAAGCATTCAAAATTGAATAAGTGTTTGCACTAATGAAAAATATATCATAGTTCCAACAATCTCCCCCTTTAGCATTAGTGAAAAAAACACTTATGAGCCAAAACTTATGTGTAAAATTTGACATAATGATTTACACATAGCTTCCTTATTTACATATATCTCCCCAGTAAAATATGTATAGAGTATTTACAAATATCTCTATCTCTTCTCTATCTCCCCCTTTTTGATAATAATGCCAAATTAAACAATATATATTTACACAGAGATACCAAAATGGGAGATAAACTCAGAGTGTACCTTGAGAATAAGAGCCAAAGTCTTATCCCAATTTTCTTGCAAAATTGTGTAGGTGGAGAGTGCTATTTGAACTTTAGCTGAAAGTTCAATCATATGATCTACAACTGAAAAATTGTTGTCATGGATCAATGCATTGGAGTAGACAATGTATTTCTGCATTATGTCCATGATAGGAAGGATCATATTCTGAATGTCAATCAAGGTAGACTTGATCCTTGCTTCCTCTCTCAAAAATTCTGCCTACTTTTTTTAATAAAAATTTGATTCTAAGATGATGGGATGAACTTGAATTGGGGTCAAGTTGTAGCATTTGGGCACTGACCTTCATATCCTCGTCAATTTTATTCAATTTTTGTTTGATCTCCTTGGTGTATTCAGTAACATCACAAATTTTGGTAAAAAGTGAAGGTACATTATTAAAGGAATTTTCAAGATTAGCCAAAATTGTGGACAATTCTACTTGTTTTATTGCAATGTGTTGAGCAATGTGCTCAAGCACCTTATTATCAAATTTCCTTTCAGCCTTTTCAATCAATTTTTCTTGACCAGAGGTGTCCTCATTGAATTTATTTATAGCCTCTTCTAACTGAATTAAAATGTGTTGAGTAGAATCTACTTCAACACCTATAGCATCTATAATTATATTCTTGGCATTCTCAATTATTTTGTATTCCTTATCCCTTTTAGACCTTAACTACTTTTGCATAGCTTTCATCTCTATTAGTTGACTAGCAAACCTCATCTCTTCAATGGTAGCATTTTCATAGTCAATCTTTGGAATCACTATCTCTATGTCTAAGTCAATATCTTTTGGAATTTCCTTTCCAGTGATCAGAAGTCTTAATGGATGCTTTTTTTTGACTTTTTTGATGACTGGTTTGGTCTTAGGAATAGAGACAATAGTGGAGATGGAAGGACTAGTAGTAAAAACTGGGATAGGACTTGAGAATTGAATGCCAATAGAAGTATTTACTGAATAAAAAATTGGAATACTTCCCAAAAATGATGATACACTCGATATAGTAGTATCTGAACTAATTGGATTTGAAGTAGATGCAGATAATGCTGACAAAATTGTAGAACAAGCTAGAACTGACAAAATTGTGGAGCTTATTGTTACACTAAGTAATGATGATGGAGCTGAGGAGGCCGGCTCAGTAGCTAAAGAAGAGGGTTGTAGCTCGATAGATGAAGTGGAAGACACTTCCATTGATGATACTTGGAGCTGTAATGTGGTAGGTGCAGATGATAAATCTGATGTAGATGCTATCAAACCTACTGAAGTTGACTCCAACCTTGATGATGTGATAGTTTTAGGTGGAGAGTGAGGAAGGGATGCAATAATTGCTACTAAAATTTTTACTGGATCATCTTCCTCCTTATCTTCCTCTTCAGCTTCTTCCTCCATTCCTTCTACCTCCTTGTCTTCTTCCGTTAGTGCATGCAACTCTCCTGGTGAGACTGTGATAGATGGAGTGCCATTAATATCATCACTGTCACTACTATTATCATCCTTGATTTCTATTAGGTCTTCACTGGGCTTATGCAGATGATAGATGTTTTTCCACATGTTTGTTGCATCATTTACAACATGCTCAATGTCTTTGATTAAAATCAAATAGGTGTGAAATCTGATCATCATTTTACCTTCATGGTTTTTCATTTTAGTCTTTATTTCTGCTCTAGTGAGACTTGGTCTAATATTCTTCAAAGATTTCTCATAGATGTCTTTTACAATTTGGGTGGTTGACTCCCATCTTAGTTGCAATCTCTCTAGTAGTTCTTTGGAGATTTGAGAGGCAAGCTAGTTCGGGGAGTATTTCCATTTACCCATCTTGGATAGTACCAGTTCCTCAATATATATTTTCTCAGCATCTGTTCTTGTTTCAAATTTCAATGCCTTGAAATTTGTGATGCCACCTCCTTCTTCCAATTTTTTGAGCCTTTCCTCAAATGTGGGTGGAGGCTTGACTAGTATAGGTTCCTGCTTGCCTTTTCTAGTTGTTCTAATGAATATTGTATTAGGCTTCTTCTTAGGTTTGGTAATGATTTCCTTACCTTTCTTCTTTGGAGGTTCTTCTTCAAATTCTTGTTCTTCTTTTTCTTCTTCACCTCTTTCTTCTTCATCATGTTTTTCATCCTCACCTTTTCCTTCTGTTAGCATGAGAGGACCGGTTGCAATTTTCAATTTGGCTATCTTCCTCTTGCCTTTGCTTATGGCCTATGGTAGCTTGATTTCAAGCTCAATTCTGGCCTTTTCTTCATCATAAGTTCCAAAGGTAGGGGTGTTAGGAATAGCTGGTTCATTCACCGTTGCCTCAATGATGTCTCTTGCTTCATCAATATTTAATTCATAAGGCAATGGTTTTACCCATGCCACTTGGGGTATGACTGCTTGTATGCACACTTAATCACAGTCAACCATGAAACATATATCATCTTTATAATCCTCAACAAGCTTAGGAGGAATTATGAACCTGTTATTCATCCTTTCCTTGAAGTCTTCAAAATAGTTATCCATGACTTTGTCAAAATTTTCACCCATTTCTGCTATAAACTCATTAATCTGATATAGAATTGGAATGTCTTTTCTCCATACTACTATTCCTTTTGATGGAAAGAATTTTTGCACATAAAAGAACGAGAAAATTAACAATGAGCTAAATTTACAAGGGTTATTCTTTGAAGTCCTAATACTTTCCATATTCTTGTTTAACTATTTCAACAGTAAGTCTGCCAAGTCATATTCCAAATTTTTCTTTACTACCTTAAATGCTAAATCCACAGCATCACACGATACACTATTCAATCTACTGGAACTATATAGTTTATATACAATTACATGAATGCCAAACCTGAGTTCCATGTTAGATATATTGTTAAGCTTCAGTCCTCTTTTGTCCCATTCTACTAGGGTTTTCTTCTGTAACTCATCCTGACCTAGGGTTTTAGTGGTTTTGGCTTTGCTGAGCATAGGCAAACCTATGATCTTATGAATCATCTTCTTGGTTATCAATACAAGTTGTTCTAACCACAACTAACCATTCTGTACATGGCTCAGCACATATCTCACCAATTTAACTTGGAAATTCCTTGGTAGGTGTGGAATGTGGGTGAAGCCTTTTTCTTCTATGTGCTTATGCTCAGGTTTTAGGGCTCCATCAACACATAATTGTCCTAGGGCATTGTCCATATCTAATGTACCAATTTCTTGAACAATGCATTTGAAATGAGCACAAATATCATTAATAAGAAGTACCTTAGGTGGAATTTTCTATTGAGCTCCGTGTGGGTCAAGTGATTCAGCAATTGCAAGCACTAGTTTGAATTTTGGGGCTTTCAATTCAACTCCTTTCACGAGCATTTCAAAACCCTTTTTGTCTTTCTGCTGTTGGTGCTTTTGGATGCCATTGCTACTAGGTGGATGATAAATTCTTCAAACAAATTTTTCGCAGGAAATTTGCTTCAAATCGCTTGGAATCACTAGTGTGCAATAGGAAATCTTTTAGCTCTAAGTATTCTTAAGTCATGGTGAAAAATGAGATCAAATTTTTCCCTTTTGATGGAAATAATGTCATTAATGCTTAGTACGAAGGTGGCTAAGATGACATAGTGCTTGCCAATCTATCATTGATTTACTTGGTAAAACCTTGCAACTCGATGGTTGAATAAAATCTTTGATACTCCCAAGCTAGCTCGATAAGGTCTTTAGCCAACCTTGCTCAGTAGATGCAACATGGTGAAGGATAACTTTTCTTTGATCCTTGTATCTGAAATACTAATTTTATCCATTTGCACTCTTTCACTTTGGAATTGTTTAAGATATGGCTTAGAAGATGCAGTTCCTGATTCTTCTTAAATCTAATTGGAAATGGTGGAGTCACCCACTTCTTGAGTGACATGACCATTATTTGAACTGTCTTGCTTGGTAGATTTAGGAATCCACTATTGTCTCATCTACTTCTGAATGTTATCAGCTTTAGCTTTCTTTTCATCTTCAATTCTTCCAATATTCATGCAATTCTTTCCTATATGACCAAGTTCAGTACATGTGTAACATCTTATGGTTGTATCCTTTGTTAGGTGTTGTCTTGCACAATTTATCCCAATGTGTCCATATTCTCCACAATAGTGACACTTGCACCAAGTATTGTAGTCCCAACCAAATATTGCTTTGATAATTTGTTTTGCTGGATTGAATGCTATTGATTTGCATTCAAATGCCTTGTGACCTAGTTTCTTGCATTTGTGACATTTGCCTTCAAATTTTGGTTTTTCTTTGCATTCATTAGCTTTGTGACCATGCTGATTGTAGTTGAAGCATTTACCATTGAATTTTGCCTTTCCATTACTCCAACATTTGTTTGATATATGACCTATCTTGCAAAAATGATTACAAGTGGGTCTTTGATTCCTTTGTGTACCTTATTTGGAGGTTTCACCTTCTTCCTTATATCCAAGACCAGCTTTACGTTTTTGTTTATGAAGATTCTACTCATTTTGTTGATTCAATTGATTCATGGCTACTTGAGATTTCATCATCCTTTCATTGACTTGCTTTTCAACATTTAGGTTATTTTCCAAATTTTCATTGATTTGTCTTTTAGATCTCATATCACTTTGTAAGCTTGCATTGATTTGTCTTTCAGTGATTAAATCATTTATCAAACTTTCATTCTCAGATCTTAGATTCATAATTTCTTCATTTTCATTAGATAGTTGACCTACAAGATCTTCATGCTAAAGGGATTGATTATTTCTTGCCTCTAAGTCTTCATTTTCCTTGTTTCTCTGTTCCAAAACTTCACATAGCCTGATTGATTGGATATTTTATTCTCTTTTAAGCTTTCTTACTTCTTCCTGCAGAGAACCATTCTTTGCTAGAAGTTTCTTGATTGCTTCATTAGCTTCATTTGAACTGCTTGATGGTGAAAGGTGTTCAATCTTTTCTTCAAAATACTGATGATCATTCATTTGTCTTGCAAGTTCCTTCCTTCTTTTTAGAGATTGAGAAAGATGCTCCTTTGCTTCTTTGAGTTGAGCCATGGCCATTTCTAGATCTAGCTTTTCATTTTCAATAAATTTGTCAAGTCTAAATAGCTCCATTGTCCTTGATCTTTTCTCAACCTATCAAAATTTATCCTAAGAACCACAAAGCTCTAATACCAATTTTTGGAAATATTCAGGATAAGATAGGTTATTGAGAGGGGAGGGGTGAATCAGTAACTTATAAAACTTTTCAATAATTCAACATTTTAACCATTCATCATTCATTCATCTAACCTACTGCATAAATGAAAGATCAAACACTCATTGCACATGTAGACAGAGATTTGGTGACCCAAAAACCTTCCAAATAGAAAGTAAAATTGGGGTGGGGACGATGTCCACAAAACTTCAATATTGCAGCATAAAGGTTACCTATAAAGGCTTACAATGATCACTTCTGATGATCTACCCTATTAGGAGCAAGTAGGACTGCTAGATCTACCTTGTTAGAGGATTTACAAACATATAATGAAGTATGCACTCTGTAAGGAGATTTACAAAAAGACTGTTAAATCTACCCTGTTAAAGGATTTATAAACTGATTCACCTATTAGGATGAATTAGTGGATTTTCTTACAAATATTTACTAATAAGATCCTTTTTTCATTAATCACCTAATGTGATAGATATAATTTTTTTGCTCCTATGTTGACCTTGTTGTATTCCTTTTACTCTACTGCTAATTTGCTTTCACTTTTCTCAAAATATAACAATACCTTCTTCACATGAAAACATCACTCTCTTCATATTTTCATACACACCATGCTGTAAATGATACCATAAATTACATATATACCATTCCAATATTTACAAGTGCAAGGTTGGCCAAAACACAAGTGAACAAAACATTAATGAGTCAGCCGAATAGTAAATAACTCAAGTTCACTGAACTAACTCGGTGACCTTCTGATACTCGACATCATCATGCACTTGGTAGGAGTAGAGGCTCGGTTCATACTAGCCACACAACATTGCTTGGAACTTGGTAACCATTGGTGACTCAGTAGATATAATGTCACTCGGTAGAAACTACCTTCTTCATTTACCTTGCTTTACTTGGTAAACACTGAGTCCTTTGTTTACCTTTTTCACTCAGTAAACACTGAGTCCTTTGTTTACCTTTTTCACTCGATAAAAACTGAGTCCTTCATTTACCTTTTTCACTCGGTAAACACTGTTGAGCTTCTCATTCACTCAGTATCCTCTAGAATGCTCAGTGAGAACTGTTTACCTGCTGAACTTATAAGGTAACCATTGAATGCTCAATATACACTGTAGACTAAGTGATGAGCTAGATAAGCATTTATAATTGAATAAGTGTTTGGACTAATGACAAATATATCATAATTCCAATATTGATCAACCATTTGAACATCATTTTGCAAGTTATTTTTATTCTCAAAGAAAATTTCAATATTCTCTCAAATTGTATTAGGGTTATCTTCTTCTTCATTAGAAATATAATCCAACATTCTCTCTTTAACTCAAAACTTTTCATCCACTTTCACATTTGCACACTCAAATTTGTCTTAGTTATCTAATTAAATCATCTACCATCTTTTCTTTTCAATGAATAATCAAGGAACATAGCTCCATCCTTTCTTGAATAAAACTTAGAAATATCATCATCTCCCTTTATGTAACACTTACTTCAAAAAAATTTGAATTAGTTTATTGAAGATGCATGTCCAAACCATAATTCATAAGGATTCTTGTTTGTACCTTTTATGATCTACATTTTTTTCGTGGTGTATACTATTGTGTTGACCGCTTCTCTCCAATATCTTTTGGATACATCATTTCTTTTTTTGTTTCTGTTATAGACCTATTTCTTCTTTCAACAATCTCATTTTGCTCAAGATTCTTAGGTGTTGATGATTGTCTCATAATACCATGTTGTTAACAAAAGATGGTAAAGTCTCTAGAATAAACTCTCCACCTCTATCTAATCTCAAACATATTTACACTAGATTAATTTTTAACTCTATTCTTGAACAACTAAAATGTTTCAAATGCTTTTGATTTTTCTTTAAGAAATTCTACCCACATTATTCTACTAAAATCATCAACAAAATTCATAAAGTACATTTCACCATAGAATCCTCTTGTTCTAGTAGGACCACTCAAATATATACGAACAATCTCCAATTTCACCATTGTAATGAATTTCTAGCTAGGAAAAGAAACTTTCTTTTGCTTAGCCATAACACATTTTTTGCAAAAAAATTAGTAGCTTTTATGATTCTAGGTAGATCTATAACAAAAAATTTACTACTTACCTTAATAATGCTATCAATGTTTATATGAAAAAATCTTTTATGCCATAACCAATTGTTATGCACCTTTGCATGAAAACAACTCATCTTGATAGGGTTCAATTTAAATACATTACCTTTAGATCTTGTATTAGTTACAATATACTTACCATCTTTATCCATGATAATGGATGTCTTATTTGTGAATTGCAACTGATAACCTTTATCAACCAACTATCCAATGCTCCACAAGTTATTCTATAATCCATCAAGCAAACAAACATCAACATTGTTTTTCTATAAAGAGTAATAGATTGCATTCTCATGATATGACAATTTACATTGTTACCAACTCTAATAATTACTTTTTCATAATTTCTAAACTTAACAAAATTATTCATATCTCTAGTCATTTGTTGTGACCATTCATTATCTACAATCCAATCATATTTCTTTCCAACCTATAAAACTAGGACTTTTTCTTCTCTAATTTTGTTTTTAGGACTCTCTTCTTTTATAGCCACAAATCCTAATTTTTCATCACTTTAGCTTTGAAATCTTTCCTTGGACTCATCATCTTCATTTTCATACAAACAATCTCTAGGTCTCTTAGGCTTGAAATTGTTGTTACACTTATTCTCTCTTTTAGGATACTTAAAAGCATAATGACTAAAATCATTGCAAATACAACATTTAAAAAGTTTTTAAGCATCTAGTTCTCTTCTTACAAGAAGGGAAATTCCTTCTTCAATTCTTCTATCCTCCTCAGATCTATATTTTCTACTGGTAGCATAGTCTCTATAGGTGCTTGCACTTCTTGAGAAAGAAGGACAAACACTCAATGCAATAAAAGTCGTTTCCACTTTGGGAAATTTTCTTGATTACTTCAAGCTTTCTTTTGTTGCTTCCAATCTTCTAAGTAAAGTCTCTCTGGTAAACTTCTTAGTGAAACATATCACTTGCTCAATTATTTTTACTATTTTTTGAATGGTGGTGTTAAAGTTTTCAAAATCTTCCAAATAATGTCATCTTCATCTTTAGATCTGTGACAATACTTAACTCTTGTAACGATCTCTACTATTCTACAAATATATCTTCTCTATTCTTCATCTTCCATCATTTTAGAATCTTGAAACAAACATATCCAATTCTATAGTCTGATTCATTTAGCATGCTTATTACCTTTAGAAGTAGATTATAAGGCTTTCTAAATTTCATGTGGTGTTTCTAGAACATTTCTTGACTATATTCATTCTTAGGAAGAGTTCAAAATAATGCTTCTCTGGCAAGCATATTATGCATAAATAGATCTCTTTTAACTTCATTGCATTCCTCAAGTTTCTTTTCTTCCACAATACTTTTAGTCTTTTTCATTAACCAATACCCTTGACCCATACAGAAAAAATGAGTTGTTATCTTCTCCTTCCACCTACCATAGTTAACTCCATCAAATTTATTACATTATTTTCTAAGGTGACCAACTATTGATCAACCAAACTAGTTAATCTTTTTCTTGAAGGACATGATACTCTAATACCAATTATTAGAAAGTAAAGTAAATGAAGATAACTTTTGCGGGGGGGGGGGTCGAATGAGTTATCCAATTATTATAACACTTATCAATCTTATTAATCCTTAGGCATGTGAAAAAATATAATGATCAATCATAAAAAGATATACATACACAATAACGTCATATATGTTAACTAGGGAAACCCTTGATCTGAGGGAAAACCTCAGTGGGGATGGTACAAAATAATTGATTTACTAATATAATTTTTTTTTCATAGAGGATGGACTCTATTAGGAGAAAATAAAATACATTCGATACATATTAGTCCTTGTTAGGAGACTTCGAATCCGACTTTGGAGATTCCAATTTGTTAGGAGTTGTGCTAACTTGGTTAGCTCTTGTAGAAGGTAAATGGACCACTGTCTAAATAACTTGAAGAGAAAGACCACTACACTCAGTTATCAACTAGTCTCTATATTATTTCTCACAGAATAATCGAAATGAAATAACTTCATCTCCTTTTTCCTCTTTAAATAACTTATCCTTTTATGATCTCAATACCTAATTATAAATCTCACATTCAAATAATGCCTTGGACCACTTACATGCATTTTCCAACTTTTCTTATTACTTGCATAATTCACACTTCATACATTAATTAAACACTTCAATAGAAGAAAGATAACCTTCCTTTATGCCATATCCTTAAAATAATTTCTTTCTTTCTCATTAAGATATAAGAAAACTTTACATGTTTTTGTAATTACAAATCATTGTCATCTCATAGTCTTTACAACTACCCACACATATGACCTAAGACCTTATGCACTGACTAATGTCATCATCAACATGTCTACTATTATAGTTTAACTATGGTTCCCATGCTTCTATCTTAGTAAAGGGATAAAAATAAATCATTAGAAACTACTATCTGTTACTCTATCTACTTTCTTCTATAAATCTTTAATATCTTCTACATGTCTTCATATTTAACCATGTGCATTTAATCACTTCAAAAGGATACAATGTAGAATACATCATTAACTATGCTTGACCTAATCATCCATACTCAGTCCATACTACCTTGTTCTTTTTCTTCTACTCTAATAGTCTTCATGTAAACAATGCTATGTTGACATCAATGACAAACATAGTCATGAATGCTATATGTCAATGATAAAAAAATTCTCCAATGCTTAGGCTACTCCCTAAAGGAATATCATCAATATTTCATGCTAAAAAGTTACATATTGAATGTTGTCATTTATGAAAAAAATATCAATTATGAAGAAGGCAGACCTTAAAGACCAAGTTATGCCCTTCATACTTAGAAAATTGTCTAAGTATCAGTTAGTTTGTATGGAAGAGGAGATATAGTTTTTATATGCATAGTTGACAAAGGAATTATTGGAATATGCATAGTTAGGTATGGATAGAAAAAAAAATCAACGTGACATGTTCAAATGCATGAGTTCATAAGGTTAGTATAGAAGAAGATACAATATATTTATTAGTTGTGGAAATATACAAATAGAATAGGGTATGGAGAGAAATGGACAATTATGTATTAAATAATTATTTTTTTCTAAAAAATAATTACTAAATTAATTAGCGACATGATCCTAGATGTTGGACCTAAGATACTGAGTTGTGATAATATATTTTGTCAAGCATGTGGAATCCTAAATGTCATCTAGATAGTATTTTGAGAATTACAAAGGTATAAAGGAAAGTTTATAAATACAAACTTAAATATGCTTCTTTAGAAGACTATGCAACCCTTATATGATACAAATATTGAAAAAAAAAATGGGAAAGTAAGTTTTGAGGAAGGGGGGGTGAATCAACACTTAAAAGTTTTCGCTCCAAAATATATCACCAATAGCCATCTCATAGCTTAACATATAAACCATAATAACATAACATGCATCAACTCCATAACATAAAGTAAATAACACATAACATAGTAAATTGGTTACCAAGAAACCCTCCAACGAGATGGTAAAATTAGGGTGGGGATGACACACTAATCCTCACTACTGCAATTGTAAAGTGTGGCCTATTATGACTACAATGTGTTTGATCATAATCTTTGATCTACATTTTGAAAGTTTTTCCTATTAAAGGCTTAGAAAGATTGTTAGGTCTCACCTTGTTAGAGGAAAGCAAGCACTTGGTTAAGAGATATACAAAATATTGTTAGGACTATTCGGTTAAGATATTTTCTCTGTAACACCTATTATAATGATTCAATACCATGATCCTTGGGTTAGCACCTTTCTTCTTAATGTCATATCTTCTTATGGATTAAAGCTTGATCCTCTTAATCAGATGTCTCCTCTACCCATTTACTTCTATACTTTGTTCTTCTCAAATTGATTCTTGAATGCATAGTTATATCATATCAATCTTAGCCACCATAAATTCTCTCTCAACTCTTAATGTTCTTCTCCCCACACACATAAAAACTCTAGGGTTTACCTTGTCAAATAAGCATTGGTAGGGGTGGATTAGGTAAGAATCAACAACTATGGTTGATTTGTATTGCCACCTTAAACTTCCCTTTTTATGATTGGTTTCATCTAATACATAGGGATTCACAATATCCTCTATACTTATCTCTTAGGACCATAAAATAGATTAGGTTATGTGCATGATGATCATGTGCCAAAAAGTGGTGATCTAAAAAATATGTAGTTCTGAAATGCTTCAAGGCATTTCAAAATCTATTCCAAATATTTTCCCATCCATCCTTATACCAAACCAAAAAATTAATACCTTTATAAGCCCTATTATATCTATGGATACCAAACCTACATGGTCAAATTTTAAAACATCCCAAAAATGTGTTTCAAGCCTATTCTTGTTTTTATTTTACTCCAAACATGTATTTGACAACTTTTTTCATGCAAATTTGATGAAAGGAAAAGGGTTTCTTAAAAATTTTCTTAGCACTCCATAAATGCAATGTTTTTGAAATTACGAGTTCAATAAGAAAGTATTACTTATTTTCTAACAGTGTCACGTATAAAGTACTAATTGATGTACTATTTGAAAACAACTATAACTTTCAAATAGTACAAAATTTTTGAAATCCAAAAGATGCATCACATTCTATGCTTCTTTTAATATAAGAAAAAAAAAGAAAAAGTACTTTTTGTAGAGTTTTGAATTAGTTAAGGTGGTCAAACATGTGAGTTATTTTATTTTGAAAATACTATAGTAGAAAATTCATACTTAATCATTTATTTAGAATAAAAATACCCAAAAATATACATCACATCTAGGTATGATTCTACTTCTAATATCTACAATATTATTAAAAAATATTATCATTTGATTTTGATTAAGGTGGTCAGACATACGTCTACTTCTAGTTTTTATCCTAAAATTTTTATACTATTGCATCAAAATTCAAAATTTTCACAAATCATTTTTTTGAAAAATAATTCCTAGTAGTTTAGAAACTAAATTCAATTTCCTTGAGACTATTTTCTCTCATTTTTGGATAGGAAGTTAATAACAAGTTGAAAATTGCACTTCAAGTTGACATAACCCCAATTCACTAATTCTTTATTGCCACTTAAGGGCATAGTTTGGTTGACCATGATCCTGCACATACCCATTATGATGGCAAAAAAATGGTTTTCATAGAAGTTTGTGTCATTAAAAATAATTATGCCAAGAACTGTTTACTTGGCATTTGAAGACTCTAATGCTTAGCCTTCTCTGTTCTCCTAATGTTGTAACTTGGCTTCTTAATAGCTTGACACTCTCTATTTACTCAAAACCTAAATTACTTGGCATGTATAGACTTCTTAGTATGTATTGGTTGCAACTTATTCTCGACATGCTTTGATGACTCGATTGACTCTAATCACTCAACATACACTATGTAATCTGCATGAACTATAATTTTGTAAGATTATGAACAAGTGTTTTGTTACTGCTTTTTCAAAACCAATATGAGATTAGCAATCTCCCCCTTTGACATTAGTGGCAAGAAATATTTTTCATGGCATATACATTCTTACTTTATGTACAAGTCAGAAAATATATTCTTCATTCTTTGGTTCATATACAAAACTTTGAAATTTTAAAATTTTTAAAATTTTTCTTTCTCCCATATGTTATTACTCCCCTTGAGTAAATGCTTCATTTTTGTTTCTACTATAATAATCTTGCTGAGTAGATATCTGCCTTGACAAACATTTTCCTTCAAAATTTTATAATCCCTCTTTTTTGAAACTATACCATTTAGGTTGTACACTAACTATGTGTTTGTCCAAAAATGGCTTGTGAAGCTCCATGATTACCTTCAAGGTTGCATCCCAGTTGTTGCATGCTACCTTTAGAGATTGAAACTATATGTCTAGCTAGAGAACAAGGTCAACTAAATCATCGTGTGTTGAAAGATGAAAATATTTCTTCATCAAAGTTTCTGCATAGGTTATTTCCTTATGCAACACTTCCATGTGAGGAGTTAGCATTGGCTAGATATTGATCAAAGTAGATATGATATTAGCATATGTTTCTTGCAACTCGACAAGCCTAATCTAAGTCATCAGTAACCTATAAAATTTGTATCTAACTTTGACCATGAAATAGTTTTAAATTATTACCTATGAGTTGTAGATCTCCCTATAGCTGGTCAATGGCCCTTTGGGTCTCCTATGTGAATAATTCAACATTGTATAACCTAGTGTATATAGAGAAGATGTTCTATAACACTATCTTCACACTTTCCATCTTGGTTGCTAGATCAGCCTATCTAAGTACAATAACACTAGATATCTTTTCCAAAACCTTGGTATGAAACTTTATTTCAGGCCATTCTAATAATTTAACATTAGAATCTAGGTCTTCATCCTTTATCTTGCCATAATAGTGACAAGTTGCTCTATGATAGGCTTATTTTCATTTGGTTCAAGGAGGCTAAAAGCATCAAAGATTATATCTTTGATTTCATGCAAGACTTGCTTTTTCTTGTATTCCCTCCTCAATATTTATTGCCTCGTATTACTTTGTAGAGCTTCCTATAGAATAATCATTACTTCAATAATGATTGTGTTTAAATAAAACTCTAGGAGCTCAATCACTTCATCTAAACTTACATCATCAAATAATGTAACTTAAACATTATTGGGTGTGTTTGAACTTGGCCTTGATATCTACAGTAGTGTATCCTAGGTACTTGGCAACTGAAGAGTTCAACTAGTAAGAGGATATATAGAGACTAAAAATGTGACCATTGTTTGTATAGAAAATGTTCCTCAAGCTTACTAGTTAATTCAAACTCTTCAGTCCTCTCATCTTCCTTCTAAATTACACCTTGAGATGGTGGATTAGGTATAGGACTTACTTCCTAACCTGTGTGTACTTTAGTTCCATCCTTCTTAATAGTTACTACTATTGAAAAATTAGAACTATTTATGCTTGGTACTAATGTGTCTATAGGTTTTACTTCTACCTCTTTCATCCAAAATACAATTATTGGATTGTAGATGGTGTTAGTTGTGTAGCCTCTTCCTAATCCCAGTTTACACTTTGATCTTTTGAAAGATCCTGTCATTCCTTTTCTTTCACCTTTGTAGATAATGGGGGTAAATTTGATGTGTATTTTAGTTTATCCCCTATAGATACAAGTTCTCCTTTTAAAATCCATCAACTCTCACCAATATAGGATTTGTGCATAACATTGTTGCATTAGTAGAGTCCTATAGGATTTTATTCAAGTCATCCCTAGGCAAAGGACTCACATTCTATTCTAAACTATCATAAATATCCTTGATAATAAAAAATGTGTCTTGTTGACTCTCTTTGTTTGTATGTGGAGGACTGTCACTCGACACTTCTACATCTTATACATCCTATTGGCCATCTTTGGTTATGGCCTGCTATTTTGTTCCTTTAGTACCTTCCACATCAACTTCCTTGATAAAGTTTGTTGGAAATATATGAGGAGTAACTGAGAGGGGAGGAGTGAATCCGTTACTACTAAAATAAATCCTACATCCCTTAGATACTAGTAAAAAATAAACTTTGAAAACTAAATTTTCTTGATGCTCAACAAACACATAGAAAAATGTTGTATCAGTAAATACTAGAAATGCTTGGAAAATATTTAGCATGAAAACATTAAGATGTTATCTGAGATTACTATTACTTTAACTTAGGTGCAAATACATAAGAGAAATAGAATGAACACATTAGACACCAAGATTAAATGAGGAAAACCAATTTGGGAAAACCCATCAATTGCAACTAGTTACTAATTTTCACTCTTTTGAAGTGAGCCATGTTAGGAGCCAACCCTATTAAAGGTTACAAAATAAATTACTAGGTCTGACCCTGTTAGAGGATTTAATCACCATGTTAGCAGTGGCCTTGTTAGATTTCTTTGGAAAATTCAATAAAAATTCCACCTTGTTAGAGGATTTACAAATAGCTTTTGTTTTGGGTGAAACATTATATTTATATTAATAATAACTGGTTCAAAAATGCTCCCAAAGAAAACAAAAACTATGGTCATTGCCTGGTACAAAAAATAGATGCAACAGAAGAAATGTTGCATCAAGAGAGAGTATTAATTAACGCTAATGAATCTTGTCCTAGAAATTCGTAGATTGAGAATATAGTAATTATAAATAGCCAAAAGTTCATATGAAAACAATTCTTTGATTGGAGCTAGAGACAAGACCCAGAGCCCAGCGAAAAATTATCATAGAGATTACCATCACTAATCTACATCCAAAACTTCAATTAAGACCATGCTATTAGAAAGCCATCTGATGCAAGCGTAATCCAAGACCTTGACCTAAATCTAATATCTCAAAAGAACAACTGAGATCCATAATAGAAAAAACACGCAAAATCATAGAGAAGTCATGATTTACTATGAAATAAAATATGAGGAGGACTCAACCTTATTCTAAACATATTCTTTTGTCATAATATTAACCAATTTGGGGAGATGAAGGAGGTTAAGTAGGGAAAGTAAAGAGTTAATATAAACCCCATCAATACCCAAATTAGCTAGACAATTGGCTAAAATATTGCCTCCTCTAGTATGCATGATGTAACATTCAGAGATTGAATCAAGAAGAGACCATACTTGATGTAATATATATTGTAAGGACCAATTATATACACGATGTTTAATACACGCATTGATAATAATGGATGAATCCCCTTCAACATGTCACTTAGATATAGAAAGTGATTTTGCAATTTCCAAACCAAAAAGAAAATCTAAGGCATCAGCTTTGTTATTAGTACACTAAGGGAGAGAAGATGATTTTTCTACAATCACATGATCTTTAAAGCCTCAAATGACTATGCCATATCTAGAGTTGCATAGATTTCCTCTAGAGGCCCCATCAAAATTGAGCTTGAAATAACCCTCATTTGGAGGAATCCACTTCCTATTATGCCAACTCTATTAAGAGATTTAGATCACTGCTACAATGGTTAGAGAGTAACAATGTCATGACCTAATTTTAGATGTAACTAAATTGTTGGTTACAGATCTCAATTTTGGCTTGTATACTTGGGTATGTGTAGGATCATGGTGTGCCAAAAAGTGGCGATCTGAAAAATATGTAGTTCTGAAATTCCTCAAAGAATTTCAAAATCTATTCCAACTTTTTTTCCCACCCATCCTGATACTAAATGAAAAAAATTAATACCTTTATAATTCCTACTATATCTTTCGATACCAACCTTATATGGTCATCTTTAAAACATCCCAAAAATGTGTTTTTTGCATGTTCTTATATGTTTTTTACTTCAAGCATGTAGCTGACGACTTTTTTTAAACCAAAATTTGATGTAATGAAAAGGGTTTCTTAAGAATGTTCTTAGCTTTTCATAAATGTAAGGTTTGTCAAATTATGAGTTCAGTAAGTAATTATAACTTATTTTCTAATGGAGTTAGCTGCAAAGTGTTGATTGACATACTGGTTGAAAAATAGCTATAACTTTCAAACTGTATAAGATTTGTGAAATCCAAAAGATGCATCACATTCTATCCTTCAACTAGTATAAGAAAAAAAAAAAAAAAACTTAATTTTGATTTTTTTTGAACTAGTTAAGGTGGTCATACATGGGAGTTTTTTAATTCTGAAAATAGTATAGTAGAAAATTCATAATTAATTATTTATCTGGAATAAAAATTCCCAAAAATATGCATCACATCTAGGCATGAGTCTACTTTTTATATCTAAAATTATATTTAAAAATATTATCATTTCATTATGATTAAGGTGGTCAAACATACACCTACTTTTTATTTTCGCCCTGAAATTTTTGTAGTAGTTCATTAAAATCCAAATTTTTGACCAATCAAATATTTTTTTCTCTAGATAAGGCCTTGTATTTTAGAAACTAGATTCAATTTCCTACAGATTATTTTATTACAACTTTTTGATATAAAGTCTAGAACCACTTTAAAATTATGTGTCAAGTTGACATAACCCTGATTTGCTGGTTTTTCACTGCCACTTAAGGCCATAGTTTGGTACACCATGATCCTGCACATATCCACTTGATCATTCTTGAGTAGATGTATCTTTACAGCTCCACAAAGATTTTATTTTTATCCTTCTGATTCAATTCCTCTTAGCATCATTAAATCTTTAATTATTATTCATGCATTTCTCATTCTAATTCTCAAATTAACCTTATATTTATATCTTTCATATTGTCAAGTCAACTAGAATATAAATTAGAATAATATATATTCATCTCCTAAGTTAGCTAGAACAAGTAGACAATTCAATTGAACTCAATATATCAAGACAATAAAATACATTGTTAGCTGACTGTGCTTGGTATACAATAACTTTCTATGTTAACCAAGTGCACTTAGTCAACACTGTATGTTCACAAAGTTCCTTTGGTAACCAAGTGAGCTCAGTTAACACTAGTTCTATCCAATATTTCCTTCATTAATTGAATGAACTCAATTAACACTCAAATTTTACAAACTTTCCTTTGATACCCAAGTGAACTCAGTAGATATTGTCTTCTAAAATAGGCAAACTCTAAAATGCTGGTAGACATAGAAAATTTTCTTCAATGCCCAAGTGAGCTTGGTATACACTAACTAGAAATGATATGATATTTTGTGGAACATCAAAGATAATAAATAATTAGTCAATTGTTCCAATGAAATTTTTATCCTTGTATTTCTCTTCCTCATTCTTCTCACATTCTTGCTAATCATGTTCACCTTTCTCAATAATAGCTTGAGTGGATAATCCATATATTGATTTCCAAATTGATGTAATTTTATTGACCACATCTTCTATATTATTTTTCATAACATGGAAAGCTCTATATTTGGGGGAAAATTTTACTTTTATGGTTTTTTATAGCTTTAGTAATCAAGTTTTTATCTAATTCAGGCATAACATGGGCTAGTGTCATTTCCTTGATTTATCTCTTAGTTTGTAAGTTGTATTATCATTTCTACTCAACTCTGTTATAAAAAATTTTGGGTAAGGAGTTGGAAATTTCTAGAGGAGTTATCTTGAATGTAGCCATCATGTCATATATGACCTCCTCAATTTTATTTTTATGAACTTTTCCTAACTTATCAAAATCTATATGTGTGAAACTAGATAAATTTACATTTGTAGTAATGTTTCCATACAAATAATCAATATCACAAGAGGGATTGTGGCTTACCACCTTGTATTGAATCAAGTCATTTGAAGCTATCTTCTCCCCACATAAATCCATCTAAGGAGTGTATTTCTTCCTTAGTCTTTAGTAGGTTTTCTTAGTAGGCTCAGTTGACTTTGTTGTGTCAACTACTCTTTTACATTTAGGCTTTGTCACTTTTGTAGCCTAAAGAATGGCTACCCTTGTGCTTGAACTAGTTATAGGTATATCCAATTTTTGTTGTGGCTTCTTCATAGGCTTCTCATTTTTATCCATTGTTTGCTTCTTTCCTTTCCTCTTCTTGGTATTTTCCTTAGGTTCTTCTTTGACTTCTTCTCCTAGGCACCTTCTACATCTTCACCTCGGCCTTGTGTTAATTCTAATGGGGCTTGGCCTTGTTCTTCCTCTTTATCATCATCATCTTCTTCTTCTCATTCTCCACCTTAACCAAATATTTCTTTTAGCTTCTTAACTAATTTGTTCTTCTTCTTAAGAACTATAGTTGTCTTTAAATCAATTTTAATCCTAGATTTGGCTTCCTCATAGTTTCCAAATGAGGTTGCACTTTTGTTAATGTCTTCTGATATTAAAGTTGTTATTATAGAGGCTTCATCCAAGTTGATCTCATATGGAAAAGGTATTAGCCATCTGACTATAGGTATTTTTGCTTGCACATATGTTTGGTGTACATCCACTAGGAAACAAACACCATTATAATGTTGTTCTACTAATGACACAAGAATCCTCAATCTTTGTTTCATAGATTTCTTAAAATCCTCTAAATAACTAGCATTACCAACTCAAAATTACCTCCAAGAAGCTCAATAAATTTTGAAATCTACTATGGAATTGACCTATTGATCTTCGAAGAAACTTTTACAAAGGTAGGGAATGTGTTTTTCACATAAAAGAATATGCAAACAAGTAAAGAGCCTAACTTAAATGATGCACTTTTACATTTCTCGATGGCCTCCATGTTTTTTGATAGCCACTATAGTTGTAACTTGATAAGGTAATAGGAATGGTCTCTCTTTACTATCTTATAACCCAAACTGACTATCATACTTGAAACACTATTTAGTCAGATAGACTAAAAGAACTTGTGAGTTATTACTCTCACTACAAAGGAAGCTAGGGGATCTAAAATAGTATCAATAGAAATCTCTCTCTTATTCCACATGACACTTGTATTTTTTTTAATGGTTTCCTTTGCATCACTTAACATAGCCTTAGATCTACCTAGGGTAGGGTACCCTAATCCTCTATTTACCATCATCTTTGTGATCTTAATTCGTCCCCCTTCCTACCAAATATAATTGTCATGTATTGTTAGAAACAATAGTTTAGGGGGGGTAGGGGGAGTGAATTAGTTATCCAATAATTAAATTTTTTATCAACCTTAAACAATCTTATCAATTCAACTAAAGTAAATAGAAACCATAAGAAGATGTAGATAGACAATTATACTAGATATGTTAACTAGGGAAACCCTTGATCAGAGGGAAAACCCTAGTAGGAATGATGCTCACAAGATGATGTACTAATATAAATATTCCTTGTTAGAGGATGGACCCTGTGAGGTGTCTATTACAACATTTAGTACATATGAGTCCTTGTTAGGAGAATTTGAATCCATGTTAGGAGATTTGAACCTTTTTAAGAGTTGTGCCAACCCTGTTGGGAGTTGTGGTACAATGTATGCAAGAAGAGCCCACTTCCCAAACATACAATTTCAATTATAAGATGAGCTCACTACCCAAAAAAGTAATTTAATATTAAGTTCCTCTTTCCTTTCTTTTGTCAACCAAACTAGTCATTGTCAAACCTTGTATACTAGGGCATGAACCTTGGATCCAGATATCTAACTTTGGATCACTCATCAAAGCCTCAACATTGAAGTTTCCTTCACTTCTGCTCAACTTTGCATTCTGCTATTGTGTTGTTTACAATTACTTTTCTCTAATACCATTCCATTATATGTGATAAAGTAAAATATCCTTCCTTTATATTGAATTTATAAAAAAATTCCCTACATTGGTTGTTAGAAATTCTCAATTAATTATTATAGGACCACATTAAGAACATGTTACACTTAGATATAACATTAATCTTTCACCTTGGAATTTGAATATCTTTCTGTACATGCAATATTATAATAGAAGAGCTTAGCTATTTCATCATCAAAATGTCTTATTTACATCCTCTACCTAAATTCTTAAATAAAAATTCTTCTAAGAGATATAACAAGCTTACTAGAACATGCCTTTGTAAACTATATTTCAGAACAGACATCACCAAAACTTACATAACTTCTTCCAAACTTAAAATTTCTTCACCCAACATTAACTGCATATAATAGATACTGAGAAGTATCTCAAATAGCCTCATGTAGTAAGAATAATCAACTAGTCATCTGTACCAACTTGATCTTTCCATTTTTCTTTTGTCAGATACCACAAAAGACTGCTATGTTGACATCAATGACAAACTCAATCATGAATCTAACATATCATCATCTACAATATTCTCCCATAGTAATATCATCGATATTAATTCTTCCAACATGTATGTGGCTTGGAACAATCTAAATCCATTTATTCTTGAACATTTGAGGAAAATCTAGGGCACAGATTAACCTTTTCCATTCAACAATTTTATTCTCTTGGCTCAAAACTCCATTATCACATAGTTTACTTTAGGTATATCTTATTTACATATCTCCTACCTCTCTAATATTTCTAGTATAGAAAGATAAAACATCTTTGATCATGAGAACCTTTGGTGGTATCATAGGTAACACACTAGAAGCATCTCCCTTGTATGCAATTTTGGGAATAGCTCAAAATAGGGGTTTCCTAACATTGTTACTTATCAAATGAACATTGAAAACCTCTTTCTCCTCTTTTCTAATAGTTGTAGAAGAGCTAGCTACCATTTTGATTACCTAGGGTTTGCAAGAAAAAAAAAATGTCTAAGTTGGCAATAGCTAAATAACTTTCAACTCTGATGAACAATGTCGAGTAGCGGTTGAATTTAGTTCAAAAACACTTGAATTTTCTTTTGTAATTTTCCTTTTTTTTCTTTGTGCACTCTATTAACTCTGTTAAGTGAAAATGAGTAAAAAATAGACTATATAACCCTTGATATTCAACATTAAATGCTTAATTCTTACACAACTATAAGCTTGACTACCATTGGAATTTCCACATGCTTGACTAACATAGTAATCTTGATACTTACTACCATGTGTCCTTAGCTCATTTATAGCTACAATTCCTCTCCTTTCTTGGAAAAAATAGTGAAATATTCTATGTTCGACACCAATATAGAAAAAAAACAAAACTATAAATTTTCTCCATGTTCTAATTGCTACATTGCATCTTAATTCATGCATATATGATCTTTTCAAATCGTATATTCTTGGAACTAATGCACAATATAACTTTTCAAATATCATTCTTATTGAGGTATCATTTTGCATGATGTTGAACAATAGGAATCCTTTTGAACTCCCATAGGGATTTCTTTGCTGGTTTGAACTAATTTTGGATAAGTTTGATCAATCTACTTGTTGCTTCAAAATTAACCACAAAAAGAGATATATTTTTGGTATTTTCTTTTTTATATATAAATGCAATCTAACAATGCAACTATATGAATTCCTAATTTAAGTGAGGTTTATCAAAGAAAATAAAAGGGATAAGGTAACAGGAGATGAAAGAAAATAACATGAAAGTGAAATTCCTAATTGACATAAACTGTGGAAACAACACATCAGTGAGTAAAAGTATTGAAAAGATTATGTAGAATACAAATGAAAGTAGTAGCAACACTTCCTCAAATCCACTAATTGAATCATTGATGGGAATTTAGTAAAACTGAAATGTGTTTTCACTTTTTATAAAATCTCAAGGCCACAAGAAGCGTGATCATGTGAGACAAGAAGCTATGTAGGAACAATATAGGTGATCTCTTCTCCAACTTAGTATGCAAGTGAAATTCATCAATACAGAACAAACACCAAAACTAAAATAGCATACAATAAAATCAACATAAAAAAATATTGGATCCATTATTATCATGAACAAGAATGGAAAAAAATAGTACACTCCAACAAGAATAACTACACTCAAAATGAGAGCACCAAAAGCATATATTATTCCATCAAAGTAATGGCCTAGAATACAAGTTACATTCCTCAACTTACAAGAAATCATCTCCTTAATTTGTGTTGAGAGTGAGAGATCTCTTCATGCAAATATATGCTTAAAAATAATTTAAAAAACTAATTATGTACAAACTAACTCTTTGAATGGTGCTAAATAGGACTCCACTCTTGTTTATAACAATTAATGGGTGCATGAGTTGTTACATGTTTTAAACCAAACAAAATAATAAATAGATAAGGAGAAGGAAGTTGTAAGAGGATTTGGGAGTCATTAGAAGCTCTAAAAATGAAATCTTGGCCTTCCTTGAATGTTTTTAATAGGAGTTAAACTACTATTAAAATGCATTGTTGGTGGATGAAAAGCTGTAAATTTGGAATTAGAAATTAACTATTGGTGCACCTTTGAAGAAATGCACCTTGTGCACCTTTGGAGTAGTGCACCTTAGTTGCAAGTTCAAAAATCCTAAATTTCCTAAGTGTTAAAACTAAATTTCTAGCTTCTGGGTTTCCTTCCCCTTTATACTAGAGTGATGTTTGGATGTTTTCTTTTGAATTTCTCTATAATTTCCATCACTTGGGAAGATTCTAGTAAATATAATGCCTCATATTTATGCCTAACTATATGCTGATAGTTACTGATATCCATTTGATTTTGTGAGGCCTTGCCCCGACCCTTCGTAGCCTTAGTTGTTACCTTATCATTTTGTTACTCACGACTCGAGATGTCGAGACATTTTCTGATACTTAGAACATATTATATTATTTCATTTTATGTGATGTTACTTTCAAATATATTGATGTTTGTCATTTAAAGGCTTTATGTTTATGTATGATGATGAATTAAGTAAAATGTAGGATTAACACATTGATTTTTGGAATCATTATGATTAAGAATTAAGTAGGATGAAGAAACCCTTATTGATGTATGTTTTAAATTATGTGATTCCTGATACGTATATATACATATGTACATGTGAATTTTTGGGACTACCGATGTGCGCAATGAGTGTGCAGATATTTTAGCTAAGGAAACTGACAGAGGAACAAAACTGATTTCTATGTTTTAATTTTGAAAACCTTGTTGTTCATAATTCACGTATTGTATTGTGAGATGTATGTATGTATCTTTCTATGTTCAGTAAATGTTAGTGTTCATAATTATGTTCTGTTAGTGTCGCTTGACACTCGTAAATTAGTTATGTTCTTTAGTATGCTGATTAGGGTTAGTTGTGTAACGTTTGGACCCAAGTTGGGTTAAGTTAGTGTCAGTTTGCTAATTGGGTTCTTAATCGAGGTTAGTCATCCCTTAATTCGAATTAGTGCTTGATTTGCAATGTTAGAGTAGTTAGAAGGTCCTATTTTATTCCTAACTTTTGTTTGGCTCTAAAACTTTTTCCTAAGGCTTTAAAACATGGAATATTTATACCCAAGGGGTATGGGTATGGGTTAGGGGTCTTTTCCAACCCCTAAGCCCCTTTTATTAACTTTTGAGGTCACTCAAAAAGTCTCTTTTTGCCTATGTGCGAAAATTGCAAGTGGTTGCCATGAGTTGTCTCACCCCACCTCCACTTAGTGTTTAACCATGGTATGGGTTGAGTAAGGAGTTTCTAGAATTGTAAGTGGGTGGGACAATTTATTGCTCCTTTTGGGTGGTTAAGTTGGGGGCTTATTTAGAGGCCCTTCTTGGACTTATGGAGGTTGTTACCCAATCTCTACATTTAGAGAGGAGTTTTGAAGATTGAAGGAAGGAAGTGAAAACTCTACTCAAATTTGTTCATTGCCATTACCTCTTTGTGGAGGTAGGAATTGTCATCTCCCTTGTTCAGATTTCATTCTTATTTCATGCTTATGCTACCTTGTTGTTGTTTCAATGTTTGTATGTTTGTGTGTATGTTGGGAAGCTTGAAAACCCTGTTATTTTTTGATGATTTTCTTTCATGTTCATGTTTGCAATTTTGAAGATTTTTCTCTTGCATGGGTGTTTTGGTATTACTCACCCTTGGAGAGGGCAGAAGTGACCAATTTTGGGAAAGGTTTGTTTAGTCAGACTCCAACCAGTGTAGAGTCTCTTCTCAGGATGACAAGAGGGAGAAAGGGTAGGGTGTTATGGGCCCCTACCTGTCAGCACAAACCTTGTATGATTATGGTATGTTGAAATGGAAGAACGAAAGTTCTTGGTATATAGCCTCGATTGGGCATTTGTTGGTGTTGTGCTTGACCTCTTCTGGTTGGAAGAATCTACCTTTCCCTAGTGTTGATTCATTGTGAATCCCTTTGTGTAAACCATGTATGAATATGTATGTTTGATTGTCTCTTGGGTATGCTTGGTTGTCACCCGATTAGATTCTGTTCCCTCCAAGATACTAGAAATATGATGCAGAAATTGTTATGAATCCCTCGATGAGGGTTATGAAGAAAATCCAATTAAAATTGTTGTAATTTAGGATTGAAATCCTATGTAAGTTGTATTTCAAACTTTGTTAGATTGGCAATGAAGCCGAGTTTTCTTCCTGATTCTTTCGTGGCTGAGCCCTTGAATCAAGTTGTTAATAAAATAAGTGATTGAGTAATTTTTTCTTCTCTTGGAGTTTTCGTATTTTATTTCATCATATGAATGCATATCAAAGATAAGATGGAATGAGGATGTTCAATTATGCAATTTTTCAATTTGAAAATGTATGGTATCTCCTTTGAGTTTGATATGATTTAGTTCATGATTGATTGTGCTGGAAGTAAATTTGCAAGAACTTTGTGTGTTAGATACTCCCTTCAAATGAATAGAACATCATCATTCTGATCTCCTTATTTTCTCAATTGCCTTAAGATTAGTTTAGTCACTATGTTATTCAATTTGTGCCCCATCAGTTATAATAGATGGTTAAATGAATATGTAGATGATTGTTCCTTGTAATGTGGGTATCATTGAAATGCATAGCATTTGGGGTTCATGAAAATTATTAACCAGGAACTCATAAGAGGTTTAAGTAGATTTTGATGATCTTGCAATAGTTGTTTTGTTGAGTATGTTGTATAATAGATGATTAGTTAATATTATTAATCATTAGAACACCAACCCTTTAAGACTCCATAGTAAGACTCAAACCAATACTTTATAAAAATCTTTATATCCAAGCTACTAATGTCTTTTCTTACCATATAACCCAAATAATCTTAAGGGTTACAACACAAAGAAGACTCAAAAAAAAAAAAACATAAGCCTATAGATGCACATAACTCTTTGGACAATATATGAACAAAAGCAAAAAATCCCTCTCCAATTATAGACAATTAAAATATTCACATCACAATAAAATAAAATAAAACCTATAACCAAATTCAATTCATAATGACAAGGATATCATAAACTTTCCTTAGGAGGGTGGCCAGGATATTAAGAGGTGTCAGAATTTGTCTTTAGAAAGAATAGAATAAATCTAAAACCATTAATTTAATGATGTGAAGTGGTCACATCTTACTCCATGCTCCTAGGTCGAATGGAGAGTATCTTACAAAAGTTTGCTCAAGTCAATATGGTGACATCACCTTGGGATCACATCAAACCTTCTCCTTACTTTGGCATTCACGACTTTCAAACTCACAAAAAGAAAGTAGTTGGGGATGTCTTATCGTGCCTCATATATTCATTGTTCTCTAAGTCATGTTGAAAATAAATGTGGTATCAGATTTAGCATAAGGCGACCATTAATGAGGAGGGTGAAAGTTTTAAGTAGATTCAACGAAAGGAAATCTTTCCCAATGTCTTGTCCATGTCTTGGGCAGTGAACATAAATTAAAGCCTCCTTCCCCACTCACACCTCAAGGAGAAGTCTTGCACATGCAACTAGAAGACTCGTGGGCTGACAGTTATTGGTAAGTGGAAAAGCTCCCTAGCTAGGACCTAGGGAGTTGGAGTAGCATATAGCCTATGATGAAATAAGATATTAGTAAAATAAGTTGATATGTTATAATAGGAAAATGATTAGTTAGATTTAGGATCTAATTTTAGTGTAAGGAAAATAAGACTAAAGTATTACAATAATGTTTTAATGGGGCTTAAAGGAAAATAAGGAGAAATATTTATACAAAGGGGGATAATATTGCTTAGAATATTAATACATAGTGGACTTACATAATGTTATACCATTTAGTTTTATTTGGCCAGATGTAACTCATACCTAGGATAAATACTAAATGAAACTAGAGAGGAAAACACATAGTGGTATTAAGGGTAGTATAATTATCTAAATATATTGGAGTCAATATATTTATAATCTAATTATATGTTGTTATTTGCATAACATTAATTTAACTAGATGTTGTAACTATTTACTTAACATCAAACATAGGATTTCTAGAGGAAGTAATTATTATATTAGTGGTAAAAATATAATATTGTAAGCAATAACATAAAAGATGTGTAGGAGATCAAATAAAATATTTAAAGTAATGAAAAACTTATCATAACAACTAGCAAATGAAATAATGCTAGAAATGGCAATGTCAATAGATAATTTAGTCTTGAAAACCAAAGATTCCATCTTGATCATAGTCTCAAATTTTCCTTAGACCCCTACCATTATAATGCTTATATATATATATATATATATATATATATATATATATATATATATATATATATATATATATATATATATATATATATATATATATATATATATATATATATATATATATATATATGTTATGTTTTAATTCTAGTTGATCATTTTTCTTAAGTGACTTTTCAATATCGATTAGATTGTCAATTGATAATTGTCTAAGAGAATTGTAATTGAACTTGATCTAGTTGAACTTGATTAAATTTTTTTATTTTTATTTTAACCTTATTTGAGATGAAATGTAGAGAACCTTTAATTTGACTATGATCGCAAACTTATCTACTTAATAAATTTTAATTATTAACTTTAAAAAAGTGTGTGTGTGTGTGTGTTTTTCCCCCGTAGTTTGGGCATGACAGATTTCCTGTAAAATTGTCAAATCTACCATCAAGTTTCAACAATAACTCTTTATTCTTGAATACTTTCCTAATATCTTTGTCACATGAAGAATCCTTAAAAGTTCTTTAGAATTGTTCAACCACTACTTACACTAACTTGAGCTTTTTCTTTGACTCATCTTCAAAAATCTCAAGGGAAATAACATCATAATACCTTTCTACATTTATTAGATTGGCCTTTTAACTTCTAAATATCTTCATGAAATTCTTCCATGACCTTATTTCTTGATGTTACCTTTCCAATCCAATACTGAAGTTTATAAATCTCATTTTTGTATACACTTCCATGACTATACATTACCTTTGACCTTTTATTATTTGGAGTACTTGAAGGAATTTTCCCTATGTATGTACCTCATCCATAAGCCCAAAATCCTAGTCTACTATGGATACCAATTTATCTGCAATAGAATGAATGTTATGCAATAGGTTTAAATTATCATGTATTATCTCTACACATGTTTGCTCAAAATTGTCAAACCATTGTTGGCATGCTCCCAAAAATCAATCAACTTGGACATTCCCCTTATCTCTTCTTTCTAGTGCTGCAATGAAAGTAACCTCTGAGTGATCTTCATCTAATGGACCTACAATTCCATGTATATAGCTTCTTAGTAGCTCATTCTCCTTGCACAACTTTATTAATGCATTCTTAGTTTCATCAAAATGACTAAACACCTCCCTAACACCCATAGTGATCATTACTTTAACTATATCTACTAAGTGCTTTCCTAATATGACTTTTATAATCTAATAGTCGTTAAGACTCAAATCTTTGGTCTCTGCATGTGGAGGAGAAATGACCATGTGAGAAAGTAGGTCCTAATCTCTAGTCTTCATTATGAAGCTCAATTGTTGTGCATCACTTGTAGGTGCCTCAGGGCTCTTGATGACTTCTACTAGTGCATCCATACTCTCCTTTTCATTCATGTTAGGCTATTTCTTTTTTCAAACCATAACTTCCCTTCTCAACTAGGCTAGTGTAGTGCCCAAAGGACACAAGTATTTGGTTGAAGAGGAGGTTTTCTTGATAGGCCCTTTTCAATTATCCCTCCATTCCAGATACTTCTCCTTCAGAGAGAGATCTACATTTGGTGTCCCTCCATATTTGGCATATAAAGTACTCAACTTTGTATCTTGAAATGTTTGTTGAGGTTCCTTAGGCATCTATCCTTCATTAGATACTTCATTAAATGGTTTCTATTTAGGCTCTTATTCACATACCACTCTCTCTTCTTTAGTGATAGGAGGGAGGGGAGTAGCTAACCCTTTTTCCAAAACTTATAAAATCTAAAATGATGGTGGTAAGGTACCCAAAAATCCTTGTGGTAGATGTGGTATTTGATTCTAATCATCTCCTAAAGGTTGGTTCATAGGTGTATCACATACTTTATCACCCACCATTTTAGTTCCTACTGGCATAAAGTCAAAATTAGAATGTTGAAAATATATGTTCCCTACTCCTCTTGTTCATCCTCCATTCAATATTGTTGCTTATTCTCTAAAGTTGTAATCTCAATAGGTTGACTAGGAATAGATGGTAGTATAATGGTGGAGCTTCGCCTCCTCTCTTCTTGGGCAACCCTTGCCAAGTATGCCCTTTGATTCAATGGAATATTGTCTTCTTCATCATCTTCTTCCACCCTAGGGATGGTTTTCAAGACTACAAGAATAGGTATAACCTTTCTTTGTATCTTCTACCTTCTAGTCTTTCTAATCATAGTTCTAACCTTAGCTTTCTTAGTAGTCAAGGGATAGGCTTCTCCATCTTATGTAGGAGTTGACACCTCTTTTCCTTCCTATTTTGGTTCTTGGTCCTATTCATGTTCTAGCAAAGGCACTTGTGGAATAGACTAAGCTTGAGTTGTTAGAAATAGGAATTATTGAGAGGAGGAGGGCCAGGAAGGGGGGGGGGGGGGGGCGGCAAAATTAGTAATCTACAAGCTTTACTCACCAACTGGATATTATTTTTTACTTTAAACCATACATAACAAAGTAATAAAGTAATGTTGAATAGTAATAGTAACTATGCACAAAGATAACTCATAACACCATATTTTGTTAACTAGGGAAACCCTGGCCAATGATATATAAGTTCCCCATTAGAGGATGGACCCTGTTAAGATTCAATGAGAAAATTTAGTATAGAGAGTCCCTATTAAGAGACTTTGAATTCATGTTAGGAGATTCCAACCCTATTAGGAGTTGTAGTACAGTAGATGCAAGATGACTTCCAATTATAAGAAGAGCTCACTACCCAAACAAGTAATCAAACTTCTAGAATTTAGGTACTATAACTTCTTTTTCGACTAATCTCTGATCTTTGATCATAAAATAGCTTTACAAAACTTCACATATATCACTTTCACAAAAGTTCACATACAATCACTCAACACAACAACTACGCTTTTTATTGCATAATGTCCTTTGCATAAATACCATGCCTTTACACAAATTGTTGCAAGGTTGGCTAAGACTACATTATACTTTCGCAACTTAGAGTAAACATATAGGATGTTGGCCCTAATTGGTCAAGTAATTTAACAAAATAATTCCTTTCCTTTAGTTTAGTTTTCTTATATCACTAGTGAAACACGAATATCTATTTTCTGTATAATCTTTTCTAACTTCCAAGGTTATACATGTCATCATTAGCATGTTTATTATCTCCATTTAACTTTTATAGTTATAATATAATGTCAAAATAATGTTTTTGAAAATATATCTAATAGGCTAATTTACTGAGAGGGGAGGGGTGAATCAGTAACCAATCAAACTTAATTCTTTATTACCAATTAATCCTTCATGTGAATTCTGATCTAATTGCATGCATGAAAAACTAAAAACATAAAGTGTTTATAACACTTTGACACAAAATATGGTGACCTAGAAACCTTCCAAATAGAATGTAAAATTGGGGTGGGGATGCTACCACAAGCTTTTTTAGTACTATAGTATAAAATTGGCTTTTTATGGCCTACAATGATCACTTATGATGATCTACCATATTAGGAGCAATAAGGACTGCTAGGTCCACCTTGCAAAAGGTTTACAAATATACAATGAAGTATGCACTTGGTAAAGAGATTTACAAAATACTATTAAGTCTACCTTGTGAAAGGATTTAACTGATCCACCTATTATGATTAAATAATGGTTGATCTTTGATGTGTAGCTTGGTTTGATAAATGATATTCATTTGAGTGTAATGATCACCTTGTTGTGAAAGCTAAATCTTTGCTACTCCTTATACTACTGTAGCCTTTGTATTTCACACTTCTTCTCTTCTCTACTTGTTAGATATAATATATTTGATACCTTTGGATGTGATATAATACATTACATATAATCTAATCCAATTTACAAATCAACAAAGTCAGCTACAATACAAGCTTACACAAAATATGAAAAGTCTACCCAACTATAGAAACTCGAGTTCTAAAGACTAACTTGGTGAGGTTTTGATACTTGACATTCATTGTCAATACTCCACATCATCATGCATTTAGTATACATAGAATCTTAGTCCATAATTATCACTTCCTAGTACTCTAAACTTAGTTTGCATTGGCAACTTGGTGAATACTATGAGGCTCAGCATATAGACTGAATCACTTGATTTACACTAGATAGCGTGGTCAATGCTATCACTATGAGGTTGGTATAAACTAAATATCTTAGTTAACACTAAGTGACTTAGTCAACTCTAGATTTACATCACTATAACTATGAAATTGGTAAGCATTGCACAACTTGGTTTTCACTAAGACACTCAATAAATACTAAGAAGCTTTGTTTATACTGATGGTCACCATCTTGGTAGAAACTACTTGATGCAAACAGAATATTGTTCCTTGAACTTGGTAGCAATTGTAGAGCCTAGTAGAATCTAAAATACTTGGTTAATACTATTAATTATACAATAATCTTGATAGATACTATCTATTTGAATAATTGTGTGCCACTAATAACAAACTTGATAGCAATGTCAACAATCTCTCCCTTTGCTATTAGTGACAAAAACACTTGTTAGTCAAAACTGAATTCTCAAAAAGTTCAAAACACTTTTTATTCTTCAACTTGTGTCTTCAAATCTATAGCATACTCTATTTTTAAGGGTTTTCAAAATTGATTTTGTAAGAGATGTTTTTTTGAATATCTATACATGTATATAATATGATGTTACTCCCCCATACATATATATACAATATACTTTACATATTCTCACATCTTCCCTCATTTATGCATCACATCTTCTCATCTTTACATATGATATATACATTTTCTCCCCCATTTTAACATTCATGCCAATGGTGTATTTTATATACTATACAATAATGCAAAAATGTGACAAGAAATTAGAATGTACCTTTAGAATTAGTGCCAATTTCTTGTACCAAATTTCTTGTAGCACCTTGCTTGTGTGCAATGCAACTTGAACTTCTATTGATAGTTCTATCACATGGTCAGAAGTGGATTCATGTTTGGGAAAATCATGCCCTACATGTCTACTAGTGTAACTATTATACTAGATTCTTCTCTTAGTAATTCTACCTGCATATTAGTTAAAAATATAATCTTTATGATATTGCTATTAGGATTTAACTATGTGATTCTAAGTCAAATTCATTGTCCTATGTTTCATGAGTAGTGATTCAACATGAATCCATCCCTCATGGGAATAAATGGAGCACTTAGAACTCATTGGATCTAAGTGATGCTTACAAGGGAAAAGCATCAAGACTTCCTATAAGATCACCCTTCCTAGTACTACTCTAGCCTAAGTGCACTTAACTATGTAGTTTCCTCCATGGTTAAACCCAAAACTTACAACCCCATTTGTAAAACCTTCACCAAGAGTCGTTCCTTCTAAATTATTCATTAGAAAGCCCCTTAAGCTCATCAATTGATAAGTAAGAGATAATTTCCATGGCAAGTCAAGTTGTGATATTACTATCAAGATTTAACTATGTGATTTTGAATCAAACTCATTAACCTATCTTTCATGAGTAGTGATTTAACATGAATCCATCTCTCATGAGAATAAATGGAACACTTCACACTCATTGGATCTAGGTGATGCTCATAGGGGTGAAGCACTGGGGCTTTCTAGGAGGTCACCCATCCTAGTACTATTCCAGCCTGGGCATGCATAACTATAGAGTTTTCTCCATGGTTGAACCTAGAGCTTGAAACCCTATTTGAAAAACCTTCACCAAGTGTTGTTCCTTATGAACCATTAATTAGAAATTCCCTTAAGCTCATCAATTGATAAGTAGGAGATAATTTCCACAACAAGTCAAATTGTAATATTGCTATAAGGATTTAACTGTGTGATTTTGAGTCAAACTCATTGACCTATGTTTCATGAGTAGTGAATCAACATGAATCCATCTCTCATGAGAAGAAATGGAACACTTAGCACTCATTAGATCTAGGTGATGCTCATAGGGGTGAAGCACCGAGACTTCCCAGGAGTTCACCCATCCCAATACTACTCCAGCATAAGTGCACTTAACTATGAAGTTTCCTCCATGGTTAAACCCAAAGCTTGCAACCCCATTTACAAAACCTTCACCAAGTGTTGTGCACCAAGTGTTCTAGTCCCACCCAAACATAGCTTTTACAATTTGTTCTACTAGGTTAAATATTTTAATTTTTCTTTTAGAAGATTTGTGTCCATGCTTCTTGCATTCATGACATTTTCGTACAAACTTAGGTTTCTCTTTGCATTAATTAATAGTATGAGCATGCTGATTGAAATTATAGTATTTTCCATTGAATTTAGCTTTCCCATTGCTCCAACATTTGTTTGATGTATGAACTAACTTACCAAAGTTCTTTTCCTTTCTATCTATATTGGATTTTCTCATTTAGTTGATCCATGTCTACTTGAGATTTCACCACCCTTTCATTGATTTTCCTTTTAGTGTTTCAATCATTCTACAATATTTCATCCTCTAATCTTAG
Organism: Cupressus sempervirens; assembly: GCA_028749045.1. Lineage (NCBI taxonomy): Eukaryota > Viridiplantae > Streptophyta > Pinopsida > Cupressales > Cupressaceae > Cupressus > Cupressus sempervirens. Next base: position 800,684,790 of record CM053793.1, read on the forward strand.
ATTCATGATTTCTTCATTTTCATTAGTGAGCTAATTGATGAAGTATGTTTGCTGAAGGGATAGGTACTGAATTTCATCGTTCTTTCCTTCTATCTCTTCTTTTATCTTATTTTTCTTTTCAACGATTTCACATAATCTTATTGAAAGGATGTCTTTCTCTCTTCTTAGCTCTCTTCTTCTTGAAGTGTACCATTTTTTTCAAATAGTTCTTTGATTGCTTTATTTTCTTCATTTGAATTGGTTTGTAAATGGATGTCTTTAAATCTTTCTTCAATCTTGAGTTGGTCATTCATCTATACTACAAGTTCTTTTCTTCATTTCAAGGATAGAGAGTTGCTCCTTTTCTTTCTTGAGTTGTCCAATAGACAATTCTAAATCCAACTTTTCATTTTCAATAGCTTTGTCAAGTCTAAATACCTTCATAGCCTCTAATCTTTGCTCAAGTTGATAAACTTCTTTCCTGAGAAGCACAAAGCTCTAGTACTAAGAGCGGAGGGGTGAATTAGTAACCAATAAAACTTAATCTTTCATTAGTAATTAGTTATTTATATGAATTATGATATAATTGCATGCATAAAAAAATGAAACTATAAAAAATTCATAATACTTTGACACAAAATATGGTGACCCAAAAACCTTCCAAATAGAAAATAAAGCTAGGGTGGAAATGATATCCACAAGCTTTATTACTGTTGTATAAAGTTGGCATGTTCAAGCTTACAATGATCACTTCTGATGACTTGCCCTATTAGGAGGAACAAGGACTGCTAGATCCACCTTGCAAAAGGATTTACAAACATACAATGAAGTATGCAATCATTAAAAAGATTTACAAAAGACTGTTAAGTATACCTTGTGAAAGGAATTAATTAATCTATCTATTAGGATGAAATAGTAGCTAATCTTTGATCTACAACTTGGTTTGCTAAATAAGATTCCTTTGAATGCAATGATCATCTTGTTGTGATAGATAAATCTTTGCTGATCCTTATACTATTGTAGCCTTTATATTTTACACTTCTTCTATTCTCTACTTGTTACATATCATATATTTCATACCTTTGGATGTGATACAATACATTACATATATACCAATCTAATTTAAAAATCAACAAAGTTAGATATAATAAAAATTTACACAAAATACACAAAGCCAATCCAACTGTAGGAACTTAGGTTCTAAAGACTAACTCAGTGAGGTTTTGATACTTGGCATCCACTATCAATGCTTGAAATCATCATGCATTTGATAGACATATAAGCTTGGTCCATACTGATCACTACCAAGTAGTTTGAACTCGGTCTACACTAGTGACTTAGTGAATACTATGAAATTTGACATATAAACTAAATCATTTGGTTAACATTAAATGGCTTAGTCAACACTAGATTCACATCACTATAACTGTAAACTTGATAAGCATTGCACAACTCAATTTGCATTGAGACAGTCAATAAACACTAAGAGGCTTAGTTTACACTGATGATCACCATCTTGGTAGAAACTAATTGATGCAAACTAAATATTATTCCTTGAACTTGGTAGCAACTATAAAACTCTATAGAATCCAAAATACTTGGTTAATATTGTTACCTCTACAAAAAGCTTGGTAGATACTATCTGTCTAAATAAGTGTGTGTCACTAATAAAAAACTTGACTTTAATTTTAGCACAAGTTACATACACAACAATACACTGTTGTATACCAAATTCATACCTAGATAATTTTTGAGTAATTAAATTTAAGTATCTTTATTAATGAGATTTCCTATAAGCACATACATCATGTGTTTCCATAAATGACAACAATTACATATCTTCATTAGCCAATTATCAACAATCTCCCCCTTTGGCATTGATGGTTACAAATAAGGAAAAAATGGCTAACTATTAAAAACTTGAAATAAATAACACATTAACATTACATCTATTACAATTTATCCATATTGCATATGCTCCCCCTTACATTATACATTACACAATTTTCTTATGTACTTATCCCCCTTTAACATCAATAACAAAGATTAAGATGTCAAAAAGTGTTGAAAAACTATCCATCTGCTATCAAAATCTCTATAAAAATCTGCCTTGACCTAACAATATCTTCATGCAATCAACAAATTTTGTCTTAAGACTATGCATACCTTTTGTCCATGTATCTTTGGCTGATTCAATAGAGGTGAGAATTGCAAATAAGGCATATGATGCAATCTCAACTACATTAAGGTTAGAGTACAACAAGTTAGAATAAGTTTCCTTGGCCTTGACACATTCCTCCAACTTTTTAATCAATAATAGATATTTTCAGAGAAATAAATTCTATGAAATCTAATGCTCTCTTCAAATTTGTTCCTTCCAAAGTTCTAGTTTCCTGATTTTATTATGAACATTGGCCACTTGTCCTTCAAAATCATCAATCTCACTATAAATATCTTGTGACTAGTTAGATAGAACCTCTAGCTCACTCATATTTCCTTCAATCTAACTATCAATATCCTTAGTTAGCTTGTGAGATAGAGTACACTTCATGTATAGTATCATTCCATCCTATTGACACTTATGAAGTTCCTTGATACAAGTATCAAAACTTATCAAATCATTCTTAATATTTTGACAAATGGTGTTAAACAAGTTAGCATTGCTGGTCTAATTTATGCATGATAAAAATTTCCTAACCTAGGCATGAAAAATCAGAATTGAATCCATTAATGGTGAATAGGGTTTCTTGTCTTTCATCCTCCAGATTTTTTAGCTATTGAAAATATTTGTTAAACCCTATGCCTCTTTCCTTTCAAAATTTTTGGGCACGAAATCCTTTTAAAATTTTGCAAATATTTTGTATTCAGTTCAAATTTTCCAATCCCCCAATTGACCTTTGTCTCTTATGTTTCTCATTGTCCAATTCTGGTAAGATCTATGGCAATCGCTACGTTGCTATGGTGACTTGCACACTTTTTATGTATAACTAGGTAGCAAATACCGCAAAATTAAGGGATGAGGCTGTAAAATGGAGGTGCAGTGATCAAAAATTGTATTGCATCAAAAGTTTGAGTCATGTGCACTTTGTCACTATTGTTAGAGCTGGAAAAGGTACCAAGAAAGAAGGTGAGCAAAAGAAGTCACAGGAATAATGGTTTCTCTGGTGATTTTCTATGTCGCTATCGAAAAAACTAAGCATATCACCATTAGCAACATAGTGAATAACTGGGAAATACATGATACAATGGCCTCCAAACTTCTCAGTGACCATAAAGATTTCTAAGTGGCATAGTGAGTAATAATTTTATTGTTACGTTAGAAGCATTAATGAGGGCAATTGTGACTTGACTTGCCTTTATTTTATTTGCACCAAGTTTTGTTAAGACACTAGAGCTTGCTACTTTTCTATCAAAAAAATTATGCATCTCACTCTTAGTGACATAGTGAGCTACTGTGAAATGAACACATGGTGGCACTCAAGCAACATGGAAATGTGACTAGGATTAGAATATGGTTTTATATGCCAGATGTGTAGGATTTTCTCACATCATCAAGAACATGGACCCACTCCCAATGCACAAAACATATGAAAGAATCTAATCATCATATCAAGCTTGGATTAATGATTCTCACTATCTCACTAAGGATAGATGTGCACTTTTTACTCTATGCAAGGTAGCCAATAAGGGACCCACCACATCTTAATAAATTCATGCAGTTTCCACACCCTCAGATCAACTCCCAATCTATGGCTATTGCTATCTTTCTATGATGAGTTGCTCAAAGTTTATGTATAGAGAGGTAGTGAATCAGGGACCCTCCATATTTCTCTTAAGTGATGTATCTAATGTCCTCCACATGATCAAAGTAGAATCAAAGGTTGTTGCCACTTTGTTATAGAAAAATGCTGAAGGGTTATGTATAGCAAGGTAGCAATTTGATGACATGTGTCCTTAATCATCAGTGGGTCCAGACTGAAATGCCAATAGTGAAGGAACTACACACATGGTGAAATTTCATTGGGTTCACTACTAAAATGTCAAGTGGAACATGAGTCATCTTTGCTTGGATCCCTAGATGATAGGATTTTTCAAAAATCAACATTGTAAATTTGAATGTAGAAGGTGGTGCAACTTTGTGCATTTATGAGGAATGAAAGCTTTGTGTGCAAAAGAAAAATAGTGTATAGTACAAAAGATTTTCTTAGTTTCATCTCACATGAAAAAAAGATTTCAAGCCTTTCCTGACTAGAAGCCATTACTGAAAAGGTTGAGATTGAGCTTGACAAGAGTGTGAAGAGAATTTCCATTGTTTGTGAATACACTACAAAATTACAGAAAGGAACGAGCAAAGATTCAAGTAAGTTATCATATCATAATCTCTATAGTGTCTTAGTTCTACAAATTTATAATTCAAAATGCCTACAAAGAAGGGACTTTCTAGTTAGGAGAATTACTTGGATAGGAATGTCCATGATGATTTAGTTGAGCTACTTTCCAATTCCACTACTAAAAATATGCAAGTTAAAAAGCTTACTACATTAAACCTTAGGTTGAAAATAGTAGATGGGTTATATGACAAAGGGAATTGGGTCAGGGATGCCAACACCTCTTAAACTGGGCTAGACCTATTTAAAAAATGGTTTTCAGAGAGGAACCTGTTTGCCCCACATGCCAACATCTGGAATTTTGATTTAGGGAAGCTAGTGGTTCCTAGTGCTTTCATGGACTAAGATCTTCTTGAAGCTGTGGTAAAGAACTACAACCAAGCCATTAGAGTTGTAAGAAAAACTAATGGCCAGGTCCTAATTATAGTTAGCATAGATGAAATTAGGGAAGTTTTTGGTTTAGGGCCTCTCACTGATTACCATGTGCCCATTGATTTGGAAAGGTTAGAAAAAGAATAGAAATCCAAGAAAGATTCCATTAGGCAAGGTGCACTAAAGGCACATATAGGTAAAATTGGGACCTTTCCAACAATAACAATAGCCTCTAGGAAACCTTTCAAAAGGGCATACTTCAACCTCGGGGTTGTAGAGATATATAGGACCTTGTGCAAAGCTTTTGGGAGAGATGAAGAAGAGTTTATGCCTATGGATTTCGTGTATATGGTTATTCAAATTTCATCTTTTTGTGTGGACATAAATTTTGATTTTGCTTCTTACTTAGCTAAGGAAATTCACAGTAGATTAACTGGGATTGCCAAGAGCAAGGTGGAAAAAAAATTTGGTCATTATTCTTTGTTGATGCATATGTTTTTGTTTAAGGGAAGTACATATTTTGGTAAAGAAATGAAGTTAGACAGAGAAGAAAATGGAGAGGCACTGCCAACCCAATTATGGAGTGCAGATATGACTTGGGATGCAGAGAATGCTAGTTTTGTCTGATTTGATAGGTATTTTGCTTCCAAGCTAAGATGCCTTTTATTGAGTGACAATCCTAGAATCCCTAAGGGACTAATGGGTTTCATTAGGCATATGGATAACCCCAATGCTTTGAAAGTTTCACATAATTGGGGGGATATCATCCCATACTCTATTTCTACTATTTTTAGAATTTACAATTTGAAGGGAAGTCCTCATGTACTACCTCACCAAGTGCCCTTGAAGGTACAAATAGCTGAGTTTTTGTGGCAGTTGGGTGGAGTAGAGGAAACATTTTTGTTGAAAAGATCAACAGGGTCAAATTTCCCCATTTACATACTAGCCCATCATTTTGTAATCAAAAAAGGGGGTTGGCTCTCTCTGAACAAAATTTTGGATCCTTACAAGATGGCTATTTCTCACCCTCATTTTTGTGACTTTGAGGGATTTTATAATCTAGCTCTAAGGTGTAGAATTAAGCTTTGAAAAATTGAGCATGAATTCTATTTTCCAGAAGATATAATAAGGAATGAGTACTCCTTGCAAGAGCAGGAGACTAGAAAAGAAAAATGGAGAGTCTCTTCTAAAGTTTTGGATTTCATTCATTATTTTGATCCAAATTATAGTTGTAGATGCTTGAAAATGGTTCACATCTATGACTTCATCACTTCTTCATACTAATTTGTCCCATTTTCTCATTCTACTAACTTCAATCTTTTGGCTAGATTGACCATATTTCATCATTTGTATCCCCTTCCACATCAATTTCATATCAACTCGAAATCATATCAAATCAACTCAAAATCACCCCAAATCAACTCAGAATCACTCAAAATTAGTCCTAATCAACCCGAAGCATATCAAGCATCCCAAATCAATCATCATTTATCCTATCCTAGGTATTGTTGTGGCTTTTAGTGCCTTGGAAAGCTATCAACCTATCAATCTTATCAATCTAACCTTAGTACTGTCATAGCTCTCAATGCTAGGTCAAACTATCATTTATGTCATTTGATCTTTGATGTTGTTGAGCTTTCAATGTCGAATCATGGCATCATCAACCATTTTAATAATATTGAAAGTGTCCATCGATGTTATTGTAATCAAACCTTTTTCGATCAATTTCAATCCTATAGCATTTACAATGTTGATTAAATGTTACATATCAACCAATTCATGTCATGTGTCCTTGGCATGTTATCAACTTCAATCAATCAATCTAACCATGGCTTTGGTCTATTTTTCATCATCTTATTTGATATCCATCATCATTACATTTTTATCAAAGGATACAATCACATTCATTTAATTAATTTGGCCAATCATCTACTCATTTTCTCTATAGGATTAAATAACCCATAATTTAATTATATTATTCCTTCTAATTATTCTTTCTAATTATCATCCTCAATTAATTAATTGGTTCATCATCTGAAAACCATGGAAATTCTTAATTTCTCAGGTTCCATTTTCCAACATTAATTCCATTTTCTACTAATTCTTATTTTGTGGAATAAAAGGATTTTTAATTTGAATATTCCATAAAATATTTCATCATCATGACACTTGGATATGACACCTCGTGGATTCTCCTTTGACACTTGGATAAGACATGTCATAACCAAATATTCTTATCTCTTACGCATGTCCCTATTTGGCTTATTCATCATAGATTCTTGGCTTTAAGTGGGTTGAGGTGTCTTATGACGCATCATAGATTCTCTTCCACATTTAACCAAGTTTGACTTCCATGCATCATAGAATCTTACAATTGGCATATTTTTTCATACACGTCATGGATTCTGAAAGGAATCTCTTGCCACATCGCATATCTATGGGTGACAAATCCAATGCTCGTACCTTGAGTGTTCATTATAAAATGGACACTCTTTCTCTTATTTTCGCCATTTGATTCCTTGAATCCTTAATGCTTAAGTCTTGAAAATCCAAATTCTTGAGTCTTTGAGTCCCCACTTCTTTAAATTTACACTTCTTGCTCTCACACTAAAATCACACTTCGAGTATTCTCATGGCATGATCCATATCATAGGTTTTGGCTTCAATCTTGTGTGCACTATAGGAAAATTGGAGCTATAATCATTTGGAGAAGATAGAAGGACATGGAAGCTACAAATGAAAAAGGGGGTTTCTATTGCTTTCTTTATTAGTTTGGCTATCATGGTAGACTAGTGTGTGCTAACGTACATTGATTGAGTTTTGTGATTTGCTCATAGTATGTTATGCATTTTAACCCATTTTTTGGTCCTACAATAGTCCTTTGGACAATGAAGTTACAAATGTAGATAAGATAACTAATCTTATGAGTACTTATCCTAAAATGATGGAGGAAATGAATGAAAAGAAGTAATTCTTTATTAGATTTTACCTAGATAAGGCCAAGTAAATAATGAGGAGATATGGGATAGTCTATTATTCAGAATAAAGGGACCATTGTGGACAAAGGAAAACAAATAATGGCATCTAGTAGTACTATTGTAGAAGAGAGGCCTTCTAAACCCTCCCTAAAAAGGAGAAAGATAATAAGGAAGAGGATCCTCATGTTGAGGAATACTCACCCTAATAGACCCCTTTGAGAATTGAAGAGGAACAACTCACTAAAGAGCAAGTTGTACAGTTGGGATCATAAGGGGGAATTTTTGTTACATAATCAGAAATAAATGAAGGAGACCCCTAGGAGCCTCTAGTACCAAGTTTTGAGTTGATAGTTGTAGATTATAGAGGAAGGGAATTGGACCCTGTACTAGAACAAGCAAGTCAACAATTCTTATCAAATGATAACTTTGTTAAATCTAGGGCTTTTTTCCAATTTACATGGAGAGCCAACATGAGTAAATTTGAAGAAAGATGCAATAAATTGAGGACAAAGAATCCTAAATTAGAGGAAGCAGCCCTACAAAATTAGATAAAGGAAAAAATGATTCAAGAGTTCCAAAACATAACCCTTGAAGAGGGGAGGTAAATGGTAAAGGCTTTCAATATATTATTGTTACCCAATTGGGATATTGTAGATGCATTGATTTTTAATTCCATTTCAAATAAATTGGAATTACAAGACCCTAGTACAAAGGAGTTTGCAGGGACTTCATTCAGTGAAGATCATAGCCAGATGAATCAGGACTAATAGGAAACATCATTCTGAGGAGAGTGGATAATACCTATTATGTACAGGCTACACATTGGAACATAGATTCATCCCAATTTGTTTTGCCCACTACTAAGAAGGAAGAATAGGCCATGTTTGAATTATAAAGTAAATACAAAGCAATTCTAGAGGCCTACAATAAGGAGGTTCAAAAGAGGATTGAACTTGAGAATAAAATAATGTGGAGGTCTACAAGACCTAAAATAACATATCCTTGCCCTCTAATGGAGCCTTTTAAATCCACTCCTCTCATAGAGATGCTAGATACCCAACAGAGGCCATAGTATTACACTGCTAAAGACTTTGAAGAAGAAAATAGTAAGCTATAGGCCTTACATGTAGAGTTGAATGTAAAATACATGAAGATAAACTAAGAAAGGCTCTCACATATTTGGGGGACAAAATTGAATGGCCACTAGTTTATGATTAGTTGGCTAGGGTAATATGTATCTGGGAGGAACTGAAAGAAAATGATGAGGCTTTGAAGCCTATTGTGAATAAGTGGGTAAGAAGGAGGAAAGAAATAACATTTTTATGTTATTCTGTCATAAAAACCTCATATGATCAGATTGAAAAAAATTTTGATATTTTTTTTGATCTTTCTGATTTTGACAATAAGAGAATTCATCTATAGAGAATAATAGTTGGCTACTTGAAGAAGTTTAAGAGCCAAAAGTTTAGTTTGTTTCCTCATGCCCTAGATAGAAGAAATAATTTGAAAAAAAAAAAATGAATGGGATAAAGAACTTGATGATTTATTTTGTTTAAGGATGAATAAAATTATCAATGAAAAAGGGCATACATGGTGGGCTACCACAACTAAAGAAATAGTGAAAGCCCAAATATTCTTTGATTGTTTGAAACAACAATTTGTTGATATTGACAAGGAAGCAGAGTATGTTATCAAGAAACAATAGGATATTCTACATTTTGACTAGCCAGACGATCCACTTTTTGACAAGTGGATGGAGGATATTGCTTCTAGTGAGCAACTATAAGAAGTTGAAAGTGATGATGAGAAATGCATTAAGAAGAACTACAAATCATTGATCCACCTCCATTAGTACTTGTAAAAGAATAAGGACAATCATATCATGCTAATGATACAATGGATCAGTTAGATGATGCAAAAACCATAGAATCAAGAGTATCTATCACTTTGATAATGCATGATGATATGAGTGAAAATGCTAGAGTGGAGGTGAAGTTGCATGAATCAGAATCTAACACATCACTAGCAAGTCTTGCAGCTACATATGCTCAGGATTTAGAATAGCAACCAATCAGAAAATCAGCAATACAAAAGGGTGTAACAGAAAGGGACCTACAAAAGCAATGTTTGATGTACAAATCTTTTTGTTAATCATAATTTGTCTTTTGTGATAGGTGTATGTAAATATCTCTTGTAATTGACACCTGTCAATTCTCTATGACTGTAGTTTGTTGCATCTCACATTATATAAGTGAGATTCCATGACTAGAGAGGGATCTAATTTCTAATGCACTTTTAGTATTACACTTGGGATGTTTTTAGCCCATTCTTTGAGTAAAAATTTATACTATATATTCTCTACATATTTTTTGAGAATACATCAATATGGAATGATCTTTGTGTCTCTTTCTAAGGTAATTTTGAGTTTACTACAATTGGATACAATTTTCAAGAAAAACTAATACAAGTTTTGAGCTATCCCCATATCAATTTTTATTGAATTTTGTCTCCTTTTCTATTACTTGGTCATTTTGAGATTGATAGAATTGCTTCAGGATAAATGAGAGTTAGGGGGGGAGTGAATCAATTATTCAAAGTCCAAATTTCCCTTTCAAACTTTTCACTAAGTGTAGTGAATCCATTCAACCATTCATTCATCCAAACTTTAACTTATCTAATTAGCAAGTTACTGTAAATCAACATGTATGCATAACACATAAGAAATCATCACATGACATAGTGATTTACATGGAAAGCCAATTTGGGAAAAGCCACCAGTAACATGCTACTAAATTCTCAACCTTTTGAGGTGATGCCCTATGACAGGCTTGCCTTGTTAAAGGCTTACAACACACTATTAAATGTGACCTTGTTAGAAGATTTAACCACACTATTAGAAGTGGGCCTAGTTAAAGGACTTTAGAATATTCACTTGCAATGCCACCTTATTAAAGGATTTACAAATGGTTTTTAGGCCAACCTAAGTTCATAGGATTTTTAGATCTAATATAATTGCTAGAGAGTATTAGAAAATCTTGACCCAACTACAACATACAACTTATCTTGTAGATCTCAAATCACTTCTTAGCTCATACCCTTGTCTGGCTTTCTATCTCAGTAGTTCTTAACTGCTTGCCTTATCTTTCAAGATTTGTCTCCTTGAGTCTCCATACTCAATGTACCAGTGCAATTATCTCTTCATGACCACTTGTAGAAGAAAAGCCTCTGTGGTCTTCCTTCTCCTAGATTTCTCCTTCTTGACACCCTTTCAACCACTTCAAAGATTTGGCATTTCTATAGCAACAGTATTAGCAGTTCTTTGCTTCTTGTTTTATGACTTCTTAAATAGAAGTCTTGGAGTTCATTTTCTCACTCAATTCATCTTTTCTTCAATTTCAATTTGCATGGATTAGGTAGGATTCATTTCATCTAACCCATATTCTATTTCCTCTAGAAACTTCTTGAATAATCCATTAGAAAAATGATTTACATAGGTTTTTGTGCCAACAATTCATCATCCTTATCCTCCAACTCATTCACAAAATTCAATATAAGCAATAAGTCAGCTTGGATTTGGGGAAACTTTATTATTTGAAATAATGCAATAGCTTGACACTATTGAAATACTGGTGCTCGACACATATTATGTTATTTGGCATCAACTATATTTTTCTTGATGCTCGACACTTGAAGATCACTCGACACCAACTGAATTTTTTTTTATGCTCAGCACCTGATCTTCACTCGGCACACACTAGGTTTCTTTTTTTACTTAGCTTCTACTAAGAATTTGCTTGGCTTCAACTAACTTGCTTGGCACCCACTAAAGATTTTAGTCTAATATTTGTAATCATCCTTGTTACAACATCTTCCTCTAATGTTTCTAAGTGTGACCAACCTCTGTGTCTATGAGTATGTCATTAATACATTACTTAGCCATTGTCTTAACTGATCCTTGGACTTCATTACAACATCATAACTCAAACTTTCCCTTAGGTGCTCTTGTTACATCTTGTTGATCAAATCCTCTTCATCAATCAACTAAGTGATAGCACTTGGATCTTATAAGAAAATGTCATTCCTACAAATAGCAGATTTGACATCAATGGCAAAATAATGATTGAAAACATTCTTTTACAACAATATCCCTCTTTGATCTTCAACAACAATGAGCTTTTCAATCAAATTTCCAACAATCTCCCTCTTTGGCATTGATGGAAAACCAAACTAATCAACCATTAGACTAAACTATTCAACCACAAACTAACTAGGTTAGAAAAGTAAGTCAAATGCCAAAAAGTAAATTGTAACATTACATCTCCTTCTACTATTCTGATTGCTTCATTTTAGCTTCTCCCTCTTTGTTTTTGTAGCCTTGTTCTTTGTCTTTCTCCCTCTATATTGTTCATCTTGTACTATTCTAATCAACCTCTGAAATTGCCATCTATCTTTATTTGTTCAGTTGTCTAGTTCTCCCTTTGTCTAAATATTTTATCTTCAATAGTTGTTGATCAGTTGTTCACTTCTCCCTCTTTGACAACAATGCCAAAGAAATATTAGAATCTTTAATATGCAAGTGTAGATTTTATAGGCTTAGTCAATTTCTCCCTTTTTCACCTTTCTTGTGAATGATTTGGAACTTCAACACTTCTACTACTTTAGGCATGAATCCCAAAGTAAACATCCTCTACATCAGTGTGTATAATTTTTAACATTCAGCTTATTTAATGCAAGGTATTCTTGCTTTTTCTTTAAGTAGCTTTAGCTAGGGGTATCACCCATAACTTGCTTCTAATATACTCAAAAGCATCTTTAGGTAGTTCTTTTGTGAAGATATCATAAATCTATTCCTCTGAGCTAACATATACCATCTTCACTTGTTTATCTTCAACTAGCTCTCTTACATAGTGATACTTAATTGCAATATGCCTAGTTTTGGCATGCATTACAGGGTTCTTTGATATGTTAATAGCACTTGTATTGTCACAATAGAGTATCACAAGCTTAGTTATCTATTCCTTCATACCTTGCAAAAAATGTTTGATCCATACAATATTGGTGCAGTTTATAGTAGCTACCACATATTCAGCTTCAGCACTAGACTGTGAGGTGTAGCTTTGATTTTTGCTTGTCCATGTAATCAACCTCCTTCCTAAGAAAAATGCTTCTCCACTAGTGTTGTTTCTATCATTAATGTTGCCTCCCCAATCTGCATTAGTGTAGGCTCTTAATTCAAATTTCTCATTCCTTTTGTAGTACAAACCTAAGTCATCAATTCCTTTTAGGTATCTCAATATTCTCTTTACTTCCATTAAGTGGTTTTCTCTTGTATTGGTAGAAAATCTAGCCACTATTCCAATAGCTAATGCAATGTCTAGTCTACTATGTACAACATATTGTATCTTTTCAATCATTGACCTATACAATGTCTAATTTACTTTAGCAGATTCATCATTATTGGATAGCTTATGTCTAGTTGCCATTCGTGTGCTGACTGGTTTTGAGTCTTCTAGCCCAAATGTTTTGATTACTTCCTTGATGTATTTGGATTGAGTAACAAATATGCCATGCTTCAATTGATGTGCTTGTAAATCAATAAAGAATTTGATTTCTCCAAACATTTACATCTCAAATTCATGCTTCATTTGATTGGAAAAATATTTCCATAGAGCATCTTCTCCTCCAAATATTATGTCATCAACAAATATTTTTGAAATCAAAATGTCTTTACCTTCTTCAAATTTGATGTACAAATTATAGTTGTCATCTATTCTTTCAAATCCTATCTTTACAAGATATTTGTGCAACCTTTCATACCATGCTCTTGGCACTTGCTTCAATCCATAAAGTGCTTTTTGTAGTTTGCAGACCCTATCCTTATTCTTCTCATCAACAAATCCCTCTAGTTGTTCTATGTAGACTTCCTCTTCCAGTATACCATTTAGAAAAGTTGACTTCACATCTATCTGGTAGACTTTGAAACCTTTATATGTAGCATATGCAAGTAATATTCTTACTCCTTCCATTCTTGCAATAGGGGAAAATGTCTCTCCATAATCCAATCCTTCTTCTTGTGCATAGCCTTTGCAAACTAATTAAGCTTTTTTTCTTGTTATTTCACCATTCTCATCAAGTTTGTTTTTAAACACCCACCTTGTACCAAAAACATTCTTATCATTTGGTCTAGGAACTAGAGACCAAGTTTTGTTCTTCTCAATCTAATCTATCTCTTCTTTCATGGCTTTATAGAAGCCATCATCTTGTAGTGCATCTTTTACTATTTTTGGTTCAACCTTGCTCAGTAAACATGATTCACTTCTAAACCTATTCCTTGTCATGGGTTTGGCATCCTTGTCACCAATGATTTGATCTATAGAGTGACGTCTTCTTACATACTTAGCTAATCTGGGTTCAATCCTTCTTTCCACATTTGATCCTTCAGCTCTGAAGTCATTTTGTTCTTCTTCATCTAGTAATTCATCATTCCTTTCATGTATATTATTTTCAAAACCAGTATGTTCATTTTCTACATTTCGCAGCTTGGCTTCTGAATGTAACTCGACATTCATAAGCTGAGACTCATTAGATACTGAAGTTTTTTGTTGATTCCCAACTTGATTTGCAACATTATCTTTAGCTATCATTCCTTCATATAAGTATACAAAAGATCTATAATCCTCTATTTGCTTTGACTCATCAACCTAAACTTTTTCATGCTCATCAAAATTTACATTTGCACTCTCCACAACTTTGTTAGTGTTAGTATTCAAACACTTATATGCCTTATTTCTAGTGGAGTCTCCAAGAAATATTCCTTCATCACTTTTTGCATCAAACTTTCCATTTCTAGTGTCTTTTAGAATATAGAATTTACAACCAAACACTTTGAAATGTTTAACATTAGGTGAATGACCATACCAAAATTCAAAGGGTGTTGCATTTGTACCTTTCTTGACTTGAACTCTATTCAATGTGTAGACTACAGTACTTATAGCTTCTCTCCAATAATTAAGTGTAACATTTTTCTCCATCATTAAGGTTCTAGCACAGTCAATCATTGACCTACTTCTCCTTTTAGAAATACCATTCTATAGTGGAGTTCTTGGTGCTGATGTTTTCCTTTCGATACCTCTGTCATTTCAAAATACTTCAAATTCTATTGATGTGAACTCACCTCCACTGTCTGACCTTATGCATTTTAGGTTCTTTCCTATTTCCTTCTGAACTCTAGCCAAATATGACTTGAACATTTGAAATGCAATAGATTTTTTCTTTAAGAACATAGCAGTCATCATCCTAGAATAATCATCTACAAATAGAATTATGTATCTGTCTCCTAGGTAGCTTTGCACTTCTATTGGGCCACATAAGTCAGTATGAACTAACTCTATAACTTCATTGGAAGTGTATGCTTTACTTTGGAAACTAGATTTAGTCATTTTCCCTAGTTGACATTATTTACACATTGTATTTTCAGGTTTCTTCAACTTGGGCAACCCTATGACTTTGTTCTTCTTGCTAATGCCAATCAGATTATAAAAATTAACATGACACAACCTTTTATGCCACAACCACACATCATCAAGTCTAACAAGAAGACATGTTTCTTCTTCCAAATCTAGGTAAAATAGATTACTCATAGCTTGTTCACCTTTTCCTATTAGATTTTCATCAGTATCATAGATCTTGATAGTTTTGTTTCCAAATTCCACTTTGCAAATTAGATTGCCTAACCGAGATACACTCAACAATTTGTAGTTCAATCCTTCAACATAGTATGCATTATCAAATGAAATTTTCTCTATAAGTTTGATAGAGCCTTTTTCTTTGATTTTACATGGGACATCATTACCTAATCTAATACTATTTACATTATATTGAGTAAAGGTAATGAGCTTACTTTTATCTCCTGTCATGTGATGTGAGCGTCCACTATCTATGATCCACTTGTCATTCTTGTTCACACAAGTAACCAATGTTGTTGCTTCATCTTCATCTTTGTTTGATTCATCCTTCATGGCTACATAGACCACTTCATCATCATTTTCATTAGAATCTTCTTCAACAATGTAGCATCTCTTACCTTTCAACTTATAGTCCTTACTATCAACTTCTTTCTTGTTCCTGTACTTATTTCATTCTTTGTAATTCTTCTTCTGTGCATATCTTGTAGCAATATGACCTACTTCATTGTAATTGAAACATATGATAGGAAGCTTATCTTTGAATTTTCCTTTTCCTCTATGGAATCTTCTGGCTAGTAGTGCTTCTAACTATTCCACATCATCTTCATTTGTTCTACTATCACTTTATGCATGTCTTCCTTTTCTTCTCCTTTTGTTTGATGTGTCCTCAGTATATTTTACTATCATCTTGGCCTTGGAAGCAGATTCAAGGTTCTCAGGTCTATAGTTGTCAAAATTAGATAGCTCAAATGTTATCAATCTTCCAACTATTCCTTCAAAAGTTAGTGTGTTCCCTTGTTCACACCTTAGCTCTTGGATGGTTGAAACTCTTATAGTATTTATAGGGAGCAGAGTGCTCAAGTATTTGCTAATGTATGTTTCTTCTTCTAGTTGATCACCTATACTTCTTATTGCACTCACCGCTTCTTTTATTCTTGCAGCATACTAAGCAACATTTTCAGCTTCCTCCATCTTCATGTCATCAAAATTTCCTCTTAGGCTTTCTCTCTTTGCTCTCTAGACATTCTTATCTCCTCCATAGATTTTTGACAAGGTTTTTCACATCTTAAATGCAATGTCACAATCTTTGACATCATCATATTCAACATAGCTAAGTGTAGAGGCAATCTTCAACATTTCTTTATTATGCTCCTTCTTTTCGTTCAAATCATCTATAGTACAAGGTCCTATTGGAGTTACATGTTCTATTCCAATTGAAGTTTGTGCATAGTCACTTATCAATCCAAGGTGCAATTTCATCAAACTCTGCCATGTAGAAAAGTTGTCTTTCATGAGCTTGGGAACTTCTCTCTTGGACATCTTGATCTTCCTGCTTGTAGTACCTTGAAACTAAATTAGCAGATAGCTCTAATGCCAATTGTTAGAATTGCTTTAGAATAACTAAAATGGGGGGGATGAATCAGTTATTCAAAGTCCAGATGTCCCTTTCAAACTTTTCACTAAGTGTAGTGAATCCATTCAACCATTCATTCAACCAAAATTTAACTTATCTAATTAGCAAGTTACTGTAAATCAAAATGTATGCATAACACATAACAAATCAACACATGACATAGTGATTTACATGGAAACCCAATTTGGGAAAAACCACTAGTAACATGCTACTCAATTCTCACCCTTTTGAAGTGATGCCCTATGAAAGGCTTGTTGGAAAATGAAGATGGGGTAACTGAGAGGGGAGGGGTGAATCAGTTACCACAAAAACAAATTCAACAGTCCCAAAGATGCCTTAAACTTAGTTGTTGCTGCTACTTGGTAAACACATAAATTACTGCTTAAAACTTGATAGATGTTTAGTTAATTTATTAAGTATTTGCTGAAATAAGGGACCATGCAAAGGAAAGTAATCATGAACACAATAGACACCAGATTTACGTGGAAACCCAATATGGGAAAAACCACTAGCAACTAGTCACCAATTTTCACTCTTCTGAAGTAAGCCCTGTTAGGAGCCAACCCTGTTAAAGGTTACAAAACACACTGTTAGGTGTGACCCTATTAGAGGATTTAATCACCCTGTTAGGAGTGGCCTTGTAAGAGGTCTTTAGAACAATTCAACTGAATTGCCACCCTGTTAAAGGATTTATGGAATGGCTGTTAAACCAACTCTGTTAGGAGATTTTGGAATCACTGTTACAATGGTTAGAAAGCAACAATGAATGATCTGAAAATACATGCAACTTATCTTACTGAATACAGATCTCAGTTTAGCTCCACAAGATCCTTACTGATTAAATATATCTTTGCAGCTCCAAGATTTCCCTCTGCTCAACTCTGCTTAGGCACATGCAAGTCTCTTCCTTGCACTTCCTTGCACTATCTGTATCTACTCTTTTTTCTACACGTTTCTGCATCTTGAGAACCTCTTTATATACTATACATAATACCAGGTCAGCCCAACCAACTTGACAAAATATATTCCAAAGTCGGCTTGAACTAACAATCAAAACAAAACTCTTCACTGGCCGACGTTGCTCTGTCAATACAGAACAAAAAACTACTTTCTGTGTTAACCGGCAGAACTCGATAAAAAATACAATTATCGGGGAATTCGGTAAACCTGCTGTATATGAGCAATGCTAGTATGCTAATAGAAACCAAATTTAAATAAAGCTTCTACAAACTAAACAAAATTCATAAACTTCAAGATAGACTAAGATGAGCTCTCAATTGAGAATATGAGCCATTAATGGACTCTCTCAATAAGAAGCTCTCTTGTTGAGTAGCTTTGTCTAAATGGATAGGATGTATGCTCAATATGCTTCCAAAGGCTTCAATGGATGATTGTGGATTTTTGGTGTGGATATATGGCTTTAGTATGGATTTGGCTCTCAAAATAGCATTATAACTTTACTTCATGGATTGTGTTAAAATGTCTTGGGAGAGGATTCCTTAAATAGGCAAAGGGCTTGAGGGATCAAGGGCTAGGATGCAAGGATGGGAAAAATCTCATGGAGGGCTTAGATTGCATGAGAGGAGAGCACATGGATTGTGCTTCCTTACAACCAATCAAGGAGTGACACATGTCACATGGTGAGAGGATGGAGGAAAGGGCAAGGATGAGTCAACAAAGGAGGCTCAAGAGATAAAATCTTCATAAAGACCCTCATAATGACTTGTAAGAGCAATAAAAGGACTTGTAAGAGTCATTTATGACCTAGTGGACTTCATAAAGTTTTATGGTTGAGATATTTTGAGGGTGATGAGAGCAAATTCGACTTGGACTTGATTAGGAAGGTTCTAAGCTTGCTTAGGCTTGTGCAAATGATTAGAGGATGGATTAGGATGGTTTAGGATTAGCTTAGGGATAGGCAAGTGGATGGCATTTAATGAGGGTGGGTGAAGGAAGAGATATTTGTTAACTTTGGCTTGGGTTAGTAAGTTTTAACCCATGTTTAGGGAATGTGACAAGGTTAGGAGGGGATTAGGATTAGGTTTAAAGACATCTTCTAGAAGAGTCTAGATTTTGGAGGAGGATAAAGACTTTCTAGAATAGTCTAGAATTTCCTAGGATGAGGATGAAGACTTTCTAGAAGAGTCTAGAACTTCTTAGGATGAGGATAAATTAGATTTTTAGGAAATAAATAAAGTTTTATTTATTTCAAGGGTTTGGGTTGAGGAGATATTTATTAAAACTTTTTTAATAAACATGAGGATTAATATTTAATTTTAATTAAATATTTTGAGTTGGGATTAGGGGTAGGAAATGATGGGATTAGCCTTTAATCAAAATTAAAGAAGGATTAGAAGATTTTGGAAGAGGTTATTGGTCATAAGGAAATTGGCCAACTTTTGGAAAAAAAATAAATTTTTTATTTATTTTAGTATTTTTGGTCAATTTATTAATTAAATAATTAATAAATAAGGAAATAATGTTTAAATAAGATTTAAACATTTTGGGAGGGATTCCTTAATTAAATATTTTTAATTAAGATAAAGGGATTTAATGGCATAAAAATTAATTAATTAATTAATTAAATAATTAATTAATTAATAAATGATGATGTCATCAGGAATTTTTCAGAAAATAAAAATACTTTATTTTCTAAAGGTTTTTAGGTGTCTACACCTGCCACTTCCTTTGGAAACTAACTAGACTCGGTAAAAGTTGTCTTCGACTATCGAGTGAGCTTGGTGAAGACTAAGCTTTCCTTAGCTTACCGTGCGAACTCGGTTAACACTAACTGTCCGCTACAAAATCCTTTGATACCCGAGTGATCTCGGTAAGAACTAAACTTTCCTTAGCTTACCGTGCAAACTCGGTTAACACTAACTCACCGTGTGACAGGAATGCTCGGTATACACTGCAAAAGGCTTTACTGACCGACTGAGCTCGGTATACTCTGTAAACTATTTTCCTGACCGACAGAACTCGGTAGACTCTATCTAATAAATGATATGGCATTTGTGTAACATCAAGGACAATACACAATTACTTAATTTTATCCAACAATCTCCCTCTTTGGCATTGATGGCAACACAACATGTCATAGCAGAAATGAAATTTGAAAGCAAGTCTACAGCAACACAACACAATTAACAATTCTCCTTCTAAGATAGAGAACTCTCCCTCTTACAGTAATCTCCCTCTGTGAAGGAATTACATAATCAAATTTCAAAAAGATATGACAGTAAAACTCTCCCTCTTTGACAACACATGCCAAAGACAATCCAATTTCAATGAATTTCATTGTACCTTTAGTACTGATTCATATGCAATATTTCCTTGATTTGCTGCATCAACTAATGATTGTTCAATTTTCTAAGAGCTGATGCATCACTAAAACTTATTTTTAGTGAACTTCAGATAGGAGAATGACCCCTAATTTACTTCTAAGATACAAAAATGCATCCTTAGGTAAAGGCTTTGTGAATATGTCACCAATCTGTTCCTTTGTATGGACATATTCCAATCTGATTTCCTTGTCCTGTACCAATTCTCTGACAAAGTGATACTTGATTGCAATGTTCTTAGTCTTAGAATGCATTACTGGATTCTTAGATATGTTGATTGCACTTGTATTATCACAAAACATGACAACTGGTTCCTTGATTTCCATCTTCATGCCTTGTAGCAATTGCTTGAACCAAACAATATTAGAATAGTTTACTGCTACAGCAACATACTCTGCCTCTTCTGTTGATTGAGCTGTACAATTTTGCTTTTTGCTTGTCCAAGAAACCAACCTCTTTCCAAGAAAGAATGCACCTCCACTTGTGCTTTTTCTGTCGTCAAGGTTTCCTGCACAATCAACATCAGTAAACACTTTTAAGTCTAAGTTTCCTCCAAATTTATACCATAATCCATAATCTTCAGTTCCTTTCAGATATCTCATTATCCTCTTGATTGCCATCATGTGATTTTCTCTTGGTTTAGCTGAAAATCTTGCCACAATTCCAACTGCAAGAGCAATATCTGGCCTAGTATGAACTACATATTGCAACTTTCCAATCATAGATCTGTACAATGTCTGATCTATTTCCTTTGAATCATCTTCTTTGGTAAGTTTTAGTCCAGTACACATGGGAGTTCCAACTAATTTACAGTCTTCCATACCAAACTTTTTCAATATCTCTTTGATGTATTTTTCTTGAGTGGTTTCCATTCTTGTTCTGCTGAATTTTGAGTCCAACAAAGAATTTGATTTCACTGAACATTGACATTTCAAATTCCTTGCTCATTTGTTCTAAAAATTCTTTGCAAAGATCATCATTCCCTATGAAGACAGTATCATCTACAAATATTTCTGCCAGGACAATCTTATTTTCTGGTCCTTCCTTCATATAAAAACTATTGTTGTCATTATTTCTTTGAAATCCAATTTGAATAAGATAGTTATGCAATCTTTCATACCATGCTCTAGGGGCTTGTTTCAGACCATACAGTGTCTTGTGCAATTTGCAAACCATGTTCCTTTTATCTGGATCTATAAAACCTTTAGGTTGTTCAATGTAGACCTCTTCATCCAGTATACCATTTAGAAATGCTGACTTGACATCCATCTGATAAACTTTAAAACCTTTGTAAGTAGCATATGCTAATAAGGTTCTAACACCTTCCAATCTAGCAACGGGAGCAAAAGTTTCTCCATAATCTATGCCTTCCTCTTGAGAATATCCTTTGCACACTAATCTAGCTTTGTTTCTTGATACTTTACCATTTTCATCCAACTTATTTCTGAAAACCCACTTTGTACCGATTACATTTTTGTCTTTAGGCCTGGGTACAAGAGTCCAAGTCTTGTTTTTCTCTATCTACTCTATTTCTTCATTCATTGCTTCAATCCAATTATCATTTTCTAATGCATCTTTGACAGTTCTAGGTTCAAAATCAGCAAGTAAACAAGTACCTTTCAACTTACTTTTTGTGATGGTTCCTTCAAATTTATTTCCAATGATCTGATTTGCTGAATGATGTCTCCTGACATATTTGGCTAGAACAGGTTCTTTTTCTTTTGGATGAATCTTGTCGTTATCTTCTTGCATTTCTCTTTCATGCTTAGTTTGGTCTGGCTTGGTATCAACTGGCTCGGTATGCACATGCTCGGTTACCTCTGGCTCGGTAATCTCTAACTCGGTATTTTCTGACTCGGTAGACGTTGGCTCAGTAGATGTTTTCTACAACTCGGTTAGTGATGACTCGGTAGAAGAAGGTTTTTGATTCTCGGATGTAGTTGATATTATATCTGGATCACTGAAGATGAATCTTTTGTAATCTTCTGGTTCTTTTCTGCTTTCTTCTTCAGTCTTTTCTGCAAACTCATCAACTTTCACATGTATATTTTCTATGACTTTGTGAGTAGATAAGTTCAAGCATCTATATGCTTTACTCTTGCATGAGTATCCAAGAAATATACCTTCATCACCTTTTACATCAAATTTACCTTTTCTAGATTCTTTCAAGATATAACATTTGCTTCCAAATACTTTCAGATAACTTACATTGGGTTTATAGCTATACCATATTTCATAGAGAGTTTTGAATGAGTCCTTTTTTTAACTGTACTCGGTTTAAGGTATGAACTGCTGCACTGATAGCCTCTTCCAGTATTTGATAGTAACATTCTTTTCTATCATCAAGGTTCTTGCACAATCCATGATGGATCTGTTCTTTCTTTCAGCAATGCCATTTTGTTCAGGAGTACCTGGTGCTGAAATCTATCTTTTGATTCCTCTTTCAATACAAAAGTTATTGAATTCATGTGAAATAAATTCACCACCTCTGTCTGACCTTAGGCATTTCAATCTTTTCCCTGTTTCTTTTTCTACTCTTTCCAAATACCATTTGAACTTTTCAAATGCTTCTAATTTGTTCCTTAGGTACATGACGGTCATCATTCTTGAATAATCATCAACAAAAAGAATAAAATATTTTTCACCAGTATAGCTTTCAGTTTCAATAGGTCCACATAAGTCAGTATGCACAATTTTTAATAAATCTTCAGACTGATAATTTTTTCTTTTGAAACTAGACTTACCCATCTTTCCAATTTGACAATTCTTGCATAAACCGACCTCTGGTTTCTTTAAATCAGGAATGCCTCTCACTTTCTTGAATTTGCTTATCTTTACCAAATTGTTAAAATTCACACGACATAACCTTTTATGCCATAACCAACTCTCTTCTACTTGAGCAATAAAACATGAATGTTCACCAAGTTCAAGATAGAACAAGTTACCTTTAGTTTGAGTACCAGATCCAATCAGCTTTCCTTTACCATTCAGCAGTCTTGCTTTGCCTTGGATGAATTTTACTTTGAGTCCATTGTTGAGTAACTGTGCCACACTCAACAAATTGTGCTTTAGGCCTTCTACCCAATAAGCATTATCACATACAAGTTCCTGGGTTAGAGTGATTCTTCCTTTTCCTTTGATGCAACAAGGTTCATTGTTTCCAAATCTTACACTGCCACCATCATACTCTTCAAATTGATCAAACTTTGTTTTATCTCCAGTCATATGATGTGAGCAGCCACTATCAATGATCCATGTATCATTCTTACTTATGTGAGAGATGAGTGCCATTTCTTCATTGTCAGATTCATCTTTTACAGCAATGTAAACAATTTCATCCTCTTCTTCATCATTAGAATCATTAGAATCTTTAGCCATAAAACATGATTTCTTACTTTTATCCTTAAATGATTTGAGATCTTTCTTACTGTTCCATTTATTATCTTTCTTTTCATATTTATCTTTCTTGTTTGGACACCTTGCAACAATATGACCGACTTCTTCACATGAAAAGAAGATTAGGGGTACTTTACCTCTGTATTTACCTCTTCTTTTTGAATATTTCCTTGCAAGTAGAGCTTCAATTACTTCAAGGTCGCTGTCAGAACTCTAATCAGATTGATCTTCACTCTCTGACTGAGATTCCTTCTTCTTCTTGCCTTTGTCCTTGAGTGAAAGCTTGGCTTCAAATGCAGACTCAATGTTCTTTGCAGCTGGAACATAATTATCAAAATTATCTAGTTCAAATGCTGTCAATCTTCCAACTATGGCCTCTAGGTTTATCTTGTGATTGGCCTCACACCTTCTTTCTTGAATGGCTGGTACCCTGATGGCATAAACTAGAAGTAGAGTTTTAAGAACTTTACTTATGACTGTCTCTTCACTGATACTTCCTCCAGAAGCTTTGATAGCACTGACACATGCTTTAATTCTTTCAACACATTTGGCAATGTTTTCATCTTCTTTCATTTTCATCTGATCGAACTTTCCTCTCAGACTTTCAGCTTTGGCTCTTCTGACATTGTCATCTCCACCATAGATCTCTTTCAGTCTTTCCCACATTTCATAGGTAGTGGTGCAGTCCTTGAGATCATCAAACTCTTCATAACTCAAGGCAGATGCAATATCAATCATCATAATGTTATGAGTCTTCTTTATAGAAATGTCATTGACTGATAATGTACCTGATGGTTCTACATATTTCTCATCAAGATATTTCAGACCAGTGTCACCAATGGAAGCTAGATGAAGTCTCATTAATCCCTGCCATGCTGAGAAGTTGTTTCGGTTAAGCCTTGGGATTTCCCTCTTGTAAGACATCGTGATCTTTGGCTTAAATCTTTGAAATCTCCTCCTGCAAGCACCAAAGATTTGATACCAATTGTTGGAAAATGAAGATGGGGTAACTGAGAGGGGAGGGGTGAATCAGTTACCACAAAAACAAATTCAACAGTCCCAAAGATGCCTTAAACTTAGTTGCTGCTGCTACTCGGTAAACACATAAATTACTGCTTAAAACTTGATAGATGTTTAGTTAATTTATTAAGCATTTACTGAAATAAGCGACCATGCAAAGGAAAGTAATCATGAACACAGTAGACACCAGATTTACGTGGAAACCCAATATGGGAAAAACCACCAGCAACTAGTCACCAATTTTCACTCTTCTGAAGTGAGCCCTGTTAGGAGCCAACCCTGTTAAAGGTTACAAAACACACTGTTAGGTGTGACCCTGTTAGAGGATTTAATCACCCTGTTAGGAGTGGCCTTGTAAGAGGTCTTTAGAACAATTCAACTAAATTGCCACCCTGTTAAAGGATTTATGGAATGGTTGTTAAACCAACTCTGTTAGGAGATTTTGGAATCACTGTTACAATGGTTAGAAAGCAACAATGAATGATCTGAAAATACATGCAACTTATCTTGCTGAATACAGATCTCAGTTTAGCTCCACAAGATCCTTACTGATTAAATATATCTTTGCAGCTCCAAGATTTCCCTCTGCTCAACTTTGCTTAGGCACATGCAAGTCTCTTCCTTGCACTCCCTTGCACTATCTGTATCTACTCTTTTTTCTACACTTTTCTGTATCTTGAGCACCTCTTTATATACTATACATAATACCAGGTCGGCCCAACCAACTTGAAAAAATATATTCCAAAGTCAGCTTGAACTAACAATCAAAACAAAACTCTTCACTAGCCGACGCTGCTCTGTCAATACAGAACAAAAAATTGCTTTCTGTGTTAACTAGCAGAACTCGGTAAAAACTACAATTACCAAGGAATTTGATAAACCTGCCACTTCCTTTGGAAACCAACTAGACTCGGTAAAAGCTGTCTTCGACTACCGAGTGAGCTTGGTGAAGACTAAGCTTTCCTTAGCTTACCGTGCGAACTCGGTTAACACTAACTGTCCGCTACAAAATCCTTTGATACCCGAGTGATCTCGGTAAGAACTAAACTTTCCTTAGCTTACCGTGCAAACTCGGTTAACACTAACTCACCGTGTGACAGGAATGCTCGGTATACACTGCAAAAGGCTTTACTAACCGACTGAGCTCGGTATACTCTGTAAACTGTTTTCCTGACCGACAGAACTCGGTAGACTTTGTCTGATAACTGATATGGCATTTGTGTAACATCAAGGACAATACACAATTACTTAATTGTATCCAACAAGGCTTGGCCTATTAAAGGCTTACAACACATTGTTAAATATGACCTTGTTAGAGGATTTAACTACCCTGTTAGAAGTGGGACTGGTTAAAGGACTTTAGAATATTAATTTGGAATGCCACACTATTAAAGGATTTATAAATAGTTGTTAGGCCAACCTAAGTCATTAGGATTTTTAGATCTAATAAATTACTAGAGAGTATTAGAAAATTTTGACTTGACTACAACATACAACTTATCTTGTAGATCTCAGATCACTTCTCATCTCATACCCTTGCCCGCCCTTCTATCTTAGCAACTCTTAACTACTTGCCTTATCTTTCAAGCTTTGTCTCCTTGAGTCTCCATACTCAATGTACTAGAGCAATCATCTCTTCATGACCACTTGTAGAAGTAGAGCCTCTTTGCTCTTCCTTCTCCTAGATGTCTCCTTCTTGACACCCTTTCAACCACTTTGTAGATTTGGCACTTCTGTAGCAATAGTATCATCAGCTCTTTGCTTCTTGGTTTATGACTTCTTAAATAGAAGTCTTGGAGTTATTTTTCCTACTCAATTCATCTTTTCTTCAATTTCAATTTGCATGGATTAGGTAGAATTCTTTGCATCTAACTCATATTATATTTCCTCTAAAAAATTCTTGATTAATTCATTAGAATGCACCCAAAAATGATTTACATAGGTTTCTGTGCCAACAACTCATCATCCTTATTCTCCAACTTTTTCACAAAATTCAATGTAAACACTAAGTTGACTTGGATTTGGCAGATCTTTGTTATTTGATATAATGAAACAACTCAACATTATTGAAATATTGGTGCTCAGCACATACTGTGTTACTCGACATCAACTATGTTTTTCTTGATGTTTGGCACCTAAAGATCACTCAGCACCAACTAAATTTTTTATGATGCTTGGCACCTAATCTTCACTTGACACACACTAGATTTATTTTGTTACTCGGCTTCTACTGAGAATTTCCTTAGCTTCAACTAACTTTCTCGACACCCACTATAGATTTTAGTTTAAGCTTTGTAGTAATCCTTATTACAACTTCTTCTTGAAATGTTTCTAAGTGTGACCAACCTCTATGTCTATAAGTATGTCATTAATACATTACTTAGCCATTGTCTTAACTGATCCCTGCACTTCATTACAATATCATAACTCAACCTTTCCCTTAGGTGCTCTTGTTACATCTTGTTGATCAAATCCTCTTCATCAATCAGCTAAGTGATGGCACTTGGATCTTATAAGCAAATGTCATTCCTAAAAATAGTAGGTTTGACATCAATGGAAAAATAATGATTGTAAACATTCTTTTACAACAATATCCCTATTTGATTTTCAACAACAATAAGCTTTTCAATCAGATTTCCAACAGATATTGTGTGAGTAAAGCTTGCTCAGTTGACTATAATTCATTTTGGTTGTATATCAATTCATTATTGCTATTAATTCAATGAATTAAGTTAATGCTTTGATAAATTTTATTGGATTTTCATGGTAATATAAAGGATTTCTATAAGAATGAACTTCAGTAAAATGGATGATAATCTGTGTTGCAAGGCAACAGATCAGATCTACAAATTGGAGTAGACTCTATATCCTAATGGAATAGGCACTAATCAAAATCAATTCAGTCTACAAATAGGTATGCTATGAAGAAGCATCAAAGCTAAAATCACAATAAGCTTTAATTCACTTTCTTGAAGATTTCAAAAGATGGTCAACACTTGTTTGCCTAGAATGTTTTAGCTTTAGTTAGCCACTGTTGTTTGGAACACTTGCAAATCTATAGAAGAATTTTCACCAAATCTATTATATAGGATGTGTTTATTCAAAATGTCAGAATTATGCATGTATTTGAGTATATGAGATTAAAATTAGAATGAAACTAAAACAATTCTCATATAGTAGCTTCCACCCTTGAATCATCCCCTAGGTATACCCACCTTGGTTTTGAAAAGCCTAAAGAGTAGAAAACCACCCTTGGTTTTGTTGAAGTTGGGTCCAAGTGGTTTGCACATTTAACTGTCAATAGGAATTTTCTAATCCTTAGGTTGTGTGAATAATATCAATTTGGTATTGAATCTTATGTTGCTCAGTAGTTTTAAAACACCAAAAAAATGGTGACTCTACTTGGGAGTTGTTGAACACATCTATGAAAAGTACTATAGTTTCTTTGGTCCTATTTTGTATGTGTGTGTCAGACTATTTAGTATTTCCCATGGTTATAAGAGGGTGTTTTAGTGAAAAACCTTGAGAATTTAAAAAGAAAGAAAGAAAAACCCAAATATCACAAAGATACAGTGATGTATCCAGCCTCTCCAAGTGTCTTATCTAACAAGAAAGAGTTGCAATCTTACAATCTTAGTGATTGGTCCATCTATGTTAGATATTTCAATTTTTATTTTTTATTTTTTTCTTGAAGTCAAGAATAATTGTAATCATGTATTTTTCCAAGAAATGGATGGCAAGTCAGTCAAGGTTTTGAAGCTAGTGCTTATTTTAGATATAGTGAAATGGCTGACAAAAGAAAAAACATGAGAGCTTACACAAAGCTAATCCTAATGTACCAATGTATAATGATTTACCTAAAGGTGGTAGGAAGAACATGAATAAGAAAAGGATAGATCCAAATCCCACCTAGAAACCCAGAGGTGGTCTATCAGTTAGCTCCCAATATCAATCAGTGATAGGGAGAGAGTCTTCTTCACTAAGCTTTGAATTAGAAACCACAAGACTCCTAGAAGGGATATTTACTACCCCAGTACTAGATGAAAGAACATATCAAGATAAGGACATGTCACCAGTAGGGAATATATCCCTTAGACTATATCTCATGGTTGAGATGCATCATAGGTTAGGACTTAGGAGTTCTTTTGGAGATCCATCCAATCCTAAAATAGTCACGTATACTAAACCAAATCTTATAGATCTGGATGACCCTGTTGACTCTGAAGCTACTTTTGTAGATCCTAAAAAAGTACAATTATAGATAGGATTCTTGAAGAAATGGGTTGCTAAGGAAGAAGCTAAGTGAATGCATCTTGAAAATGAGAAGGAGCAAGCCACCCTGGATGCTATAATAGGAAGATACACTCTGCTTAGAAGGATGGCTAGCTTAAAGGAATAATATAAAAAGTTGAAAGAAAAAATGACAATCCTCCATCCTGATGTCTTTGGAGATATAGATAGTCTAAGAACTAAAGTTCAAGAACAAGAAAAACTACTAAGTCAAAAGCAAGAACTAGTTATTGCTCAAATCCAAGATTATAAACCTATCCAAATAAATCCTATAGAGCCCATTGTGAAAGTTGTAGACAAAGGAAAGGGTAAAGCTATAGGATTCCAAATAAATGAACCTTAAGCTCAACCAAACAAAACCATAAAACCTTCCATGTCAAAATTAGATCTAGATTTAGAAAAGGCTAGAAAGGAGAAGGAAGACCTTACAAAAGAGCTTGAGAAGGTGGAAAATGAAGCTCAAGCTATAGAAACTAGGAGAAAAATGCATTTCATTAAGTCTAATTCTAGATTAGCCTCATGGCCAAATTTATCCACCCCATTTTTAGTTTTTGTACCTACTTGCGGACCAGTAATTTTAGTTCAGGGAATATCTCAGTCTGCTCTTGCTTCATTATCCACCACTTATACTCAAGCTCCTATTGTTCAACAATCCCAAAGTGTCCCTCTTAACCAAGCCAACATAGCAAGCACCTCAAATGTTCCTGGTTTCTATAAGAAACTTGTCTATATGTAAGAGTATAGAAAATATCATTTGTAGATATTCTTGGTGCTCCACATTCCATATCTTTTGATTTAAAAGAAAAAGCAGTTAAGTTTTCTGGAAATAATGTTGTTACTCATGAAGAACATTTGAGAGTTTTCATAGACATGTTAAATGATTATGAAGTTGAACATGAGGATGTGGTCATGAAATTGTTTGTTCATTCACTAATTGAGGATACCAGGGATTGGATCAGAAGGTTACCTGATGATAGCATTAGTTCATGGATTGATTTAGAGAATTTATTCAAAGAATTTTTATGGAGACAACACTAATGTAGGATTCATGTTAAATGAATTAAATAACATCAAAAAGAATCCTAATGAGTCCACATTTGACTTCAATGTAAGATTCCAAAAAGGTATGTACAAACTATTTCAAGTTATGAGGTTGAATAAGGATGTTTGTCTCACAACATATTTTAGTGCTTTTGATAAAAAAATGGCTTACCAGTTGAGGGATAAGAATCCTAAAACTTTAAGGGATGCTTATAAGGTTGTAGTAAATATAGAGAATAATAAGAAAACATTTGGAAAAGTTGGTAGGAGAGATGATCCAAAACTTTTCAATCCCAAGAATAACAACAAAAAGGAGGTTGACAAAACTCCTATATTTGGAATTGCTAAAAAAGATGAATCCTACTAGTTTCAATAAACCAAATGTTGCTGAGAAAACCCCTATGAACAATAGAAATTTCAATAGACAACCTAGAATGTAGAATTACCCTTATACCACCCAATGGAATGATGGCAAACCAATCCCTAACTAGACTCAAAATGTAAAAGATAAGGGTACACCAGACCCTCTACAAAGAAGTTTAGTAAATATGAATGATAATTTGCCATGGTGTATTATTTGTCAATCACCTCACTCTAGTAAATATTGTATAGTTTCTTGATCATTTCCTTCTAATCATAGTTTACAAAATGAGGAGGAGGAAGAAGAAAATATCCATGATTATGTAAGTTGTAATATGGTAAGCATGTGTAGTGATTATGTTGATTCTGATTTGGAAGAAATAGAAAGTGATCTAGAGAATAAGAAAACTACTTATCAATTACATCATCAACAAGTTTTCTTAGACAATGAAGGTTATGATGAAAATCAAGTATGTGTTACATCTTCTAAAGTTGGTCATGTAAGTTTGAGAATTCCTTCTAAAGAGGAAATTGATAGGATCGCTATAGAGATGATCTCTCAAGTACATAGAAATTAAAACTTGAGAAATAGAATAGTTATTAATGATGTGGGGAAGCCTTCTAGTATATTCATAAAAGATATTACACATAAGATGAAAGATGAGGATAAGAAGGCTCATGCAGAAATATTCAAGATTAAAGACATGAAAACCAAGAAATGGGAACCCAAGAAGAAAGTGCAGTTCCAAGCAAATGAGACAACAAAAGCAATTGTGCAAAAGAAGGGATTAGGATCTGATAATTACAAGAAAATAGTAATCCCTATTTCTTAGAAGGCTCCTACCCTAGGTATGATTGTGAAACCCACTATTTTTGATCCAATTGATATGATATCCATGTTATCAAAAATCATTGTTAAGGTACCTTTGTCTAAGCTATTTCAAATTGAAGAGCATAAGAGAAAAGCCTTGGCATGGTTGGGAGGGATAGGAAGTAGTAATAAAAATGTAGAACAAAATTCTACCCAACATACCCCCTTAGTAATAGAAGATAGTGGTATCATGTCCCAAATTCCCCAAATGTTCTTGGATGACTCATTAGTAGCATACATAGAAGACATTGACCCATTTTTTCTTAGTCTAATTATAAAAGGAAAGACCCTAAAAAATTGCATGATAGACTCAAGAGCCTCTAATACCATAATTCCTTTCAAAATAATGGAAGCCTTAGGGTTGAAAGTAGACACTAAAAAAGGTAGATGTAGAGGTATGGATGCTAGAGAAGTCCTAGTCATAGGTACCATAAATACTTTTCCATTTAAGCTAGCTACATATCCTAAGGTCAAGTTGACCATGTTAGTCCTTGTAGTTGATATACCTCTTCACTATGGAATGTTGCTTTCTAGAAAATGGAGTGCTACTATGGGAGGTAGCTTGTAATGTGACTTAACTTATGAAACTTTTCACATAGGTGATAAGGCTATTAAAGTAGACAGAGAGCCAAGGGTTAGTCATACCTTGGGTGAAGAAATTGACAAAGATGCTACTTGCATTTTAAATAATGGTGTGAATGCATTCAGAGCTGAATTGATTATTCAAGAAGTTAAGAAATTGCCTGTTATTATTGAACATCAAGTTGAGTGTTGTATGGACTCTCCAAAATTATGGAAAATTTTCTTTGATGGGGCCAATTCTAAAGAAGGTCCAGGGGTAGTGGTAGTCTTTGTTTCTCAAGAGAAAACACTTTCAAATATTATTTTACCCTAAAATTTTCATATACCAACAATATAGCTGAGTATAAAGCCTTGTTGTTAGGGTTGAAAGTTGCTACCCACCACTAGATCAACCAGTTGCATGTTATACATGATTCTGAATAGATTATCTCATAGATAAAGAGAACATATGTTTCTAAGAACAGAATGTTGAAACAATATAGAAATGTTGTGTGGGATTAGACTAAAATTTTTGAAGAATTTGGCATATCATGGAGAGATAGAAATCAAAATAAGATGGCTCACTTATTAGAAAATGTAGCAATTAAACCCCAGGATGTATCATTTGTAGGAATATCAAAAATTGAATTTCAAAATAGGCCATCAATACCTAACAATATTAGGCATTGGCAAGTCTTTGAAGATGACAAAGACATTGTTAATTTCTTGCTAAATAAAGATAAATACCATGGATAGGAGTTGGACTATAGTAATTTGGTTCAAACCATAGATGGGAAGGAAATAATTTTTGGCCAAGAGTTTATACAATTAAAAACTAAAAAAGTACATAAAATTTT
Organism: Cupressus sempervirens; assembly: GCA_028749045.1. Lineage (NCBI taxonomy): Eukaryota > Viridiplantae > Streptophyta > Pinopsida > Cupressales > Cupressaceae > Cupressus > Cupressus sempervirens. Next base: position 800,717,343 of record CM053793.1, read on the forward strand.
GGTTGTTTTGGAGAACATGTTTGATAATCAAGAAAGGGTAAGGCCTGGTGCTAAAGATTGTAAATCTCAAGAGTTAGAAGAGATAAATTTGGGTACTAATGAGGCCCCTAAGAAAGTTTATATTGGCCAAAATTCGTCAACTAAAATTAAAAAACCTTTAATTGATCTATTGAGAAAATATCGAAATGTCTTTGCTTTTTAATATGATGATTTAAAGGCTTATAGAGAAGATCTCTTTCAGCATGTCATACCTTTGAAGGATAATGTAAAACCTTTTAGGCAGAAATAGAGACCAATTAATCCCACTCTAGCCCCTAAAATGCAAGAGGAACTAATGAAGTTAACGAATGGTGGAATAATTAAACCTATCAGACATTCCACTTGGGTCTCTAATTTAGTACCTGTCAGGAAAAAGAATGGAGATATCAGATTGTGTGTAGATTTCAAAATCTTGAACATTGCTTCCCTAACAGACAATTATGGGTTACCAAACATGGAAGCTATGTTGCAGCAATTAATAGGGTCTAAACTTATGTCTATGATGGATGGATTCTTAGGATATAACCAAGTCTTGGTGAAAGAAGAAGAGCAATTCAAGACAACATTTACAACTCCTTGGGGGACTTATGTATATGTGAGGATGCCTTTTGGATTGATTAATGCTAGTGCCACTTTTCAAAGAGCCATAGATGTGGCTTTCCATGAGTAAATAAACGAATTTATGGTTGTGTATCAAGGTCACCTCATAGCTTATTCGAAGAAGTTTGATGACCATTGTAGGCCTTTGGAAAAGATTTTCATCAAAGCATTGGAATATGGAGTGTCATTAAACTCTAAGAAATGTGCCTTTGGGGTGATTGAAGGTAAGTTATTAGGAAATATAGTATCAAAGGATGGAGTAAAGATAGACCTTGAAAGACTAGCAGCCATTGATAAGGTCCCTAAGCCAAAGAATGTAAAAGGAATTCAATCTTTCATTGGGAAAGTTAATTTTCTAAGAAGATTTGTTACAAATTTTGATGAGATCAGTAGACCTATTTCTTAAATGCTCAAGAAAGGGGTTACTATCAACTGGGACAGTGAACCTTCATAGGAATTTCAAGAAATTAAGACTGCTATAAAGAATGCCCTAGTCTTGAGGACCCCTCACTACACTAAGCCAATGCACATATTTTCTTTTGCATCTTTTCACACTGTAGTTGTAGTTCTATTGCAAAAGAATAAGGATGGATATGAACAACCTATTTCTTTCTTTAGTAAGTCACTATAGCCTACTGAATTAAAATATGAGATAAATGAGAAACAAGCTTATGCTTTGCTAAAAGTTGTTAAGGCTTTTAGATGCTATTTGGTAGGTTCTATTATCATTGCATTTGTGCCTAGTGCTACTGTAAAGGATATTTTTTCTCAACAAGAAGTATCAAGAAGAAGGTGTAGATGGATCAACAAGATCAAAGAATTTAACATTGAGATATAGATAACAATATTGGTAAGAGGCCAAGGTTTATTTAAACTCATGGCTCAATCTAATTTGGATGCTAATCAAATAAATATGGCTACAGATGACCTTAGATCTAATTTATGAGACATGGATCACTATGACTGGTATGCTAATGTTATCCACTATCTACAACATATGGAAGCCCCACCTCATTTGACTAAAAATGAGAAGAGGAGAACTAAATTAAAATCTATCAGGTACATAATTATCCAAGGCAACTTGTGGTGGAAAATTTTTGATAGAATATTAATTAAATGTGCTGATCAAGAAGAGGCTAAAGAAGTCCTAATTGAAATGCATGGTAGAGTGTTTGGGGGGCATTATATGGCCAAAACCACTACACACAAGGTGATGAGATCTAGATTCTAGTGGCCATCCCTTTTTAAAAATGCTCAAACCATGGTTAGGGAATGTGATGCCTGTGGTTTACTAGAAAACTAAAATTCTCAGGTAATACTCCCTTGAAGTTAGTTGAGGTTCAAGCACCTTTTCAGCAATGGGGCATGGATTTCATAGGTGAGATTTCTCCTACATCTAGTACTAGCTATTCTTGGATTTTAGTTGCTACTGATTATTTCACAAAGTGGGTAGAAGCCATCCCTACAAGAAATGCAACTAGTAAAGTTGTCAATAGATTTTTTCTAAATAATATTATTTCTAGGTTTGGTTGCCCTTAGAGAATTGTAACAAATAATGCAATGTGCTTTAAGTTTGAAGAATTCATAAAATTTTGTGACAAATATGGAATTACAAGATCAACATCCTCCCCATACCATCCACAAGGAAATGGACAAGTAGAATCCATAAATAAAAGACTGTTAAAATTTATTAAGAGGACCTTAGATGATAAAAACAAGGCATGGGATTCCAAGTTGCAACTAGCAATATGGGATGATAGACTGACTATGAAGAAGGCCATTGGAGTAGCTCCATTTGATCTAGTATATGGTATTCAGAAAAGGATGCCTCAAAATAACTTAGTAGGACTCTACAATTACATCTAGTTGTATGATGAAGATATTACAAATGATATGTAAAAAAGGTTGGATGAGATTGTAGGATTAGTAGAACTAGAAGAGAAGCATCTCTCAAGAATCAAAAGTTGCAACTACAAGTTAAGACATTATATGATAAAAGGACAATGAGTAAAAAGTTTTAAAATGGAGATTTAGTCCTAATGTGGAATGCCAGAATTGAAGATAAAGGAAAACATGGTAAATTTGATCTTATATGGTTAGGTTCCTATTTAATTGAAAACACTTGGGGAGAAGACTCTTATGTTCTCAAAGATTTCTCAAACAATATTCTTGAACTATTAGTTCATGGATAGTTCTTCAAGAGGTATTTTTCTTGAAAAAATACATGTTTATTCCATGAATAGTAGTTTAGGGTTTCTTGTATATTTTTAAATTCTTTGTCTTTGTTCAGTTTCTTATATATATATTTCTTGTGTTTTGTTGTTCTCCTGAAGTGGTCAGTTTCTAGGGAGTCTGGGTGGTCTGCTTCTCCCAAAAATTTTGAGCCCTCATTTGAATCCGCATAATTCAATGTCCCCAGATAGAGCCATTGTTTTTTTTATTTTTGCACGATAAAATTTCCCTAACCTAGGTACAAAAAATTAGAATTGAATTGATTAATGGTGAATAGGGTTTCTTTTCTTTGGTCCTCCAGATTTGTTAGCCATTGAAAATTTTTGCTGAACCCTATGTTTCTTTCCTTTCAATTTTTTTGGGCACAAAATATTTTTAAAATTTTGTGAATATTCTATATTTAGTTCAAATTTTTAGTGCTCCCAAGTGACCTTTGTCTCTTATGTTTTTCATTGTCTGATTCTGGTAAGATCTACAATAATTGCTACCTTGCTATGGTGACTTGCGCACTTTTTATTTAGAGTGAGGTAGTGAATACCACAAAAATAAAAGATAGGGTTGTAAAATAGAGGTGCAATGACCAAAAATTATATTACTTCTGAAGTTTGATTCACATGCACTTTTTTAGTGTTATCAGAGCTAGAAAAGGAACCAAGAAAGAAGGTGAGCAAAAGAAGTCATCGAAATAATGGTTTCTCCAATGATTCGCTATGTTGTTGTTGAAAAAACTAAGCATCTCACTATTAGTGACATAGCGAATAGCTAGGAAATACATGACACAATGGCCTCTAAACTTCTAGGTGACCATAAAGATTTCCAAGTGGCATTGTGAGTAATGATTTTATTGTTATGTAAGAAGCATTAATGAAGGCAATTGTGACTTGACTTGCCTTTATTTTTTCTGGCACCGAGTTTTGTTAAGACACTGGAGCTTGCTACTTCGCTATTAGAAAAATTATGCATCTCACTGTTAGCAACATAGTGAGCTATCATGAAATGAACACATGGTGGGACCCAAGCAACATGGAAATGTGACTGGAATTAGAATATGGTTTTATATGCCACATGTGCAATATTTTCTCACATCATCAATAACATGGACCCACTCGCAATGCATAAAAAATATGAAAGAATTTAATCATTAGATCAAGCTTGGATCAATGATTCTCACTATCTCACTATGGATAGATGTGCACTTTTTACTCTATGCAAGGTAGCCAATAAGGTACCCACCACATCTTAAGAAATTCATACAGTTGCTATGGCCGTCAGATCCTCAAATCAACTCCCAATATATGGCCATTGCTATCTTGCTATGATGAGTTGCTTGAAGGTTATGTATAGCAAGGTAGCGAATGAGGGACCCACCATATTTCTCTTAAGTGATGTATCTAATGTCTTGCACATGATCAAAGAAAAATCAATGGTTGCCACCACTTCGCTATAGAAAAACGCTCAAGGGTTATGTATAGTGAGGTAGTGATTTGATGACACATGTCCTCAGTCATCAGTGGGTCTAGACTAAAATGCCAACAATAAAGGAACTACACACATGGTGAAATTTCATTGGGTTTACTGCCAACATGTCAAGTGGAACATGAGTCATATTTTCCTGCATCCCTAGATCGTAGGATTTTTCAAAAATCAATGGTGTAAATTTGAATGTAGAAGGTGGTGTCACTCTGTGCATTTATGAGGAATGAAAGCTTCATGTGAAAAAGAAAAATAGAGTATAATGCAAAATATTTTCTTAGTTCCATCTCATGCAAACAAAAGATTTCAAGATTTTCCTAAGCAAAAGCCATTACTAAAATGGTTGCAATCGAGCTTGACAAGAGTGGGAAGAAAATTTCCATTGTTCATGAATACACTGTAGAATTATAGAAAGGAATGAGCAAAGATTCAAGTAAGTAATCATATCATAATCTTTGTAGTATCTCAACTCTACAAAGTTACAATTCAAAATGCTTCGAAAGAAGGGATTTTATGGTCAAGATAATTACTTGGATAGGAATGTCCATGATGATTTACTTGAGCTGTTTCTCAATTCCACTACTGAAACTATGCAAGTTAAAAAGTTCATTACATTAATGCCTAGGTTGAAAATAGAAAATGGGTTGTATAAAAAAGGGAATTGGGTTAGGGATGCCAATACCTCTCAATCTAGGCTGGGCCTATTTAAAAAGTCATTTTCAGAGAGGAACCTGTTCGTCTCACATGCTAACATCTTGAATTTTGATTTAGGAAAGCTAGTGATTCCTAGTGTTTTCATGGACTATGATCTTCTTGAAGATGTGGCAAAGAACTATGACCGAGCCATTAGAGTTGTAAGAAAAATTGATGGCCAGGTCCTAATTACTATCAGCCCAGATGAAATTAGGGAAGTTTTTGGTTAAGGGCCTCTCACTGATTACCATGTGCCCATTGATTTGGAAGGGTTAGAAAAAGACTACAAATCCAATAAAGATTCCATTAGGCAAGGTGCACTAAAGTCATATATAGGTAAAATTGGGACCTTACTAGCAATAACAATAGCCTCTAGGGAACCTTTCAAAAGGGCATACTTCAACATTAGGGCTATAGAGATATATAGGACCATGTGTAGAGTTTTTGGGAGAGATGAAGAAGAGTTTATGCCTATAGATTACATGTATATTGTTATTCAGATTTCATCTTTTGGTGTGGACATAATTTTTTTTTCTTCTTACTTTGTTGAGGAAATTCATAGTGGATTAATTGGGATTGCCAAGAGCAAGGTTGAACAATCTTTTGGTCATTATTCTTTCTTGATGCATGTGTTTTTGCTTAAGGGAGCCACATATTTTGGTAAAGAAATGAAGTTAAATAGAGAAGAAAATGGAGAAGCACTACCAGTCCAATTATGGAGTGCAAATATGACTTGGGATGCAAAGAATGCTAGTTTTGTCAGATTTGACAGGTATTTCACTTCCAACCTGAGATGCCTTTTATTGAGTGACAATCCTAGAGTCCCTAAGGCACTAATGGGTCTCATTATGCCTATGGATAACCCTAGTGGTTTGAAATTTTCACATAATTTGGGTGATATCATCCCATACTCTGGTTCTACTATTTTTAGAATTTATTTTTTAAGGGAATTCCCCATGTACTACCTTACTAGGTGCCCTTGAAGGTAGGAATAGCTAGGTTTTTGTGGCAGTTGGGTGGAGTAGAGGAAACATTTTTGTTGAAAAGATCAACAGGGTCAATTTTTCCCACTTGCACAGTAGCCCATCATTTTGTAATCACAAAAGGGGGTTGGCTCTCTTTGAACAAAATTTTGGATCCTTATGAGATGGCTATTTCTCACCCTCATTTTTGTGACTTTGAGGAGTTTTATAATTTGGCTCTGAGGCATAGACTTAATCTTGGAAAAATTGATCCTAAATTCTATTTTCCAGAAGATATAATGAGGAATAAGTACTCCTTGCAAGAGTAGGAGACTAGAAAAGAAAAATATAGAGTCTTTTCTAAAGTTTTGGATTTCAGTCATTGTTTTGACCTAGATTATAGTTCTTTGGAAAATGTAGTTTCAAATGTAGATAAGATAAATAAGCTTATGAATACTTTTCCTAAAATAATGGAGGCAATGAATGAAAAGAAGCAATTCTTTGTTAGATTTTACCCAGATAAGGCTAGGAAAGTAATGAGGAGATTGGGTTTTACTTCCAATATAGGGGTAGGTCAATTAGCTATCTAGAAAAGGCTAAGGTATACTATTATTCAGAATAAAGGGACCATTGTGGACAAAGGAAAACAAATAATGGTGTGCACTAATGCTATTTTAGAAGAGAGGCCTTCTAAACCCTCCCTAAAAAGGAGAAAGATAATAAGGGAAGAGGATCCTCATGTTGAGGAATACTCACCCTCATAGACCCCTTTGAGAATTGAAGAGGAACAACTCATTGAAGAGCTGGTTGAATAGTTGGGATGACAAGAGGAAATTTTTGTTACAAAATTAGAAATAAATGAAGGAGACCCCTAGGAGCCTCTAGTACCAAGTTTTGAGTTGACAGTTATAGATTAAAAAGGAATGGAATTGGACCTTGTACTAGAACAAGTAAGTCAACAATTATTATCAAATGATAATTTTGTTAAATCTAGGGCTTTCTACCAATTTTCATGGAGAGCCAATGTGAATAAATTTGAATAAAGATGTAATAAATTGAGGACAAAGCATCCTAAATTAGATGAGGTAGCCCTACAAAATCAATTAAAGAAACAAATGATTCAAGAGTTCCAAAACATAACCCCTAAAGAGGGGAGCTAAATGGTATAGGCTTCCAATATATTATTATTAACCAATTGGGATATTGTAGATGCATTGATTTTTAATTCTATTTCAAATAAATTGAAATTACAAGACCCTAGTAGAAAGGAGTTTGTAGGGAAGTTTCATTCAGTGAAGATCAAGTTTCTTTTGTTATGTGGTTACTAAGAAGGGGATCTAGGTCTATTTCATCATAGCCATATGAATTAGGACTAATAGGAAACATAATTGTGAGGAGAGTGGCTGATACCTCTCATGTGTAGGCTACACATTGGAATTTAGATTCATCTCGATTTGTTTTGGCCATTGATAAGAAGGAAGAACATGCCATGTTTGAATTAAAAAGTAAATATGAAGCAATTCTAGAGGCCTACAATAAGGAGGTTCAAAAGAGGATTGAACTTGAGAATAAACTAATGGGGAGGTCTACAAGACCTAGAATAACATATCCTCACCCTCCAGTGGAGCCTTTTAAATCCACTCCTCTGATAGAGATGTCAGATACCTGACAGATGCCACAATATTACACTACTAAAGACTTTAAAGAAGAAAAGAGTAAGTTGTGGGCCTCACATGTGGAGTTAAATGTAAAATATGAAGATAAACTAAGAAAGGCTCTCACATATTTGGAGGAAAAAATTGAATGGCCACTAGTTATGATCAGTTGGCTAGGGTGATAAGTATCTGGGAGGAATTGAAAGAAAATGATGAGGCTTTGAAGCCTATTGTGAATAAGTGGGTAAGAAGTCCAAGAAAGAAATAATATTTTTATGTTATTCTATCATAAAAACCTCATACGATCAGATTGAAAAAACTTTTGATATTGTTTCTAATCTTTCTAATTTTGACAATAAGAGAATTCATCTATAGAGAATAATAGTTAGCTACTTGAATAAGTATAAGAGCCAAAATTTTAGTTTGTTTCCTCATGCCTTAGAAGAAATAATTTGAAAAGAAAAGATGAATGGGCTAAAGAACTTGATGATTGATTTTGTTTAAGGATGAATAAAATTATCAATGAAATAGGGCATGCATGGTGTGCTACAACAACTGAAGAAATAGTGAAAGCACAAATATTCTTTAATTCTTTGAAATAACAATTTGTTGATATTGACAGGGAAGTAGAGTATGTTATCAAGAAAAATCATATATTTTGCATTTTGACTAGCCAAACAATGTAGTTTTTGACAAGTGGATGAAGGATATTGCTTCTAGTGAGCAACAAGAATAAGTTGAAAGTGATGATGATGAAATGCACAAAGATGAACTACCAATCATCGATCCACCTCCATCAGTAACTATAAAAGAAGAAGGGCAGTCATCTCATGCTAAAGATATAATGGGCCAGTTAGATGATGCAAAAAACACAGAATCAAGAGTAACTATCACTTTGGTAATGCATGATGATATGAGTGAAAATACCAAAGTGGAGGTGAATCTACATGAATCAAAACCTAACACATCATTAGCAAGTATGGAAGATACATATGCTGTGGATTTAGAATAGCAACCAATTAGAAAATCAACAATACAAAAGGGTGTAACAAAAAGGGACCTACAAAAGGAATGTTTGATGTACAAATCTTTCTGTTAATCATAATTTTGTCTTTTTTGATAGGTGTATGTAAATATCTCTTGTAATTGTCACCTGTCAATTCTTTATGCCTATAGCTTGTTGCATCTCACATTATATAAGTGAGATTCTAGGGCTAGAGAGGAGTCTAATTTCTAATGCATTTTTAGTATTACACTTAGGATGTTTTTGGTATAGTCTTTGAGCAAAACTTTATAGTGTATATTCTCTACATATTTTCTAAGAATACATCAATATGGAATGATCTTTGTGTCTCTTTCTAAGGTCATTTTGAGTTTATTGCAATTGTATACAATTTTCAAGAAACATTAATACATGTTTTGAGTTGTCTCCATATTAATTTTTATTGAATTTTTTCTCCTTTGATGTTACCTAGTTATTTTGAGATAGTGTGAGTAAAGCTTGTTTAGTTGAATGCAATTCATTTTGGTTGTATGTCAATTCATTACTGCTATTAATTCAATGAATTAAGTAAATGCTTTGATGAATTTGATTGGATTGTCATGGTAATATAAAGGATGTCTTTAAGAATGAACTTCAGTAAGAATTGCTAATAATCTTTTTTGCAAGGCAATAGATTAGATCTACAAATTGGAGTAGACTCTGTATCCAATGGAATAGGAACTAATCAAAATCAATTCAGTTTGCAAATAGGCATGCTATCAAGAAGCATCAAACCCAAAATGATAGTCAACTTTAGTTCACTTTCTTGAAGATTTCATTTGATGGTCAACACTTGTTTTCTTGGAATGTTTTAGCTTTACTTAGCCACTGTTGCTAGGAACACTTGCAAATCTATATAAGAATTTTGACGAAATCTGTTATATGGGATGTGCTTATTCAAAATCTTAGAATTATGCATGTATTTGAGGATATGAGATGAAAAGAAAAATAAAAATAAAATAAGTCTCATATAGTAGCTTCCAACCTTGAATCATCCCTTGGGTATACCCACCCTAGTTTTGTAGAGCCTAAAGAGTCGAAACCCACCCTTGGTTTTGTTGAAGTTGGGTCCAAGTAGTTTGCACATGTAACTATTAATAGGAATTGGCTAATCCTTAGGTTGTGTGAATAATATAAATTTGGTATTGAACCTTGTGCTATTTAGTAGTTTCAAAACACCAACAAGCTTCATGTGAGATTTGTGCCTTAGTCTCTACAACATTCAATAAATTATTGAATTCTTCATCAAAGGACTCTAGCACTGCCTATGCCCTCTATTCTAGATCTACTTATGTATGCTACACTACTAGAGTACTATGTAATTTGTTAGTAACCTCTATCAAGGTTCTCTAAAAGCTCTTAACTCTCTTGTACTTCTCAATAGGTTTTGATAAATTACTGTGGGTGAAAGTACAAAGTTGTGTCACCTTTTAGGCTAACTTATTAAAATGACTGAATTTGATATTTTTATCTAAAAATCATTTTTTTTCAAACATATGGTCTTGATAAAGTTATTCTAGCTAGGTTATATATGGTCTTACACTTTTCCAATTGGAAATGTCTATTAAATCAATGTGTTATAGTAGTTAGTATCCAATTACTAAAGAAATACAATTATTTCAAAAATCTAATGTTTCAATAACGCTTACTTTTTTTATGACATTTTTTAATAACATATAAACACCATTTTATAGAGCTCAAAGTCAAGAATATTTTCATATACATTTCATAGTATTTTAATTAGATATAGTATATTATAATTAAAAAAATATACAAGTACATATTTTAACACTCAAGAAGATGTAAATTTTGAGAAAGAGAAAAATATTATATCATATAAAAAAAAATTAAAAATTATATGATGTTCTAGAGGAGATAGTCCTCTTCAAGAATCTATAATTTTTATTTTCGTTGAAATAGATTTATTTTCAAAAATGTGGTGGGAGATGAAAACTATTGATTTGAATAAGTTGAAGTTTGAATCGTTATAAAAGAGAAAATATAGGTATAAAGCCAATTTTTATTTTTTATTGTTCTAGCTACATATGTTATCTATAACTTAATCTAAGATCAAAGGGAAATAAGTTTATTTCCATGCAGTTTTATGGTGGGAACTAGACCCCTAATTTGCAACATTTTTCAGCAACTAAAAAGATGTCTTTAAAAAATAAGAAATTATATCATTTCCTTTTATAAATAATTATTAAAAATTATAATTCTAAACTTCATCCATTTCTACACATTTCATTAGTTTACTTCATTTTTAAATTCTAAATAATAATACAAGATTTATTTAATTGAAGGTGAACAATTATACTTTTGTTAGCCTTTTCTTTTGTAGAAGGATGACATAGGCTTGTGCTTTGTAAAAGTACAACTCTATGTCACCTTTTAGGCTGACTTATTAGAGCGACTAAATTTGAGTATTTCTATTTAAAAATTAATTTTATTCAAACATATGATCTAGAAAATTTCATTCTAGTTAAGTTATATATGGTGTTACACTTTTCCAATTGGAAATATCTATTAAAAGCATTTTTTTAATAGTTATCCAATTGCTTAAAAAATAAAATTATTTCAGAAAACTGAAGTTTCAACAACTCTTAGTATTTTTTATGATATTTTTTAATAACAAATAAAGACCATTTTATAGAGCTAAAAGTCAAGAATATTCTCATATAGAGTTTATAGGATTTTAATTAGATATAGTATATTTCAATTAAAAAATTCTTCAAGTACACATTTTAACACTTGAGAAGATGTCAATTTTAAGAAAGGAAAAAATATTAAATCATATCAAAAAAATTTAAAAATCACATGATGTTCTAGAGGAGAGAGTCCTCTACAAGAATGTATAATTTCTATTTTCGTTAGAATATATTTGTTTTGAAAATATGGTGGGAGATGAAAACTATCAATTATAAGTGAGTTGAAATTGGAATGGGTATAAAAGATAAATTATAGATCTAAAGCCAATTTTTATTTTTGATTTTTCTAGATATATATGTTATATATAATATAATCAAAGATCAAAGGGAAATAATTTTATTTCCATATAGTTTTGTGGTGGGAACTAGACCAATAATTTTTAGCATTTTTTAGCAAGTAAAAATTTGTTTTTTTAAAATTAGGAAACTATATCAATTCTTATTGCAAATAATTATTAAAAATTATAATCTTCAAATTCTTTCATTTCTACACATTTCATTAGTTTATATCATTACCAAATTCTAAATAATACTATCAGTTTTATGTCATTGAAGATGAATAGCTATACTTTTCTTAGCCTTTTCCTTTATAAAAGGGTGACATAGGTTTGTGCTTTTACCCAATTAGATGAGATCAAATCAGTTTGATCATCATCATCAATTTATAGGAAAGCAAGTGAAAGTAGAGTAGATGAACTAAAAGGTTTACTATCATCTTCCCTTTGCTTCTTCTTAGTTTCCTCTTTGGCTCTTATTTCTTCTTCCTCTTTCTTTTCTCTTAACTTTCTTCCTTTTTCTCTCTTTTCTTCCTCCTCTAATCTCTTCTTCTTATCTTCCTCCTCTAATTTCTTCTTATTATCTTCCTCTAGTAGCCTTTTCTCCTCTTCAATTTGTCTCAATTATTCTTCAATATCCTTGATGTGACTTGCATTCTATTCAAAACTTTCAAACAGGTTTCCATCATCAATGTTTATTGTAACATTGGTCTAATCTATCTACATTGTGTCACTGCTCACTGACACTTATGAGGTTCTAGGTCTTGGTGAAGATGTTTCCTTTGACTCTATCATCATCTAACTTATAGTTGCAATAGTCTCACTTCTTCTCTTATCTTTCTCACCCACAATTAATAAGATTGGTCTTACTTTGTTTCTTAAGTAAGGTGCAAGATTACTCAACAATCTCTTGATTTCTTCTTTGTCATCAGTCTTGCATATTGTTCTTAACATTGACTTTGAAAGTTCTATGTCCTTTTCTGAAGTTGGTGGCTTATTTTTTATAAATTTTTCATAGATCTTTTGGTTTACTATGCCTTCAATATCCTTTAGTTTTAGATTGTTAGCTATAATGTATCTCACAATAGAGATATCAAACTGATCTTTCTCAAAGTTGTTATACAAATCATAGAATTTTTTAATGTAAAAAAATTTCCTTCATTAGCAATAGCTAAATTTATCTTCTCTATCTTTGGCTTACAAGGTTGTCATGTTAACTACTTAGAAGTTGTTACCTTCTCTAACTATTTGATTTCTTGTTGTTGTTGTTGTTCTTCACTAGACTCAACACTTGTCAACAATTATTGGAAATATAAGAGGAGTAACTGGGAGGGGAGGGGTGAATTAGTTACTACTAAAATAAATCCTAGATCCCTTCGATGTTAGTACAAAAGTACAATCTAAAAACTATTGATACTTGGTAAACACACATAAAATGTTGTAACTCGATAAGTATTGATTATACTCGATAAATGCTTAACATGCAAACTTTAGATGTTATCTATGATTACCATTACTTTAACCTAGTTGAAAACACTTAAAAGAAAATAGCATGAACACATTTGACACTAGGATTTAACATGGAAACCCAATTTGGGAAAAACCACCAATAACTAGTTACTATTTTCACTCTTTTGAAGTGAGCCCTATTAGGAGCCAACCCTGTCAAAGGTTACAAAACACACTATTAGGTGTGACCCTGTTAAAAGATTTAATCGCCCTATTAGGAGTGGCCTTGTTAGAGGTCTTAAGATAGTTCAATAGAACTACCACCTTGTTAGAGGATTTGCAAGTAGTTTTTAAGCTAACTTTGTTAAGAGATTTAGATCACTACTACAATTGTTAGAGAGTAACAATGAGATGACCCGATTTGAATGCAACTAAATTGCTGATTACAAATCACTATTTTGTATTGTACTTGATGCTTCCTGATCCAATATAGCTTTTTCCTCCACAAGGATATTCTTCTTATCCTTCAAATTCACTTGCTCTATCTTTCATACATTCTTAACATCTTCACACTCTTCTCACACACACTTAAAATTCTCAACTTGACCTTATACTTAAATCTTTCATATTGTAAATTTGGCTCATATATAACTTATAACAATTAATATTCATGACCTTAGTCAGATAGAACCAATAGATAAATCAATTAAGCTTAATATGCCAAAATAAGAAAATCCTTCATTAGCCAACCCAATTCGGCAGATACTAACTCGGAAGTGATTTCTTGTGTTTAACAAAGAGAAGATCGATTAACACTACAAAATTGCAAAGATCCTTTGGCAACTAAGTGAGCTTTCTTAACACTTGTTCCATCCAAATTTTTTTTATTAATTGAGTGAGCTCAGTTAAAACTCATCTTTTGTAGACTTTCCTTTGATGCCCAAGTGAACTTGGTAGACATTGCCTCCTAAACTAGGCAACCATAGGAATGCTCGATAGACGTAAAATATTGTCTTCATTGCCTAAGTGAGCTTGACATATACTGAATGATAACAATATGATATTTTTATAACATTATTGACGATACACAATTAATCAATTATATCCAACAAATAATATTTTAGTTTATTTCCTGGTCCAGTGGCTTGTTGCTTGACCCTTTTAGCCTTCGCGGTCACATCTTCCACTGATCTCTCATATTTTCTCTCTAGCTCACTTGTCTGAACATCTAATACTACTAAATAAGGAATGCTCTATTCCAAAGATTTCTCTAAAATAGACACTAACAAAGGTTACACATTCAGTATACCTTGCTTCATAGTTTTCTTGACTGCTTGTGGCTCACTCTTAGTCATACCAACATTTGATAAAGCTTTCTTCGTTATTGTTTTAATCTTCTTATGAGATGCCTTCTCCAAGGCTGCCTAATGAGCTGACTAGGTAATCTCATCAAAGCTTCAAATCTATATTCAACTTTATCCTTCTCTGATTTCAACAATAAATCAATATATCCAACTATTGTTTCATCACTCCATTCATAACCTAAGCGGTCAAGAAATGTTTCCTGAGGTTCTATTTCTTGAATATAGGTAAAATTTGTATCAACCATAACACAAATTTCTTCTTTAAATCTATCTACAATTACAAATGCAATTCTAAATATTTACCTTATTTCATTCTGAAATGTTTCATTATCAAGTTTCCACTATCCAATATCTTATACGTTGGATGTCTCTAAATACATTTGTGATTTTCTCCATTGTACACCTCTCACTACTCATAATCTCTGTGACTAACAAATATGGAAATATTTTAAGCACATGAAAAAATATATGATTTACCAATGAATGAAATCTAAAAAGACCATTCTTAGTTCATTTGATCTTCCCTAGGTTCTCAAGAAGTTTCATTCTTAGAATTTCACTAAGATTAACTTGTTCCTTCTCAAAACATATCTTGTAGGCTACATAGGTGAATCCAACTGACAATTCATTAATCATTGAATTTACACATATAGAGTAGAAATGATTCTACTTAGGAATCTTACATTATCTTGTTTAATGGTGTTGATCACCATGGCCTTTCCATTATAGACTATTTTGGTGTAGCTCTCAACCTTCTTCTTAGCCAATTTCTCACTTATAAGTACACAACCTTTTTTACAAAGAGTAGTTACCTCATGAATAAGGTTGGATGAAATATCAACTACACTATCCTCCATCCATAGCTTTCCATTATGTATTCTACTCAGTATGATCTGTGTCAACTCATCTATGTCCAAATCTTAGTAGAAATGATATTTGAGCAAGCCTAGTTCCTTCAAGTGTTCAAATCTAGGTTTCACACTCATATCGTGATTAAAGACTAATTCCATATCCTTGTTCATATATGTACTCCCAATAGATTAAAACTTACTAGTAAGATAAAACTTCCTATATCTTCCAAATATACTACATTGTTCAGAGTAATTGATTAAAAATCTTCAATTTTGGTCTCTCATCATTCTCAGCATTGTAAACTACTAACATATCCATGATTCTATCAAATATGAACTTTTATCAAATAAATTCTATGAAAATAGATAAAATACCTTTTTCAAAAATAGGGCCTTCTTTAAAATCAACTTGGCAAGTTGCTTCTAAATCCTTTATGCTCTTTATGTAGTCACAATGATGTGGTAATCAAGTTTGTGCTCCATTTATTCATTCAACTTGAACTTGCATTAATTGTTGACTATGAAAAAGCTATCAATTATATTTTAAATCAAATATCTGCTCAAGATCTCCTATTTGATCTTCAGATGCCACCCAAGATTCACCATAGCTTCCTTTCATCATGACAATGCTCCACAAACCTTCACTCATAAAAATTCTCAATAAGAACATAGTTTTCATCTTTTGCTATAGAATTAACTTTCTCTATGATAAAAATAACTCTCAATTCCTTCATAACTAGTTAAGATAAGCTCCAAATTATGAGCAAGCTTAGGTACTATCTAAAATTGTCTTGATACATCTTTTCCAAATTTTTCTATTTCTTGTTTGATCTCTAGATGAATTTTTCAAATTCTGTGGTTGTAAACAAGATTAATTCAAATTAATTGAATCAAACTCAATAACTGACTTTGTGTTGGTAGTATATGATTAAGAAGTGTTTTCAATAATTGTTTTCTCACTGATGTCAAACTTGCTATGTGTTGATAATACAATTGCGGATATGTTTCAAGCACTATCACTTAGTTGATTGATGAAGAGGATTTGATCAACAAGATGTAACAAAAATACCTAGAGGAAAGGTTGAGTTATGATTATTTATTGAAGTGCAGGAATAAATTAAGATAGTGATAGCATAATGTATTGATCATCTACTTGAGGTTACAAAATCTTTGGCTACACTTAGAAAGTTTAGATGAAAAAGGTTGCCCAAATTTCATTTATTAAGCTTGACCAAGTTGATAGAAGGTGCCGAGAAAAGTTAGTGCAAGCCAAGAAAAAAGTTAGTTGGAGTCGAGTGAAAGAATTTTCTAGTGCAAGTTGAGAAAACTAACAGGTGCCAAACAAGTTAATAGGTGCCAACTGATTTTTAGTATGTGTCAAGAACCAATAAAATTTAGTTGATGCTAAGTAACATAGTATGTACCAAGGGTCAATAAATTGATAATGTTGATCTACTGCATTATGATAAAGATCAAAGATTCACCAAATAAAAGTTGACAAGTTTATTTTCTTGGAACTTGTAAATTAGGAGGAAGATAAGATTAATGAGCTGGAGCCATAGAATCTTATGCAAACCATTTTGGTGGCAAATTCAAATGGATTTTAGAATAAGTTTCTAGAGAAGACAAAAATATGGGGTAGATACATTGTATCCTACCTAATCCATCGAAAACCCTAATTTTTGAGATAGATAATGAGCAAAAAAATAAGTTCTAATTCCCTATATATAGGGATGTTTGGTCATGAAGAAAAGTGAGTTGGAGATCAAATAGTTTTTGGATGCTAAAAATTGACAAGGTGAAGGAAGAAGGGTTTGCTTCATCAAGTGACCCAAGAGGAGAAGTTTGTAATGGTGAGCTAAGCAAGAAGGTTAGAAAAAGATGAATACTTGAAGAGTGAACAAGCTGTTAGAATTGCAAAGATAGGAATCCAAGTAGAGTTGAGGATTGAATAGTGATCTGTAATCTACAAGTAAGTTTGTAAGTTGTATCAGATCAATCTCTACGGTTACTCTCTAACAATTGTAATAGATTAGGGTAAATCGTTTGGAGAAAGGTTGACTTAACAATCATTCAAAAATCCTTTAATAGGGTGACATTCCAAGTGAATGACCTAAAGTCCTCTAACAAGGCTCACTTTTAACAAGGTAATTGAAATCCCTTAACTAGGTCACATTTAACAGTGTGTGTTGCAACCTTTAATAGGGTTGGCCTTTAATAGGGCATCACTTCAAAAGAGAGAAAAAGTAGTAGCATGTTACTGGTGGTTTCTCCTAAATTGGGTTTCCATGTTATATCATTGTGTCAAGTGTAGTGATGAATGTGTTGATTTTTATGCTTTACATTTTTGCATGTTAGTTTAATAGTAACATATCAGTTTTGGTTAATACACAATGAATGCATGCATGGTTAAGAATGTTAAATGGGTTAACTAAATTGAGAAAAGTTTTATTTTTGGACATCTAGACCTTGATTAACTTATTCACCCACCCCCCCCCCCCCCCCCAAGTTAAGCTAAAAGAATTCAAACACTTTGATATTCCTATCTCATCATCTTCTAGCTTTTTCTTTTGACATTTCTAATCCTTTTAGAAATTTCTCATTGACTTCTACTCGAACTTCACTAACTATATTTCTTTGTTCACCACTTTCTTTGTTAGTTCCCAAATTCTTCTCATGGTTCCTTCTGTCATTCTTTCTATTTATGAAGTTTCTCCCATTGTTCCTTCTATCTCTAAAGTTTATGTCCATTCTGCAATACTTTGTTGTATGTCTAAAGTTGTTGCATAACTAACATACTAGTGTTCTACTTCTAGGATTCTTCTGATCATCAAGTGCATGAAAATTCCAAGAAATGTGTCCAAAGTTGTTACACTTATAACAAATTATCTATCTTCTATCTTCATAAGGTC
The DNA here is from genome assembly GCA_028749045.1 of Cupressus sempervirens. NCBI lineage: Eukaryota > Viridiplantae > Streptophyta > Pinopsida > Cupressales > Cupressaceae > Cupressus > Cupressus sempervirens. The sequence goes on from CM053793.1 coordinate 800,735,598, forward strand.
TTCCTTCTCTCAATGTTCTTCCATTAGATCTTCTATCTATATGGTTAGTATTTCAAGACATTCTACTATTCCTTCTATCATTATCATATTTAGGTTTCCTACAATAAATTGGTTTATGACCCATACCATGACTATTTTTGACAATATAAATCTTTAACATGATTCAATGACTTATTTGTATAATCTCTTTTCATATGACCTATTTCATTAGGTGAAAAACACTTACCTCAAAACTCATATGTGGTTTCCTTAGGAGATTCCACTTACTTTGGTTCATCTAATATTTCAACTTCCTTGTTTTTTTCCAACTTCTTTAGGTTTATCAAAAGATTGACTAGAATCGATCCTATAATCAGATTTTGGATCTGATCTAATCTCTTGTTTCTTTGTAGAGATGTTAAATAGATAACCAAGACTGATCTTATATTAAGTAGGTCTCTATATTAACAATGAATGATAAAGATTTTCTCTTCTAGAATGATAAATATTAACAATAAATATGAATATATATTTTTTGTACAGTCTTTACTAACTTCCAAGGTTATACACATCATCATTAGCATTGATACTATCTCCATCTAACTTTTCTAGTCATAATCTAATGTCAAGAACAAGTTACATACAAAACAATACACTATTGTATACCAAATTCATACTTAGACAATTTCTGAGAACCAAAAGCTAAGTATCTTTATTTTTGAGGTTTTCTATAAACATGTACATCATGTGTTGCCATAAATGACAAAAATTACATATCTTCATTATTTAATTGTCAACATGAGCTACTTTTTCATTTTGAGACCATTGGATCTTAGGTGCTTTAGATACCTCTTGAGGTTGAGGTTCTTCAATTTTGGGCTCAACTTTCTTATGAGAATCTCCTTCCTCTTATTTTTTCATGTGTTCACCCTTAAGTAACCAACTTCCCTATCATTCTTATATATCATTTTTGGCCTATTTGGAGATTGTGCAGGGAAAGTTGGTATTGTTACTTTTGCACCTTTACCCTTAACTAGGCATGCTATGGCCTGAAAGATCACAATCTAAGGAATTGGGTCCATCTTAAGGGTCTTCTTGATCTAATCCCTTGTCAATTTGATTATATGTCTCACACTATGATTGATATTTACCTTTTATTATCTATCACCCTCTACATTCTCTTCCCCATCAGCCTATGCATTCATGATTGGCCTATCAAATATCTTGTCATGATTGTACAAGAGATCCAAGACCTCTTGGGTGTCATGTTGGAAAGCCTTCAGTAGCAATTTTATCTTTAAGGAACTTCCTTCTAGATATAGAGTCATACTAAAATAATCCCTAATTTAGATATCATAGTCATCTATTGCATTCATCCAATGATCTTCTATTGCATCTTCATGCACAAAATATTTTCCTACCAAATGTTAAACTCTATTGATATTGATAAATATATGGACAAGGGGAATTCTATCCTCCAAGGGATATTGATCCCATTCTACATCAAAGGTCATGATATATTGGTTCTTCTTAACTTCAAATGGACCTATAGTGATGGGCAATACCTAGGTCTTCTTATGATGTTTCCTCACTCTGTCATATAAAGATGTGAGTTTTCTTGCAATCTCCAGTAAAATGAGCCTATTTGATGGATATTCTAGGAGTTTATTTTTATTCATAGTTGTACCACTACCCTTAGGTAGGTGAATGTCTTGAGTTGGATGTAGTAGGTTCCTTTCTCTACAATTCTTGTTGCTACCTCTACTAATATCCTCTTGGCATAATCACCCTCAATGAATTGTATGATTAAAAAAATGAAGGCATCATTCACAATTCTTTATTTATTTCTCTGATTTGAGAGCTTCTTTTTTACCAGTTGGGGGTATACCACATAATGCTAGGTGTTAACATTTTGCATTCTTCCCTTCTTGACCAGTCTTGGATAGTTAGTAGTCCTTTTTACCAAATAAATTCACCAAGTATGATGTCATATAAAACTTAGTGTCAACCTTTGCACTTACCAACTACTCATCTATGTTTTAACTTAGTATTGTAGCATAATCAACCAGTATTTTAGCTTGTCTGATGGTCTTAATGAAATGTACCATCCAAATGTTTAGGTGCCTAGCTACTAGTAGACCCATAACCTTGCTCAAAATCACAATGGAGTATCCTCCATGAATCCTCTATTCATGACTACCGTTCCTGCTCTTCATCCAACTGAAGTTCTGTCAATCAAGAATGATGATTGTATGATTTTTGTAGCCTTCTACTAATTATCCATGTACCATATTTTTTCTTGATGATAAGTAATCTTAACATATTGATCTACTCTTGGGAGATGGAAAACTTTCTCAATGTTCCTTAGTCTTAAGTCTAGGACTATCTCCCCTATTATGCTCTACAAAATTCTTTCCTCTGACACATGGTTCTCTACCATGGCCATGAAAAGCTTTGAAGATTTCACTAGTGTGGGATGTGAGGCAAAATTAAACAAGCCATATGTAATAAGTGTTAAGACCATCAGGGACCTCTCCTTAGGCTTGTTACAAAGTACTACAAATTTATTCCAATCTATATGTCTAAATTTTGTATCTCTGATCTTTGAATGTCCATCTTGTAAGTGTGATTTCTTTGGTGCACCTTGAAACTTGAAGACAACTAGTTTTGGGAAAATCTTCTTTGTGAGTGAGGATGAAGAGGAAGCCATTTTATCTACACAAAACATAAACACATTATTGTAAAGGGCTGAAAATTAAACCCTCACAAAGCACTAATTACCAAAAAACTAGATCTAGAACCCTAAACCATAGCAAAACCACCAAAAAAATCATCTTTTAAGCTCTAACATATAGTTTAGTTTACCTTGATAGGAAAGCATCTAGTAAGTTGTCACACATACTATCACATGATTCATTTTTAGTCACATAACCATCTTCATCCTGCTGACTAAAATCATCTAAGTAAGTAGATCTAGAATCCATCTCTTCATAATCACAAGAAACATTGTCATTATCTATGAATTCACTAGTCTCACTATTACTTTTGACACATTCACATTGGCTATTTAAATCATTCTCAAATTTCTTGAAAAAATTATCAACATGAAAGATCTTTTGTACCCTCAAATGTGATGGCTAGTTAACTAAATTAGGTATAACGACATCTAAGAAAGAAATAGGCCATGAAGATTCCTTGGGTCTTAAAGACACATGTAATTCTATAAGTGTTGATTTAAACTTTTCATAATCTTGATCATCTTCTAGACCTTGAACACTTCCTCCCATTTGTCTTATAAGTCTGACAATCTAATTGTGAAGATCTTTCTTAATTTCTACCATATCTTCTTGCACATCTTCATGTCTTAGTAAACTAATTTTAGATTTGAGATCTGATTCCATTTTTTTAAAAATTTCTACTTCTTTCTTCTAGTGTTAAAAATTACTTAATAGAGGCAACCATTTTAAACACTTGACTTCCATGAAAGAGAAAAATGAAAATAAAAATACCTCAAATGTTGATGCTAAACTTGGATTTGCTGATTCAACATAGGTGCAAGATTGGAACTCCTTCACACCACTGATCAGAACCTTGTACAACCACCATGTCCTTGTAAGAGGATGAACAAATCACTGTTGTGATTTTACCTTTTACACTTCAATTTCTTATAATAGTAGATTGCAACAACACTTGAAAACTTATCAAGAATTTAGACTTCCTTTTCAAGAGACTATCAAAAACTTCAGATCTAACCATACAACTAAAAGTCCTTCAATATATTTCAATGAAATCAACTAGGAACAAATTGGTGCAGAGATTTGAGAGTCACCACTCACACTTTTTGAAGAATAAAACATAATTTGTCACTTGACAAATCTGAACTAGACCTTCATATGTAGGAGAAAAGCAGATCATTAAACCACTCTTGTAGATTTACAAACTTGAAAAAGGGAATACAAATTTATGTTTATTCTTGACTCTGATTTTCTAACAACACTTTCAAAACAAAAATTGGGCTAAGTTGATTGGAGATATATAGTCTTAGCAGCAAATTTTAATCTCAACCTCAAAGCTACTACTGCAATGGATAAAACCTTACTGGGGTGCATGATTTGGAGTAAGAAACTAGAAAGAACATCAAAGAACTTACTAATGCAACGTTTTATGCACTTCTTCCACTATATCGAATCTCTTTCTTTCAAATTCTAAAGGTTTGTCTACCATTCAAATTTAGTAAAATCCCTAATAGAGTCACCATTTTGTTGGCTTTTAATTTAACAGAGTTTGAATAACCAACTTTACAAGGCAACAATGCATATATGGGTAGCTATCTCCAATAATGGACACAATTCCCCAAGAACTTGGGCCAACTATAAGGCTGCACTCCTTCTTCACTTCAGGCTCTACAAAACCTAGGTAGGCAAACCTCTTAAGATCTTATTATGTGACTAGTTCAATGAGCATAATTAGAATCTATAATAAAAAATGAAACCCCTAAATCTTCTATACTTAACTAAGAAATCACAAGCATGAAATAGATAATAGCATGACTCATGAAACTTATAAGCTAAGGGAGGGTTAGACTTTGAATAACTTTCAACATAAAAGGGAAAAAATGATTTAATATGTTGATATCAACAAGACCTAGTTATGAGCAACACAACTAAATGATCCTTTCTCTGATAAGTGCATTTTCTATTGGGTAATTACATGAGTTACAACCATACATCTTTTGGAAATATTTGACATGACTCCTACATCAAGATCCCTAATCTATCTTTCACCTTGTAAATAGACACTACATCAAAATGAATCTCATACTCAAACTATTCCATCTTGAAATCTACAAACCTTGTGATAAATATCAAGCAACTATATGGCCCTTTGTTCCACAAGAAAAATACTTCAACCACATACACTTTTGAAAAAAATGAAACCTAATTTATGCACTTGGTTCACTAATTAGAATAAATTATAGATCCATGAATAAGAGACAAGATTTAGAATGAATGTAAACACTTTTTTGTGCTTTATTCATTTTCCTTGAAAAAAAATACATGGAAGATGTATAGAAATGGCTCACAAATCACCTACAAAATCCAAACTATCTATATTAAAACTACAACTATTGTTCATAAAAGAAGAAATGTTGGGTGTGTAGCTTTCACAACCTGAGTAGAGCTCCCAGAGCTGAAGATTGAAAACCAATCAACAACCTTTACAAAAAGAAGATGAAAGAATATATAACAAGGAAGCAATTCCTTGATTTGATCAAAAGATGACAAGTGTTCCTTCAGAATTCTTTCCCAAGAAGTTGAATAATCTCTCTCTACCTTCTCCCATCCAAAGCTAATCAAATCTCTTCTATTTTATCTTTCCAAATGCAAAATATCTCATTAAAAGACAAAAAAATGATAACTAAACCCAAACATGTGGCAATTTATCAATTTGAAGCCAAAAGACAACAAAGACTCAAAATAACTAGATACAAGAGTCATTGAACATGTTTAAGATATTTCTCCACTGAATTCTACAACTAAAAACTCAAAAAACTTGATAAAACACATGAATAACTCTGAGTGACAAAACCTCTTGTAGCATGTACTAGTGACATCCTATGCAAAAACCAACTTCATAATCAGATAGCTCATTTCTTCCTACTTCTAGCTATATATTGGAGTATATATTTCAGGCAAAAAATACCCCCTTAGCATCCATTTGAAGTTCAGGCTCCTGACCATGACTTTTGGTTTAAATGAATGAATTTGAATTTTTCTTTAAAAATTCCATAGTTTAAACTATAGAAAGTTATTTAATTTTTTGAAAATTTCAAATCCTCATGAGCGCCAAGAACTAGAAAGATATTAAAATATTTCAAAATAAAACCTCACATCTCCCTACACCACTCAGACAATGCCACTTGTCATTCTGTTACTCAATGAGGCCACCACATTACTACCAAATCACCTAGAGGGGATCCACATTCTTTGCTAGTTTTCTACATTTTCTAGGTCATTTTCCAAATAAACCAAATGGGATCCACATTCTCTGTCTATTTTCTACATTTTTTGAGAGGTCATTTTCCAAAATTTCAACTTTCTAGGAGGTCACCATGTCACTGCCAGTGAGATCCTCTCATTTTTTTGTGGCGACATGGTGATCACTGGAAACCTCAACTTTTTTGGTGAGGGTATTTGGTCAAGTTAAAAAATTTCTAGTCTTGGTGCCAACTAGCTCTTCACGAGTCCCACCTTGCAACTCATGGCTTCCAAAAGGCCTCTATCTTGAAGATAATTTGGAAGGTGAGTGTTGTTGGATTTAAAAACTTTAGAAAAACCTTGCCCACTCAATGTGGAACTAAACCTTTGAAATATTTTCTCGTTTGCATCACACAACTTCCTCACTTCATACTGCAATACAAAGTTTGTGTTGTGCACATATCCTACTTTCTTGGGTTTCAGGTCATAAATATGTTCTTATACTACAAGCTCTCCCAACTATATATTTTGGTGGATTTTGTGTGCACCAAGGAAGGAGCCCCACACATCATCATTTGGTTTTAATGGCTTGTTGTCAATGAAATCATATGCCTCATCCAATTTCCCTACTTGACCAAGGAGATCCACCATGCATGCATAGTGCTACAATCTAGGTATAATGCAATAATCTTGATTCATCATATCAAAATAACATTGGCTTTTCACTACCATACCTGCATGACTTTTTTGAGAGCCACTAGGTGTGTGCAAGTTGGAAGGACACTTATGACAGTAACAGTGTTTGGATTGATACCTACTAGCTACATTTTGTGAAATAGATTTAGGGCTTCCCCACTCTGTCGATTCTGGACATAACATGTGATCATGGTAGTCATTGAGACAACATCTTTTCCAAGCACTCCATCAAAAAATTTGATAGCGCTCTCAATAACACTACATCTAGCATACATTACAACAAGCACATTCCACACTTGAAAATCCAAGTGGACGTGGATGTTTCCCTATGCATGGACTATGGATTCCACTTTTCTTACTATGGGTTTTTCCCTATCATTTGCATGTGTAATTCTCCAAAATCCCCTATCACTACTTGAAGTGAGTTGCCCCTTTATTTTGGCTATCAAATACCTTCATAGCGGCTCCTGGTGCTTCCTGTAGATGTGGATACTCTCTCCCTTTGGCATGAAATGTAGAGCTCCTTTTGTGTGGATTAAAAACATATGATAAATATAACATCTACAAACAATAACATTCAAGCCATTTATTTTTTTAAAGAGTAGTTTGCATCTTCCCTTCTAGCATATTCATCATCAAGAAAAGAAACTATACCAACCCTTCTATGTTTCAAAGCTTTATTTTAACGAGTCTAACTTCAATTTTAGGCCAATATTAATTTGAAGGCCATCTTTTTTGTTGTATAGTTGGAAATTGTATTGCATGGTTTGAAATTAGATTTTTCCTATGGACTTCTATGTGGGTGCTATTTTTGATCATTCCTCTTCTACCTTTGTCATGTGTGATTCTTTTCCTTGCATGTTTCTTGTTTGTATTTGCCATCAAAGATGGGAAAAATCCTTTGGTGCCAACTAGGAAATGAGAAAAATGTCTCATCAGATGGTAAGCTTGGGCCTAAAGTTCAAGGCCTTCTCGTCCAATTTTTATAATCAAGATGACAAATGGATCACTAGTTAAGTTGTGGTCTTTTAAGGTTAAATCAGTTGCCTTAACCACCTTCACTTTGAGATGGTCATTCATCTCTACCAAAACTACAATGTTCTCAACTTCAAGCTTCTCATGTTTTTTTTCCTCTTCTCATTGAGCTCCATGTTTTCATTTTATTTTTCACTTAGACTAAATTTTTAATAAAGAATACATTGTAAAGTATAGAAAGAGATAAGTCTTCCTTCTAAAAGACTCAAGACAATGTAACATGGATGAGAAAAAATGCTTGGGAAAGATAAACTCCAATTGAACCAAGCCAACCACTCTGACCATTTAACTCTATTATCTCCCTCTATCCATTAGGAATGAGAAGTAAGCCCCTTGTTGAACTCCATATGGTCATTATTTCTTAAAATTACTCTTAAATTTCAATGATCTAATAAAAAATGAATAACCCTTTAATATGAGACCATAATGTCCACTCATTGATGTAAGTATCTCTTTGGGATAATCTAGCTGAATCTTATTAGTAGTTTTTCCTCCACTTCCACCATGCCTCTTAGACCAAATAGCAGTACCATCTTGGTCATACTCAATCTCAATAGAATCTATAGCATCTTCATGGACAAAATCCCCCATTTTGTTAAAAATACTTTTAATCCCCTTCCCTTATTAATCTGGTAGAATTAGTCAGGCCCCAAAGTGGGTCTAGCTAAAAAAAAATTCTTTTAGAACACCTAAAGTGCCAAACTATTCCATAGAACATCTGACACTAACTTGAAACAAAATCAACCACTTAAAACAAATTCAACCACTACTCTATCATAAAAAACTCATTTTATCACTTTCTTGCAACTTTTCATTTTTGTACCAGGAGGTCCTTTGACTAACCCTAAAAACTTACAAAAACACCTGACCAAGCTCTGAAATCAACAATAGTGATTCTCTGTTCCACATAATTTTACCCCGTGGAATATCATCTCATGAAAAATTCTCAATCAAAAGATATTGAGCACTGAAGTTGCCCTTTTAGAACTGCCTGCAAGAAAACAAGTCAAGAAACAATAAATCACATTTAGATTTGGCTTTAAAAACTAGGAAAATTGACACTTGGGGAAAAAAAAACTAGGGAACTTGTTCAATGTCATGAGGAGAGTATAAATTTTTGATTTGGGCTCATGAAAAATAATAGGATGCAAATGGAGAATGGTCAAAGTGGGCTACAAAGAATTTGTAGACTAGAAACAGTGATAGAAAAGAGGTTTTTGCAAATGGAACTGACGTAGGAAAGTGTGCAGATAGATTCATCAAGACTTGAAAATTGGCGCACTTGAATGATTTTTAGAGTAAAGTTTAGTGATATAATCATCATGGATCTAAAGTTATAACATCCTAAACATGGGTACCAACCAATCTGCCTTTCTTAACACTAGTAAAAAGTTAGAAATTGCATTTGGAATCACATTTGAAAACTTATCAAACATATTTGTCATAAGCTTAAAATTGAAACATATCAAGTCTCTGACCTATAAAATGAAATGCAAAAGGAATTTTATCATTTTTCTCAATTGGGTAAAAGTTATAACAAGTCAAATAGGGCTTCTGAGAATTTAGAATAATTCACATCAAGATGACAATAATAAATGACCAACTTTGAGGTATTCAAAACCTAGTCAAACGGATTCAAAATGACTTGAAATCTAAAAAATAGGTTCTATGGTATGGACACTAAACACTCCCAAAGTGGCAAGTCATGAAACTTTACTGGGTGTGAGATATTCAATTGCAAACAACTCCTATCATTGTTTGACACTTAGGCAAAAAAATAGTATTGGAAATACTCAAAACAAGACTTCACAAAATGCTTTAGAATGAAAATTTATCTTCATGAAACACATAGATGTACTGAATGCTAGAAGCATTAAACACCTCTTGGGGTTCATAACTACAACTGGGTACATATGCATGAAAAGTGTTTATAGGGCTTGATTTCTCAATGGTACTCAAAATTAGGGCTTCAGATTTGAGTCCCAACACCAGGTGTGCTAAATAACCTTTAAAAGGTTAGTGAGTTTCTAGTGACACACTTTTGGAGCAAACATATGCACATGTGAGCTATTGTGTACATTGCATATGTCTTTTTTCTTAGGAAGGCTTAGTCAACTTTGTTAAGTTAAGGGTTTGCACATGCACACCTTGATGGTACTTGTGTTTAGGGTTAAGGTTCAAAAAAATGGTGGAGATATGCACACCTTGACAAAGTGTGCATGTGCCCTAGGTTCTTTTGTTTATGTGATAAAGGTGTGCATGCACACACCTTTATGTTTGTTAACTTGTCTCTTTAGTGTGTGTAGGCAAGTGGAGTATAGCATGCCTCTAAGGGTGCGAAGGTGCACTCACAAATGCTAGAGTGTGCTAAATGAGGAAGGAATGGGTGGGTTCTAGGGATTTTATAGGCCTAGGATGAAGTGCACCCTTGGGGGCGGGCACCTATGCATGTGTGTGGGTGAACATCTCCAAAGGGGAAAAATGTGCACTTGTGCACATAACACACTAGTGCACCTTGAGAGGTTTGCATGTGTGCTAGGTATGCTATTGCATGTGCCTTTTTTATGAAATCACCTTTAAAGCTCAATCTCTTAATTTTGGCACTTGGGTTCTTTTAGGAATAGGACTAGGCAAGACCAAGACTCTAAGTAGAACACCAAAAATGACTTAGACCCCAGACTAGGGGTTCCCCATTTCTCCTAGAAATGGGGAATGTGTTGTGAAACCTTGACAAGTCTACCATATACCTTTTATTTCCTAGTTGGAGGTGGTGTGATAATTTGATCTATTGGATGAAGTGACCTCATTTGAGATTCATGTACTGCATTCTTCCTTCTTTTTTATGTCTTGTTCATCTGTACATTTACCTTCTCGACATTGACCTTTTCTTTGCCATCATTTGTTTCATTACTCGACACTAGTGACATAGTTGGATAATTTCTACTAACATGACTCAACCATCTATTGTAGTTATCTCTAAGATGTTTCCTTATGAAATTTTCAAGAACATGTCCATATTCTTGACAATAGTGACAACTATACCTTGTGTTGTAATTGCAATCATAGGATTTTCCATTTTGGTGTACCTTTGTCTTCTTGTTTGCTATCAACTTGGCCTTAGATCTGTATTCCTATGATTTATGTCCATACTTCTGATAATTGTATTAGTATCCTTCAAATCTCTAAGTGCTTATGGTCTTGGTCTTGCATTCATTTTACTAGTGTCCTTATTTTTTGTAGTTGTAGAAGTATCCTATGTATTTCTACTTGGGGTTCTGGTTGATAGTTTTTCTCCTACAAACATTTGTTGTATGACCTATTTTTCCACAATTATGATGTGTAGATTTGTAGTTCTTACCTTTGTTATTCCTTTTCTCACCACTTTTATATGATTCTCCTTCCTTAGTATTAGTGTATCCCAATCCAACAATATCATTATTAGGTATTGGTAATTCCATCAATTTATAAAAGTAATTTATTACTTCATTTGGTTTGTTGAATCTTTCAATAAATTTATTCTCTACTCTTAGTTCATTTTTCAATAGATCATTTTGTGACTTTAGGGTTGAGATCTCAATTTCCTTTCTATTCAATTCATGTTTTGTGAGAATCAATTGATTCATTATATCCAATTTAATCTTAGCAAGCTTTTACACATTTCATGTCTTCTCTTCAAGTATATTAGTCATTATTCTTTTTCTATCTTCAATCATGACTTTTTCTTCCTTAGCTTTCTTTTTCTATTTACTCATCTCACATAGCAATACTAATTCAACTTCTTGTTCTATTTTGAGATTTCTGACCTCTTCTGTTAGGGCATTGTTTCTTTCCATTAGATCTCCAATTGCTGCATCAAATTCACTTGAGTTTCTATCCTCATACAATCTAGTAGTTTCTTCTTTTTGATATTCAGTGTCCATTTTTCTTAATAACTTGTTCTTGTCTTCTCTTTAATTAATGTTGCAATTCATCTCTTTTCTCCTTGAGTTTATGTAGCGCAAGCTACATTTAAATATTTTAGTTCTCATAGTCTTTCCCAACTTGTAGACTTCCATCTTCAAGATCTTACCTCAAAAGCTATAAAACATTCCTTTCTAGATAAGTAAGCTCTAATATAAAATTTTTGGAAATAATAATGGGAAAGTAAGTTCTGATAGGGGGGTGATGGGACTCAAAATTGCATTCCTATTTTGAGTAATATTCTAAACTTTTGAATCAAATTGAGCCCCTAAAAGTGCTTTTCTTGAATGTGTATCCAACTATTCCTTTTGAGGCCTATGATGTGTTTATTATTTCAAAAACCTTTCATTTAGCATATCCATGTGTCCCATAATGATAAACTATCATTCCAAGTCATTCTATGAAGTTCCATTTTGAGCATTGTTTAGATCTACATTTTTGCCTAAGTGTCAAACACAATAGAAGGCCTATTTTGCATTTGAATATCTTACACCTGGTATTGTTTCATGACTCACTTCTTTGGGACTATTTAGTATGCATATCAAAGAACCTATGTTTTATTTTTAAGTTTTTTTATATGTTCTGACTAGGTTTTGAATCCCTCAAAGTTGATTGTTTACAATTTTCATGCTAATGAATATATCTTAGAAATCTGGGATGCCTTTTTTGACCACTTATTGTTAGAAACAATAGTCCACCAAGATAACTAAGAGGGGGGTGAGTTAGTTAACTGATAATTAAAACATTTATCTTCTTCAAACAAAGTTAACCATTCAACCAAAGTAAATATAAACCATAATAAAAAGCACATAGACAATTGCACTAAATATGTTGACTAGGTAAACCCTTGATCAGAGGGAAAAACCTAGTGGGAATGATTCCCAGAAGATGATGTACTAATATAAATATTTCTTGTTATAGGATGGACCCTATTAGGAGTCTATTACAACATTGAGTACATAGAGTTCTATTAGGAGACTTTGAATCCCTATTAGGAGATTCCAACCCTATTAGGAGTTGTAGTACAATGTATGCAAGATGAGCCCACTACCCAAATATGTAATTTCAACTACAAGAAGAGCTTACTAATCAAACAAATACTTTATTATTATCTTCCTATTTCCATTGTTCTCTCAACCAGACCAATTACTCTCAAACATTGTAGACCATCCCACGAACCTTAGATCCAAATATCGAACCTTATATCACTCAAGAAAACCTTGGCAATGAAGTTTCCTTCAATTTTACACTACTCTGCTCAACTTTACATTTTTCTCTCTCTCTACTTACAATCTCTTTGCATCAATATAATTCATGTCATACTTGATAAAGGAAAATGTCCTTTCTTTATAGTAAGTCCTCAAAAAAATTCCCTGAGTCAACTATTAGACCTTCTCAATTAATTATTATAGGACCACACTAAGAACACATTACACTTAGCAATAACATTAATCTTTCACCTTGCAACTTGAATAAATTTCTGTACACACAATATTATGACTAAAAGGCTTAGCCACATCATTACAAACATGTCTTATTTATATCCTCAACCTTGATTGTTAGAATATCAACTTGGTTAAGAGATATACCAAGTTTACAAAAACATGCGTCTATAAACTCTATTTTAGGATAGACATCACCAAAACTTACATAACTTATTCCAGACTTATCCTTTCTTCTTCCAATGTTAACTAAATATTCTAGATATGCAAAATTATCTCCCATAATGTTGGGTAGTTACAATACTAAACTAGTCATCTGTACCAACTTGATATTTCTAATGTTCTTCTATCAGATACCATAGAAAATTGCTATGTTGACATTAATGACAAACTCAGTCATAAATGTGCCATATCATCTACAATAATCCCCCATAGGAATATCATCAACATTCATGCTTCCAACCAATCTTCTAACAATCTCCCCCTTTGGCATTTATGAGAACATAGATGGAAAACATCTAGGTCCAAGAATACCAATGAAAGACTATTGATCTTTTCAAATCCTCTTCATCAATCATTAATCACTTTTGATACAACACAATGTGCTTTCTATCAACTGTCATTCCATCCTATGCTTATGCCAAACATACTATACTCATGCAAAACACCTTCCTCGTCATTTTTTTTTTTTATACAATATTCTCCCCTATTGACATCAATGTCAATGGTTTTAGCAACCAACATCTCTACATCAAACTCTACAACAATTGATACTTACTAGCTCGAGTGTTAAAAAACACTATTCAAAAAAAATCCAAGAAGAGCCCTAGATGACTCTATCCATCATAGATACTTCCCCATAAAGGAAGCATCAGTATTTAGTCCAAACAACAATGGTGCTCTCTTACATTGAACTGATGCACTTTGTTCATAGTGTAGACTATTTTATTCATAGATTCTCTTCAAATTTTTTTTGGATAAATCATTCTTTGCTAACATAGCTCTCGTAGCTTCTATAAGTGACTTATTCCTTCTCTCTACAATGTCATTCTATTCAGGGGTTCTTAGAGATTATGGTTGTCTTTTAATTCCATTTTCTTCACAAAACATGTTAAACTCATTCAAAGTAAATTCTCCTCCTTTATCTAATCTTAAACAATTGATCTTCATACTAGATTCATTCTCCACCCTATTCTTGAATATCTTAAACTTATCAAATGCCTTAGATTTCTCTTTAAGGAATACAACCCATATCATTCTAGAAAAAATGATCAACTAGAATCATTAAATACCTTTCACCATATAATCCTTTAGTCTTGGTAGGACCATTGAGATCTGTGTACAATATCTAACTTTTTTGTAGTGGTAAACTTCTTGCTAAGAAAAGAAGTTATGTTATACTTGGCCAAAACACACTCCTTGCAAATCATGTTAGTAGGCTTTACAATCGTTGAAAAATCTCTAACTACAATCACTCCACTAGTCCTCATAATACTATCAATGTTTAGATGACAAAATCTTTTATGCCATAACCAAATGTCATCTATCTTTGTAACCAAACATGTCATTTTAGTAGGATTCAACTAAAACACATTACCTCTACATTTAGTTCCTATTCCAATTACCTTTCCATCTTTATCTTTTATCATGCATGTCTTTCTATGAACTACAATTGATAAATTTTGTCTACTAGTTGTCCAACACTTAAAAGATTGTGCTTTAAACCATCAACAAATTATACATCCTTAGTGTTAGTTTTACCATCAAGAGTTATAGATCCAATACCTTTAACTTAGCATGTTGCATTATTTCCAACTCTGACAATTCCTCCATCTTGACGTTTGAAGTCAATGAACTTGTACATATCCCTAGTCATATGATGTGAATAACCACTGTCAATTATCTAGTTAGATTTCTTCTCAACCTATGACACCAAAGCTACATTTTCTAGACTTTCTTCTTTAATTTCTACAAATCCAATTGCATCATCACTAGCACTTAATTCTTGTCCATCAAAATCATTATCTTTATTTGCATACATACACTCTCTATCTTCTCTAGGCTTGTAATTTCCCTTATAATTTTTCTCTCTTTTAGGACGCTTGGATGCATAATGACCATATTCATCACAATTCCAACATTTAAAGATTTTCTTACCTCCTTTTTCTATTTCTATCTTTCTATCTTCCTTAGATTTGTTGCTACTAGAAAAATCTCCTCTAGCACTTGTGCTCCTTGCTTGACTAGGTCAAATATTCAAGGCACTAAAAATTATCTCCATTCTAATCAATTCTCCAAACTGTGTGAGTGCGTTCTCAACTACTTCAATTCTTCCAAGGAATGATTCCTTTGTGAAATCTTTGGTACAAGATATGAATAACTATATCATCTAAATTGCTGACTTAAATGGTGGTTTTAGAATCTTCAATATATTCCATATAACCTCATCATCTTCTTTGGTTCCTCCTTGAGCTTTGATACCTCTAGTAATTTCTAATATACTACCTATATATGTTCTTATAGATTCATCTTCCATCATACCATCTTGAAACAGACAAATCGAACTTTGTACCCTCAATTTCTTAGAATGTGCATCACCTTCAAAACTATTTTCCAAAGCTGTCCAAATCAAATGTGAAGTAGCAAGTGATTTTACCTAATTGTACTCAATTTCAAGAAGTGTAGTTAGTAGTACTTCACTAGCTTTCATGTCATACATGGAAAGATCTCTTTCGGCCTAGGTGCAAATTTCCAAATCCTTTTTAGCAATGATTGTCTTCTCTGATTTTTTCAAGATCCAATATCCTAGACCTATATACAAAAAATGTGTCTTCATATTTTATTTCCATATATCATAATTTGTTCTATCAAATTTTAGACTATCTTTCCTAAACATGTTTTTGATAGATCTCCAAAACTTGTTAAACTTTTCCTTCAAGGACATAATGCTCTGATACAAATTCTTAGAAACAATAGTCCACCAAGTTAACTAAGGCAGGGGGGGTGAATTGGTTATCTATGAATTAAAAAATTTATCTTCTTTAAAAAAACTTAACCATTCAACCAAAGTAAAAAACAACCACAATAAAATGCACAAATATAATTGCACCATATATGTTGACTAGCAAAACCCTTGATCAGAGGGAAAACCCCAGTGGGAATGATGACCACAAGATGATGTACTAATATAAATATTCTTTGTTAGAAGATGGACCTTGTTAGGAGTATATTACAACATTTAATACATAGAGGCCTTGTTTGGAGAATTTGAGTCCCTATTAGGAGATTCTAACCCTCTTAGGAGTTCTGCCAGCCCTATTAGGAGTTGTAGTACAATGTATGCAAGCTGAGCCCACTTCCCAAACATATAATTTCAACTACAATAAGAGCTCACTACTTAAACAAGTAATTTACTCTTATCTTCCTCTTTCCTTTGTTTTTTTAAACCAGACCAATCACCATCAGACCTTGTAGACTAGGTCATGAACCTCAAATCCAAATATCAAACCTTGGATCAGTCAGCCAAACCTTGGAAATGAAGTTTCCTTCACTTTTTCACTACTCTAACCAATTTCTTCATTCTACTCTCTTTTCTTACAATCTCTTTGCATCAATATAGTTCATGTCATACTTGATAAAAGAAAATGTCCTTTCTTTATACCAAGTCCTCAAAACAATTCCTTGAGTCATCTATTAGAACTTCTAAATTAATTATCATAGGACCATATTAAGAACACATTACACTTAGTGATAAAATTAATCTTTTTCCTTGCAACTTGAATAACTTTCCATACACACAATATTATGATGAGCAAGCTTAGCCAAATCATCACTAACAAGTGTTATTCATGTTCTCAACCTCAATTCTCATAATATCAACTTTGCTAAGAGATATAACAAGTTTACTAGATCATGCCTCTATAAACTCTATCTAAAAATAGACATCACCAAAACTTACATAACTTCTTCTAGACTTATCTTTTCTTCTTTTGACATTTATTACATATACCAAATTCTCAAAATTATCTCCCATAAATTTGGGTAGTTAGAATACTCAATTAGCTATCCATACAAACTTGATCTTTCTATTGTTCTTCTATTAGATACTATAGAAAATTGCTATGTTGACATCAATGATAAAATTAGTCATGAATTTAACATATCATCTACAATACTCCTCCATAGGAATATCATCAACATTCATGCTTCCAACCAATCTTGTAGCAGTTATAACACTGACCTAGTTGACCAAAATTAGAAAATTCCTTTTACATTTTATTCTATGGGTTAGACACTTGATATTTTCCATATTTGATCCTATGATTAATTTGTTTGACTAGTTTGCAAACACAATTCCAAATGCAATTTATGATGTTTTACTAGTGTCTAAATATGCAGATTGATTAGTATCTCTATTCTTGATGTCATAATTCTGAATCAATGATTTTATATGCCAAATGATTTGTAACATTGTGTTCCACTCTAAAAATTCTTTGAGTGTGCTAGTTTTCAAGTCTTGAGGAATCCATCTACATACTTTCCTAGGTCCATTCCATTTGTAAAAATTAGAGTTTTGCCCATGTTTCTAGTTCTGCAATTCTAAGTACCTAACTTTGCAGGCTTGTCAAATTTTCCTAGTTATTTTTCATAAGCCCAAAATACATATTTATACTCTCTTCATGATAGTAAACTAACACCCTAGTTTTCAAGTCCTCAAGTCTCTATTTGACATATTTTTGAAGCCAAACCCAAATGCATTTTATGGTTTTCTGACATTTTTGTTTGTAGATAGTTCAAAGAAGGAAAATTTGATGGTCAATATATTTTTACCCAAGTGTCCTCGTGATAGAAAATTTGATAGGGTACAAGAATGTAGAGAAAAAATTTAACATGTTAGATCTTCGGGCTCAATCAAGTATTTATGTCAAGTTTTAAAGTCGACTTTCAAGCCTCTCAATTGGAAAATCACAATTTGCAAAAAATAAGGTAAATGAGTTTTAAATGATGATTCAGTGCTCAAATTTGAATCCAATTAGTGCCAAGTGTTAATTTGACCAATTTGAGGTATGAGATGTTTCAGTTCAAATTTTTTTAGCCAAATCCACTTTGGGATTTGATTGAATTAAATAGCTTAACAAGACATTGTGAAATTTTGAAAGATGTCATAACAATGACATTATTATGATTTTAGTCATCATAATCACTTGGCATATGCACATAACATTTCAAGGCTAATTGGACATGTAAGTAGTACACATAGTGAAAATCAAAATTGAATCACTTGATGAAGTTTAAAATATGAGCTTGGCTATCCTTCAAAATGGGTTTTATTTTAACAAAATGATCCAAGGTGCTCAATTTATTATTTTAAAATAACTCATGGTTCAAATTGTGAAAGAATAATAATTATAGCCAACCTAATGGGAGGGACTTTGACTATTGACTTCCCAAATCTTATCCTAGGTTTTCAAATTGTAAGCTTAGTTGGTCTCAAGTTCTTTTATTTGGCACGAAATTAAAAAATTATCTAAAATATAAATTGGAGTTATATATAATTAAAACTATAGAGAATGAAGCTAGGGATGTTGGTAAGTTTCTAGATAATTATGGAAATCCATTTAAAGGAGACAATAAAATGAATTTAGATCCGCAAGGTGTTTTGCATAATAAACTTGGACACTTTTCCATAGTTGAGAATCCAAAAGAAGCTTTGCCAATTTATCAAAAAGTTGTTGATGAAAGTATGTAGGGAATGAATGAATCAATAGAAGTCCATGTATCTAGTGCAAAGAATACTAAATCCATGTCCTCTGCTTTAGGAGTGAGTTCTCCATTGAATGGTAAATCAGATTTTGTATGTGATGCATCTATTGGATATGTAGCAATGCATGTTGGTGGTTCTTTTGTATAGTCTAAAGTTTCACACTCTCTTGGTGGGAGCACAAAGGATGTTACTAGAATAGAGAAAAAAATTCTTCATGAGCTGGAAGTCATGGGTTTCAAAAACAAGGGATTGAACTCTAAATTACTTACAAAAAAGTAATTATGCTATTCAGAAAATCTTGATGACTTATTTTCTATAGCTGAGTGGGATCCCATTTAGAGAAATCCATGGCAAGAGGAGTAGAGCTCCATGGGGAAAGGAATTAGCTGAGGAAGGCTCATGCCTTAAAAAAATTAATGTAGAAATCATGGCTTGCACATAGAAGAATGATGGAGGAATGGTGACATTGAATGTTGGAGGAGGTAGAGGCATCAACAATGATGCCTCAAACTTTTTAATTTCTTCTAGGAACACTCTCTACACTATGTATAAAAGGGAAAATAGTAAAACATTAATCCCACACTACTTGGGCATTGGAAGTTTTATATGTTTATGAACATGAACACACAATACATAAGTGTCTAAAGGCTACAAGATTCTGTGACACTTAACTTGTGCATGGAGGAGCCTATCATGGCTAGTTGGGAGTAGAGTCAACAATATTTTAACCAATGATGCAAATTTCAAGGTGACACATGGCTCAACCTAGGATTCTCGTTGTAAGTTTGAAAGGAAAAGAAGGGGCACTAAAGATCTCATGATTGGCATATAGTCATAAGTCTAAAATGTGAAGTTTTTGATGCTATGAGACTGTTGGGAGATTGCAAGGTAGAAAAATGAGAGGTAAGATGCTACAATGATGTTGTGTGGTTGGGAAAAGGTAATTTTTATGCTACAATGCTATGACATTTTCATGAGTTTGGGACCCTCCAAATTGAAAGGTTAAGATGTTATGACAATACTATGGGGTCATTGTAAGATTGTTGGAGGAAAATTTAAGGCTTAAGATGATATAATTTCACTATGAGATTGAGTCATCATGAGATCATCATGGAGGAATTTCAAGGTTGAGATCTTTTGATTAAAAAAATGCGAGGTCTGCCTAGATGAGTTGGAAAATGAGAAATTGACAAGTGGTGCCTAGAAATTGGAGAAACAAGGTAGAATAATAAAATCAAAAATCAAAATCAAATGATTCCCTAAGTGCTCATTTTCTTGAAGTTGAAAATTTTGAATAGAGTTTGATGATATTATATAGTTTAAACTATATATTTTTTTAATTTTTTTCAATTTAAAGAGTCAAGTTCATGACTTGGGGCCTAGTTTTTTAGATTCATATCAGAGGCATTATTTTTATGAGAAAAATGTAGTATAATATACTGTTAGAGTTGGGAGAAGCTAATTTTTCATTTCTACAATCAAATTTTGTACAGGTCATCAATGGAAAGAGTTATAAGTAGGTTTGTTATTCCAGGGCATCCTCTTTATTAATGAGGATTTGACATTTTTAGATCAAATAGGATCATATTTAAATTAGATTTGGATGAGATCAAATCTAATGATAACCATAAAGAATGAAATGAGTGTTTTCAAATCTATTGGAACTGATAAAGGCTCTGTTGGCAGAGGCGATTGAGGATTCACAACTAAGGATAGTAGAGGACAAACATAGTTAAATTGAAAGCTTTGTGCTTTTTGGGTGTGTATCTAATTTTCCTTTAGAAGGAGATTTTATGATTATTTTAAGGACATATTTAAGGAATTTTCTAATAGTATTGATGAGATTTGATTGCCAGTAGATGAGAAAAGAGATGAGTTCTTGATGGAGACACAACCCACGTATAGAATGGACACAGCAAGAAAGGGAAAACATTATTAACTATGAAAATATGCCAATACACTTAGTGCAGAGAAAATAGATTCTAAAACATTCCCTATGGGCTTAAAATAGTATAAATCTGGAGATAATTTCTTCTCCTAGTACCTCCTCTCAAACTCCACTCTGAATTGCCTTTTACAATGCCAAAAATATTCTTAAATAGACCCCAAAGAGTTAAGGATTAGGAATACATTCTAGAAAGTGCTAGTTGGCATCCATCGCAAAAATGAAAGGCTACAGAAGTTGCTTTAGAAGTTGGTGCAAAATTAGAAGAATCTAGAAATGGTAGCCGAACTTCTAGGAGGCATAACTTTTGAACCATAGCTCTGATTGACAAACTGTTTACATTTCTAGAAAGCTCTTAGAGTTCTCTATAGCCCTATGGGCCAGCTTTTCTCATCCCCCATTTTTTAGGCCCATACAAGGTCATTTAGTGCCTTGAACTTGGCTTTGAAGCATTCTTAGGAAGTCTCCATAAACTAAAAAATTGTGATAACTTTCAAATCGTGCAAGCTTTTGACCTGATTCTTTTTTTGGAATGTTCTAAATTACAATTTTAATCATCCATCCAATTTACACCTTCTAACTCACCACAATTATGGCTCAATTACATAGTCCTATTTTTTTTGGCATTTATACGTATCCCAAGGTGCTTAAAAACTCTAACCCAAAACACTAATAGTGGAAGTGTGAGAGTTGGAACCTTTATTTGACCCAAATGGGTATCCAAAAATGAAAACATGTGAAACAAAAACTATGTCTAGGTATATTTTTTTTGGTGACACAGGATTGCCCTTATACCTCTGGATGCTCCTGCATTAGTTCTACAACAACAAAATGAAGATTTTCAAGTGGACACATGGCATAATCATATTTGATCTAGGAGTATCTCCTATTTTACTTCTTTTCTCATTGTAAGGGTTCTATTTTTGGAGAATTTTCTTATTGTTGTGATACCAATACAGTTATAGTCTTTACTACTATGATCAAAAGGATGACTCTAGTTTTGTTGTTGTGATGCCATTCCTTAGAATTTTCTCTATTATGAACAATTTGTAATTTCTTTTGACCATTAGTTATATAGTAATTCATTGTGTCTTCTTCGACTCTCTGTATACATCTGATGAATTGATTTCAAGGAAACTAATAGAAATCATTATTGAAAGTCTTATTCTAAAATTTGTCTCCTTTTTTATGGCTTCTGTAGTTTTCTATTGATATATGTACAAGGTGCATATTGTCTGGTTGTAGCTTGAATTTGGAGTTCTATGTCATTGTGTATCTTTCTTTTGGGTCAAGGACTCGAGTAAAATTTCTTGATATACATTGATAGAATTGTAGGAATCATAGGAGAATGTGATAAGTATGAATTTTGTTTTGAAGATAGATGTTTTTTTGCAAGGTGAATGGATAGAATAGATATCTTAGTATATGAGTATATTTTAGGTACCCATATGTATGTTTTGACTTAGTTTATACCCAATAGATAATGGACTAATAATCTTGGATATTACATATTCTTTCTATTGCATACCTTGGTCTTGGTGATAATCAACATCATTTATCCAATATCATTTCCTTTCATGTTGAAGAGCTAAAAAGAGTTACCCTCACTTAGTTAATCAAATTTGTGAGTCATGTTAGTAGCTATTTTATGTCTATGTTTTTTTCATAAGAAAAGAAGATTTAAGAAATTTTATCTGTTATATAGATTTAGTTATAAGCTTTGACACTGGTACTATATAATGAATCTGAGGTCTACACACCTAGGTCTTGCAAAGCTTGAAGAAGAAGAAGGATAGTAAATAGCCCTATAGTTGGCCCTAGTGTATAAATAGGTACATTTAACATGGAAATTAGCTACAACTAGGTGTATGTGTTCTTATCACTGGGTTATTAAAAAACTATTAATTTAGAACCCAACAAAATGGTGACTCTACTTGGAGTATTGAATCTAAAAGGTGGTTCAATATTGTTAGACGAAAGGAATTTGAAAATTTTGCTACAAAAGTAGGGTGGTGAGGTTTTTTCCTTCTCATTATTGAAGATTCATGTCTCCTAATTTTTTTAATCTAGGACAATAGTATTTTGAGAGTTGAACAAAAATTGCATTGTTACTAGTGTTTTCATCATCAATTAGTTTAACTAAGAATTGTTTACAAAGTTTGTAGTGTTTAGAGTTGAGAATGAGCAAAAATTTTTGTTATCTTTTTCTAGTTTGCATATCTATAAGAGTTGCTTGATGGTTTGCATTTTTCCTATAACTAAAATTCTAGTCCATATTTGTCAAGTGACAAATTATTTTTTATTTTTCACAAGTGTGAGTGATGACTTTGTATCTCTATACTAGTATTCCTAGTGTTGGAAGTATAGAAGGAGTTACTAAGAGGGGAGGGGTGAATTAGTTACCACTAAAATAAATCCTAGATCCCTTATATGTTAGTACATAATATAAACTTCATTGAAACACTAATGCTCAACAAACACCTAGGCATTTAGTTTACACTAGAAAATGTTGAAGCTCGGCAAATTCTTAGCATGCAAATGTTATGATATTTTTGGTGATTAACCTTATTCAACTTAGTTGGTTACACATAAAGTAAATAGCATGAACACAAGTGACACCAAGATTTAACAAGGAAGACCAATTTTTTAAAACTTGTTAATTGTAACTAGTTATTGATTTTCACTCTTTTGAAGTGAGTCCTATTAGGATCCAACCCTATTAAAGGTTAGAAAACACACTATTAGGTGTGGCCTTATAGAGGATTTAACTACCCTATTAGGAATGACCTTGTTAGAGGTCTTTAGATATTTTAATCTAGAAACACCACCTTGTTTGAGGATTTACAAATAGCTATTAAGTCAACTCTAGTAAGAGATCTATGTCATTGCTACAATGGTTAGAGAGTAAAAATGAGATGACTTGATTTTTAGTGAAACTAATTTTTTGATTACAGATCTCTATTTTGGCTTGCATACTTGATCCTTTCTGATCAAATTTATCTTCATATCTCCACAATGATATTTTGCTTGTCCTTCTAATTCACTTCCTCTAAGCATCTTCAAATCTTCTATTATCTTCCACACATTCAAAACTCAAATAGACCTTATATTTATATCTTATGAATTTCCAAGTGAACTTGAATATAACATAGAATAATTAATATTCATCTCCTCAGTCAACTAGAACCAACAAACAAATCTATTAAACTCAATATGCCAAAACAAAAGAATCCTTTGTTAGCTGACACTACTTGGTAGACACTAACTTAAAATAGTTTTCCTATTTTAACCAAGTGAACTTAGGTAACACTCCATCTTCAAAAAGGTCATTTAGTAACCAAGTGAGGTTAGTTAACACTCAACTTGGAAAACTATGGAATGCTCATTAGATACAAGAAAATGTCTTCATCACCTAAGTGAGCTCGGCATACACTGACTAGAAAAGATGTGACATTTTCTATAACATCAAAAATAATACATAATTAAAAAATTGTTTTCAACACCTATTTGATTTCATATTAAATATTTTTAAGGAATTTCAATTTCTCTGCGCAAATCTAAAGCTCTTGATAGTAGTTCTTGGATAAGAAGTGATAGATTCTTGATTTATAGTTTTCAGTGATGTTGCATCTACTATTATAATATATCTAAATGTTAGAAAGTGAATCATGGATATGTCTCATTTTTCCTCTTCAAGGATGTGATGGATCTATAAGGTTTTTGTTAATGGTATCAAGAAGCTCATATTTACATGCATGCCAAGATGAGCAGATCAAAGTTTTACAACATCACTTAAGGCATTTTACTTTTCATGAGTTTCCCTTTCATGAAATTTAAGTGATAAGAATGGTTACCTCTATTCAGTGATTACCAATACTAAGGAAAGAGGTTGGTCAAAAAAGATTTCCATTCTAAGCTGCAATTAGATCCCAAATTTGAAGTTAGGTTACCAAGTTTTGAAAGGTATGAAACTATGATTAATAATATTGCTATGTTGAACAAGAAAATCCACAATAAGATTGTCAGTATGGTAAAAGGGACAATAGGAAGTGATCATGATCTAAATGAATAGTAGTTATAATTTCTTCTAAAAAATAGTTATACATGTTAGAAATAGGGATTATTGAGAGGTGGGGTGAATCAGTAATCTACAAACTTTAGTTGCCAACTCAATATTATTTCTTACTTTACACCATGCATAACAAAGAAATAAAGTAATGTTGAATAGTAACAATAAAAATGCACAAAGATAGTTCATAACATTATATTTTGTTAACTAGAGAAACCCTAGCAAAGGGAAAACCCTACTAGCAATGATACCCACTAGATAATATACTGATATATAAGTTACTTGTTAGAGGATGGATCCTATTAGGAGGCAATGAGAAAATTTAGTTCAAGTAGTCCCTATTAGGAGACTTTGAATCCCTATTAGGAGTTGTATTACAATATATGAAACATAAGCCCGCTACCTAAATATGCACTTCCAATTACAAGAAGAGCTCAATTCCCAAACAAGTAATCAAACTTCTAGAATTTAAGTATTGTATCTTCTTCCTTAACTAATCTCTAATCTTTAGCTCAATCTTGGATCACAAAATAGCTCATATAAAATTTTTCATATATTGCTTTCACAAAAGTTTGAGCATATAATCACAATTACAAGATAGTGCTTGCAATCACAATTGCAAAATCACTTCAAATTCTTATTGCAAGATGTCCTTTGCATAAATACCATGCCTTTACACAAAATTTTGCTATGTTAGCTAAGACCACAACCTAATTTTCCAACTTAGAGTAAACATCTAGGATGTTGGCCCTAATTGAACAAGTAATTATCTTGTAAAAGAAATAATTATTTCCTTCAATTCTGCTATCCTATTTGGATTCAAACATGATTATCTCTATTTCATACAATCTATACTAATTTTTGAGGTTATACATGTCATCACCAACATGTATACTATCTCCATCTAACCTTTCTAGTCATAATACTATGTTAGCAACAAGCTATAAACAAAATAATACACCGATGTAAACCAAATTATTTACTTAGATAATTTTTTGATTACCAAACACTAAGTATCTTTATTTCCAACGTTTCTTGTGAACATGTATATAATGTGTTGCTATAAATGAAATAATCACTATTAGCCAATTGTCAATAATCTCCCTATTTGGCATTGATGGTAACAACATAGGGAAAATTGGCTAAGTGACAAAAGCTAACACAAAAAAAAAAAAAAAAAAAAAAAAAACCCTTAGATTACATCTATTACAATTTGTCCAACTTTATATATGTTCCCCCTATTGGCATTTGAAAATGCTGGAGGGTTTTCAATTATTCCAATGAGAAGATGACATATCTAGGGGCAGCTAGCTCCTATTTTCAACATGCCATTTTAGACATTGGGCCAACTATAAGGCTTGACCCTTCTTCTACTTCACACTCTACAAGACCTAGGTGGGTAGATCTTAGATCCAATTGATATCATACCAGTGCAAAACATATCCCTGAATGTATTTACTATAGATGAAACCCCTTATATCTCCTAATTAATCATGAAATGACATAGATCTATAGTAGCTAAATGCAAATCTATGACATTCATAAGCTAAGTGAGGGCAGTCTATTCTAGCTCTTCAACATAAAATGTAAAGATGATTTGAATTTTGATTTGATTTTATGTGGGTGGGGAAAGTGGATGAAAACCACGTATAGACAACAACTTAATGACCCTATAGCTAATCAATGCCTAATCCATTAGGCAATTCACGAATCTCCCTCATGCATTTTCGATATCTGATACTTATTCATATATTTAGATATCTAATCCATCCATTCACATTGTAAATAGACATCAATGTTCGATCTAAATCTCATTCTTACCTTATATCCTCCTCAATAAGCTTGCAACCCTGTTGAATCTCTGAAGCATTTACATAATTCCTTGAATTACAAGCAACAAAAAAGCAACATACAGCCTTAAGGGACTGCACTTATGATCTAGGCTCTTTGTTCAAAGACCATAAAACATCACAGCTCAACTGAGAATGGAGATGAGATTTAAACTGAAACTAAACACTTGTTGTTCCTTTGTATTGATTTCCTTGAAATAATACATGAAAAACCATGAAATTAACTCACAAATCACCTAATAAACCAGACTATACAATAACACATGTTGTCATACAAGAGAGAAAATGGCAAGAATGAGAAACTGATGGGATGGGAAGGGGGTATCATAGCCAAAGAAAAAGCTTCATGGTCTAGAACTAGCACATCCCAGATCTTTCCATTCAAATTTCACCAATTCCAAGGCCAGTTCTACTAAATGTCTTCATTCCAGAGAAAACTTTCCAAATTTCCCAACCCTTTACAATGAATGAAAGAAAGAAAGAAATATCAAGAAGTGAATTCCTAGATCTGTTATGCAACTGACATTTTTCCACTTGAAATTCAATCTCTTGCAACTAAATAACTTCTTTCTCTCTTCTCCCATTCTAATCTAATTTGGTTTCATCATTTTTCTATTACTGATTTGCAAAAATCTTTGTTGAAATGATGAAAACTTGTTGAGTCATCAAAATATCTAAAAACTTCATGAAATGCTAGTAAAATTGAGTTTTTACTGAGTGAATTTGATTAATTTCAACCCCAACTGAGTTTTCACTATCTTTTAACCACATTCATCTCATTACCTTATCAAAAAATTAGTTCTAAACTTCCTGGCTTGATTTTCCAAAAAATTTTCTTCTCTGAACCTTTGCAATTGCTCTCGAACAAATGAGGAATCACTTCACATCTTTACCAAGTTCTTTTTAAAAAAGAATTGCACTATTGATCCTTGATAAATTTGATGATCCAAAAATAAAAATTGGGTTGACTAAGTTTTCTTCTTAACACATTGGAAGTCAACCCAATAAAATGTTTCTATCTATACTATTCCTTCAAATGTTGGCACTTCAGTCTGGGCCCATTGATGACTGGGGACATGTGTCATCGATTCGCTACCTCGCTATGCATAACCTTCGAGCATCTTGCCATAGTGAGATAGCGATAGCCACTGATTTTTCTTTGATCATGTCGCAGACACTTGGAACAACTCTTAAGAAAATAATGGTGGAGCCCCCATTCATAAATTCACTATACATAATCTTCACACATCTTTTCATAGCGAGTTAGTGAGTACGATTGATCCATGCTTGATCTGATGATTAAAAATCTTGCATGACTTCTAAGGGAGGTAGGCCCATGATGTCACACTATGCCATGCATCACATTGGTACTTCCCTACAATGTATAACATTTGTGCACACTGTTATTGTAGGCATGCGTTGGCCATCCATCTTTGCAAACTCCTATGATCACGAAATGTAAAAAGATGACTTAGCATTCCACTTGACAAATTGTCTAGTCAATACAATGAAAACTTACCACGTACATAGCTCGTTCCTTGATGGCACTTCTGTCTAGACCCACTGGCGATTGAGGACACATGTCAATATGTTGCTACTTCGCTATACATAAAGAACGAGAACCTTTCGATAGCAAAGCAGTGATAACCATTGATTCGATCTTGATCTTGTGGATGACACATTACTACATTGTTTAGAAGAATAGTGGTGGGCCCTTATTCAATACCTCACTATACATATCCTCTAAGCAACTCTTCACGGTGAGATAGTGATGGCTATTGATCTAAGATCAATCAAAGGTAAATAAACTACACAAATTACCCTAAAGAGTGGTGGGTCCCATACTCACTATGTTGCATAGAGTAAAAAACTTGCAACTTTCCATAGTGAGATAGTGAGGATTTTTTATTCAAGTTTAATCTAATGATTAAAGTCCCTTATATGCTTTATAAATGAGTGGTGGGTCTAGGGCGCTGATGATGCAAGAAATTCTACACCACTGGCAACAAGAAAAACCCATTTTAATCTTAGTCATCTTTCCATGTTGCTTGAGATCCCACCACGTGTTCATTTCATGGTGCCTCGCTATGTCACTAATGGTGAGATGTCAAAAGTTTCTGATAGTGAGGTAATGATCTTTGATGATTTAACAAAACTTGGCACTAAAATAATAAAAACCAATCAAATTACCATTTCCTTGATCAACTGCCTCTGAAAAATTTAACTGTGATATTTAAAGTTTTTGTGCCTATGACATCATCATTTCCAACTCAACATACCTATCACATTCCACCAATGAGGGCACTTTACTTCATCTGACCTTTCCAACATGGCATGACTCAACATTCCTTTCAAAGTTTGGTCCCACTTTTCCATGCATCACAAAGGCGCATACCTGCATTCCTTATTTCCTGAGCAGTTTCTTAATGTAGGATTGCACTAACCCTTGATCTTTGAAAGATCTATGGCTAATAAGGCTTCACTTCCATTTGGTAGAAAAAATTCTTCAGTGGCACATCTAGCATTACATATCAGTGATTGATTTACAGTGTGGCACACTGCAATATACAGTTAGAGATTCCTGACCCCACCTCACCATATCTCAAAAAACTGTTTGCTCACATTATTTATTTCTTGTGAAAGTCCATATTGTGAACAAGCACTAACCCTAGATCTTTGAAAGATCTATGGTGCTCTAAAGATATCGCAACTTGGACTTTTTCAAATAAAATAATGTAATTAAGGAAAACTTTTTAAGGTTTATTAAAAAGATGAATAAAGGTATCTTTGTGCAGATAAAGCTTAACATAAAAGTGTCCCACCAAAATGTATTTGAAATATTAGTTGATAAGATTTTCAAAGGCAAAGGTAGAAACAAGACAAGGCATAAGAGTTCCTAAGAAATTCTCTAAAGACAAACCTTGAGAATTTAATAGGATTTCAATGACATAGAGACTAGGCTATGAACTAGGGCAATCTAAGGGTTTGAAAAATACAAGGAACAAAACCCTGATTTGCAAGACACAAAGACTCAAATGATTTTTCACTAAAAATTTTCAAAATTTTTGCATCATGAAAAATCAGACCAACACCCCCATACAAGATACTTTATAATTTTATGCAACTACTCCCCCTTTGACATCAATGCAAAGGTCAAAATGTTAGGAATCTGTATTAAAAAAATGTTTTCCTTCCTTATGCAGATATGATCTTCATGCAATCATCAAATTTTTCCTTCAAACTATCTAGAAGTTTAGTCCATGTCTCCTTGGTAGATTCAGTTGAGGTGAGTATTGGACATAAAGAATATGATGCAATCTCAACTACATTAATATATGAATACAAAAAGTTAGAATACGTGTTCTTGGCCTTGACACATACCTCCAACTATTTCTCAATGAAAGATATTCTCACATTAATAGATTCTTTGAAATACAATATCCTCTTCAAAATTTGTTCCTTCCAAAGTTCCAATTTCCTAATATCATTGTGAGTACTAGTCACTTGTCCTTCAAAATCATCTACTTTGCAAGATGGATTTTGGATATGGCTCAATAAAGCCTCTAGCTCACTCATCTTTCCTTCTATTTGACTATCCATGTCTTTAGTTGGTTTGTATGATAAGGTACACTTGACATACAAAGTTTTCCCATCTTGTTGGCATTTTTGAAGTTCCTTTATACAAGTATCAAGATTAACCAAATCATTCTTGATGTTTTGATAGATGGTGCTAAACAAGTTAGCATCATGGGAAATTTGTGGCTTTGCCTCTGCTACATTAAAAAAATTAGTAAACTGTTCATCAAATTATTTTAGTTCTACTTGTGCCTTCTGCTTAGGATCTAATTCAATGTGTTGTACTACCAAGGTATTGTGTAATCTATCAGTAACTTCTATTAAAGTTTTCTATAAGTTCTTCACTTTTTTGATCTTCTAAATAAGCTTTTTCAGGGATGAGATCAAATCTATTTGATCATCATCATCAGTAGCTAAAATAGCATGAGAGAGCAGAGTAGATGAACTAGATAGTTTAGTATCATCCTCCCTTTTTTTCTTAGTTGTCTCTTTTACTCTTCTCTCTTCTTCTTTCTTTCCTCTCTTTCCTTTTCCCTCTTTGCTTTTAATCTCTTCTTCTACTATTCCTTAGTGTTCTTTCTCATCTCTTATTCTAGAATTCTCCTCTTTTCCTTCTCTTCCTTTCTTTTTTTTTCTACAATTTATGCTTAACCTCCTCTATTTTTTTCTTCTTTTCTTCAAGTAACCTTCTCTCCTCTTCAATATATATCTCAATTTGTCACCAATATCCTTGGTATTTGGTTCATTAAGTTTATAACTACCAAATGGATTGGTATCATCAAACTTAGTGGTAATATTAGTTTGAACAATTTTCATGGTGTCACCGCTCATTAACACTTCCAAGGTTCTAGGTGATGGTGGAGATGTTGCCTTTGACTCTGTCAAAATCTAACACATAGCTACCATAGTCTCACTTTTTAGTTTATCCTTTTCACCAACCATAAATAGAAATGGTCTCAATTTATTTCTCAAATATGGTGCAAGGTTATTTAACAATCTTTTATTTTTTCTTCATCATCAGTCTTACATATAGTTCTAAGTGTTGACTTGTGAAGTTTAAGATCTTCTTCCCTTGTAGGAGCCTTATTCTAAATGAATCTTTCATAGATTTTCTAGTTAATAATGCTCTGAAGATCCTTTAATTTTAGATTATTTTCTATAATATATCTCATAGTAGATATATCAATCTGATCCTTCTCAAAATTGTTATACAAATCATAGAACTTTTTCATCTTTACAAAGTTACCTTCATTAGCAATAGTTGTATTGATCTTCTCTATCTTAGGCCTACAAGGTTGCCAAGCTTCTCTTACTAACTACTTTGATGGAGTCACTTTCTCTACTTGTTGATCTCTTGGTCTTCTTCCTCTTCATCACTGGACTCAACAATTGTGAATAATGTTTTCTATCTTTTTCTTGTTTTGATGGCCTATTGTTTTACTCTATTTGTCCTAGTAGTCATTGCTTCCACCAATCTTTCAAATTTTCTTTTTGGTTCACTAGGCTGAATATCTGACACTACTGCATATGAAATACTCTGTTTCAATGATGTCTCTACAATAGATACTGACAAAGGTTTAATATTTAGTATTCCTTGCTTCTTTGTTTTTTGTACAACCTTAGACTCACTCTCTATTATTCTAGCATTTGATAGTGCTTTATTCATTATAGATTCTCTCTTTAGTGTGATACCTTCTCCAAGGTTACTTGATGAGTTGACTATGTGATCTCATCATAAGTACCAAATCTATATTCTACTTTGTCTTTATCTAAATTCAACAATAAATCAATATAACCAACTATTGTATCATCATTAAATTAATAACTCAAGGGATCAAGAAATGTTTCCTAAGGTTCTACTACTTGAATATATGTATAGTCTATATCAACCAAATAAAAATGTCTTTCTTAAATATGTCAGCAATTGCAAGTGCAATTCTAAATCTTATTTCATTTCATTTTGTAATGTTCTCATTATCAAGTTGCCACTTTCCAATAACTTGTCTATAGGATTCCTTCTACATACTTCTATAGTCTTATATGTTGTACATCTATCACTACTCATTATGTTTGTGACTGATAATTAAGGAAATATTTTAAGTACATGAAAGAATATGTGGTTGATCAATGACTGAAATATAAACACACCATTCTTTGTCCTCTTGATCTTTTCTAGGTGTTCTAAGAGTTACACTCTCAAAATTTCACTAAGATTTACTTGGTCCTTCTTTATACATATCTTATATGCTACATAGATGAATCTCGCTAAAATTTCATCGAATCTTGCATAGATAGAATAAGCAATGATTCTAATAAAAAATCTTACCTCATCTTGTTTGATGGTGTTGATCATCATAGCCTTTCCATTATAAACTGCTTTAGTATAAATCTCAACCTTCTTTTTGATCATTTTCTCACCTATAGGTACACTGGCTTGTTTATTTAAAGACATATTACTTCATGAATAAGGTCAATAGAAATATAAATTACACTATGTTGCATCTATAGTATTGGTAGGGATGGATTATGTAAGAGTCAATAGTTGTGGTTAATCCATTTTGACACCTTAAGCTTCCCCTTTTCTGGTTAATTACATGTACTCCATCGAGGTTCACAAAATACCTCCATACTTATCCTTTAGAATCATAAAATATAATTATGTCAACCTAGCAATAGTTTACATAGAAGTTTGTGCCATTACCAAAAACTATGGAAAAAAACTATTCACTTGGCATCTGAAGGCTCTGATGCTCAATGTTCACTATGCTCCTAGTGTTGTAACCTAGCTTTTGAATAGCTAGACACTCTCTACTTACTCCACACTTGAATCACTTAACATGTATAGGTTGCTAAACACTTGAGTGACTTTGCATTAACTATCCATATTGCTTAGCTAGTCTTGGTTGGCATTTTTTTCTAAGAGTGCTTTGATCACTCGGCTCACACTAATTTCTCAGCTCAATCTGATCACTCAACATATACTATGTATTGTACATGCACTGTAATTTTTCTAGATTATGTCTAAGTGTTTTTTCATTGCCTTATCAAAACTAATATGAGATTAACAACTAATCTTAAATATGATCAGAGGTATTCAAGTTTTTTTAAGAGTCATGAGACTTATATTAGATTTTGAAGATATCAATGACAATAAAAGACATTTTTTGTATGTATCTTTCTATAATAAGTAATTACAATGTATATTGAATGTTTGGGAAGTGGGATCTTCTTTCATAATTTTTTTATTTGTACATAAAAGCTTCTAACATTGTTGAGGCTTCTAACAAGGCCTAAGTCCTCTAACAATGATCAAGACACTATATACATGTTACAAAGTCCAATTAGAGTCAATAATTTTAAATTAGATACTTTTAATTAGTGGATCATTTTGTGGGTACCATCCTCACTAGAGTTTTCCCTTGGCCAAGGTTTTCATAGGTAACAAAATATAGTGTTATGAGTTCTGTAATTGCATGATTATGTTTACTTTTTAGTATATAATTAGTTGGCTTTCATATACTATTTATAAGACAATTAATAATATCCATTTTTGGGCTAAATTTTGTAGAATACTGATTTACCACCCCCTAACCCCCACCTCTTAGTATTCACTATTTCTAACATAAATGTAATTCTAAAAGACAATAGTTAGGAATAGAGATAATCATTGAGTAGAAAAATTAGTGATCATGACTAGTCAATGATCAATATCACTATAAATATTGAGGTGACAAATATTTTCTAATAGAAGAGGTATATGATAATATCTAAGTTGAGGTGAAAGACTTGTAGATGGATATAAATAATAGTGCACAGTTTGCATTTTCTCCTTCTTCTAGCGAATTAAGAACGTTGTTCTTTAAATTAGGTATAATTATCAAGTGTTTGAGTAATTTAATAGTAGTGATTATTTGTTATGATAATAAAATAATGAATCCTCCAAATTAGGTGACACAAGAGGATAGGTGAGTAGAATAATAGAGTGCTTGGTATGAAATAAAAATATACAACTACCATTGGCAGTGGGCTAGCATCCCTCATAGGATCATGACATGGCTAACCACCTCCTATGGTTCTATAATAAAATTAGTTGTAATGGGCATTGCCAAGTTAATGTTTTAGTGCATAATCTTGGCCTTTCTAACAATTGGTATGAGATCCTGGTCATAGGTTTGAATCTTATAGGCCATAGTGAGTGATGTTGAGAGGGATATCATTGGTAGTGGGCCAAAATCCCTCATAAGATTTGTGATGTGTCTTAATTCCCTCATGTGGCTCTAGAAGACTATTGGTTGTATCAAGCATTGATAGGTAAATCTTTTGGTGCAATGTTAACCCTATCCTTCAGCTTTATATTGTAGTCCCTCTTTCTTTTGTATATAATAAGAGTTACATATTATAGTTTGAACATTGAGCTCTAGAGTATATCTATGTATGCATTGAAATAAACCTTTTTTAATATAATTTAATAAAGTATTACCTTTAATGGAGTATCTATTTGTACATACCATTGTAAACATGGATTTTACCCTTAAAAAGATTTCCTTGATAAAATACATAGTATAATAATACCATAGATTCATGTTGTGTGTTTAAGTATTTTACTCCTTAAATTTGGTTTATAGTTAAGAATTCAAATAAGAAAAGTAAAAATTTGTACAAGGTTAATTCAACCCCATTCCTACACTATTAGTTTATTCTAATAATTTACTATTTTTTATTTAAATATCTTTTTGGATAGTTCTAGTTATTCCTATTTGTGATTTCCTTTCACTCAATGCCTCTTTTGTTGATATCATCAACCTTTAAAATTTTATTTTTAATTTTATTCCAATGTTAGAACATGTTAATTTTTATACTTGATTTTCTAAGAAAAAAAAAAAAAAAAGAGTCAATTATATGTCTATTCTAGGATTTTTCTTGTCAAATAATTCACACATTCACTTAAACCTAACAAGAATTTATGCTAGACATGGTTTTTGGTTCATATATAATAGTAAAATTTCTTATTTTCTTAGACTATTTTATTGATAATCATCCTACACTTGATGATTCATTCAATAAAAATATACTATTTTATTGTAGGCCAATGAGGGTATTTTAAGGTAGAAATTTTGTAGCATCTTGTCAAAAATTGTAGTGATTCTCCTTGCACTATGGCCAAGGCTTGGTTGCCTCCCTCTTCTTCTAAAGGTTTCTCTACTTATCATTAGCATAATGATGGACATATGTTATTTATCTACATAAATAAAAATAACTTACCAAGAGTTTCTTTTCCAACTATGGGAACAAAACCTAGATGGGTCAAGATAAACTTTGATGGGTTTTCTATGCATATGCCAATCAAGGAAAGAGGGTGAACTTTTGAGAAATTCAAAAGGGGAAATATTGGATGTTTATGTTGTTAACCTAGGAAACCAAACTACCTATGTCATAGAATTAATTTCCCTTTATCATGCGGTGGTGTTGCTGACTATAAAGAACATTGAAAAGGATGTTCTTAAGGAAGACAACCTAAATATAAATAATATTTTAAAAAATATAGTAAGATTTGGATGGAGAAGAAGTGAAATTTTCTATACCATTAGACATCTTTTGGTGTCTATAGACATGTTGTATCTTTTCTTTACACATATGAGGAGGGAAATCATGTCATGGACATGTTGGAAAAGATGGGAAGATTTATAGAAGGTTTCAAATTTTGTGAAGATGTCTTATATCTATCCGTACAAAAGTGTGTGAAGTGATCATTTGAAGATCCCAATAATTTTTTGTATTCATGGTTTTGAAATTATTCCTTGCTAAGGCTTGCACTACCCAATGATTATTTTGGGTTTTGTGCATTTTCTTCTTGGGCATTACTTAATTCTATTTTTTATGCTAATGAAGAGCCAGTTAAATGTTTTTCTTTGTAGTTTTTTGATCCTATTAGTCTTAGTGAGAACTATGTGAGGAATTGGAGAAAGCATAGGAATATGGGGGTGATCCTTTAAAATTGAGCTAGAAGATTGAGATAAGTATAAGAATGACTTTACAGTATGAGAGACCCTTGAGTGTGGGGAATGACCAATCACATTATGATAATAAAAGGCTACAATATACACCTTTCTCAGAGGATTACTTTGAGTTGGAATGATGGAAGTATAATAGTGTGGGGTTTTTCTTGTATTTATCACTCTAGAAATTTTTCTAGGAGCATCCTAGTGAAGTCAAAAATCATGTATGTAGGGGCTTCAAGCTAGGATTTGTTGAGTTATGGATTACATGTTTTGGGTTGTAGTCAAGGCATATTTGGAAACCCTTTTCTAAGTTTTCATTATGTTTGGAAGTATCGCGTTGAAGTTAGAGCTATTTTGATGATTGTTGTTCATGTGCTCCTAATTTAGTAGTAGATTTTATATATTGTAGTTGCAAGATTTTATCCAATAGATTTACCATGTTCACTCTTGGATTTGGATCATTGGATGGCATGTGGTGGTATGTCTAAATGTACATATTCTTATATGGTATTTTGAGTTACTTATGCATTGTAAATTGTGGCCCATCCTAAGTATTTCATTATTTAATATATTTAATATCTATTCTGAGATGACTTGTGACTTGAGTGTGTATTTAATATGAGTTTCTATTTAATGTAAGGATTTATAGTCTGACTTATTTCTTGGTTTTGTATAAGTATAGGGTCTTTTGGAGTCTAGATAAAATATTTAGTTCAACATTGAGTAGTTGAGAGAAAAATAGTTTCTAAGAGATGGTAGATTAGTGTGGGATTCGGAAACAAGAAGGTTTCTTGGTGTCTTGCAAGAACAAGTTTAGATTATTTTTGGATTTTCTACTAGACTATTCTTTTGGGCTAGCTAGTGGTTGGATCTTGCAAGGTCTTGTAGAATTACTACTATAATTATTATGTATTTGGTCATAACTTCGACAACCTTATAAAGGAGCATGTTGGGTGTAAATCTCATTAATCTATTGTGAGAGTTGGCATATTTGGATCAAAATCACTATTTTATTATGTATATTCTTCTTTATGATTAATTGATGAGGGTTGTGACATATCCTTTGAGAATTCTCTTTCTTTGCACTACATCAAGTGGTTGGATTTGGTTGATCTTATAGAATTATTTCATTTGGCTTGTGAAGATATTGAAATATTCCCATGAGAAGATTAGACCCTAGGAAGATTGATGATCTCTATAATGTTTTGGAGAACATGACTTTACAGAAGGTTAAGTAAGATTTTAGATTTGAAATTGAGTTGATAAGGAATGAGATCATGAGAGCTATTATTGGTTGTTGAAAATAATCAAGTCTGGCTAGGTTACTGAGAGGGGAGGGGTGAATTAGTAACCTCAAAACTTTTGATAAATTTAGCATTTAAATAACTTAATCCAATTATCATCAATAGATCTAATCTATTGCATGCATCAGAAACTAAAAGCACAAAACACTTTAAACATAATATTTGGTGACACACAAACCTTTCAAAGAGAAAGTAAAACTAGGGTGGGGATGATACCCACAAAACTTTAGTACTGTAGTATAAAGTTGGCCTTTTAAGGCTTATAATGATCACTTCTGATGATCTTCCTTGTTAGGAGCAATTAGGACTACTAGGTCCACCTTGTTAGAGGTTTTACAAACATACAATTAAGTATGCACTTGGTAAAGAGATTTAAGAAAATACTATTAAGTCTACCTTGTTAAAGCATTTGAAGCTGATTCACCTATTAGGATGAAATAGTAGATCCGACTTATAAATGAATTGCTGATTTAGATCCTTGAAGTACTGATCACCTCTTTGTGATAGATGTAACTTGAATGCTCCTAATTTGACCTTTCTATACACTTTGATCTGCTACTAATTTACATTTGCATAGTTATCATCACATTTGCATTCAATTCCAAAAAACATTACTACTATTCGGTATGATACAATACATTATATATATATATATATATATATATATATATATATATATATATATATATATATATATATATATATATATATATATATATATATATATATATATATATATATATATATATATATATATATATATATATATATATATATATATATATATATATATATATGCGCGCGCACACACACACACACACACACACACACACCAACCCAATTCTCATAATTAAAAGGTCAGCCAAAACACAAGTTAACACCAATATTACTGAGTCAACCCAAATGTAGAAAATTGTGTTAAGAAAGCTAACTTGGTGACTTTTTGATACATGGTGCCCATTGCATTACTTGACATTTTCATGCACTCAGTAGAAGTAGAGGCTTGGTCCATACTAATCACTTCAACATAGTTTCAAATTTGATATACACTAGAGACTTGGTAGATACAATGTCACTTGGTAGAAACTAAATTCCACATTTCCCATGCTTGCACTTGGTAAACACTAATCATCCCACCACTTGGTTAACAATAGCTTCACATCACATGAAATGATGACTTGGTAGACACTATGAAACTTGGTAAGTACTGAACTACTTTGTCAAAACTATTGGACTTCACTCTGCCTGAATTCACTTGGTAATCACTGGAATGCTCAGTATGAACTGTGAAACTTGGTAACCACTGAACTACATGAAAATCATTTGAGATTGATCAAAGAGCTTGGTAACCATACAAAATATGAATAAGTGTTGTCATTAATAAAAAAAATGACTTAATATCAACAATCCCCCCTTTGGCATTAGTGACAAAAACACTTATTTGCCAAAACTTATGTATGGTGTCATGCTAATTTTGATTTTTAATTTTTCAAAATTTGTCTTTGTAACTCTACTGTATATACATTTTGCATATATCTCCCCCATACAATGTACATATCATATTAGGCATAATATCATACTGAGTGAACATACAAACATCTCTCCTCCTTACATATATACTTGTCTCTCCCCCTTTTTCCCAATAATGCCAAAAATTCATACACAATCTGCTTATATAGAGACACCAAAATGTGAGAGAAACTTAGAATGTACCTTAAGCATAAGAGTTAAGGTCTTGTCCCAGCTATCTTGCAAATTTTTTTTGGTTTGGAGTGCAACTTAGACTTCTACAAAGAGTTCAATCATATGTTCTATAATTGAAAAATTATTGTTGTGGATCAATGTTTTAAAATAAGCAATATGCTTCTACATTGTATCCAAGATAGGAAGGACCATGTTCTAGATGTCTGTAAGTGTAGAAAAGATCCTTGCTTCCTCTCTCAATAAATTTGCCTACATATTTGATAGGAATATGATCCTCATGTGTTGTGTAGAGCTTGAACTGGGGTCAAGCCACAACTTTTGAGCACTAGCCTTTAGATCCTTATCAATCTTATTCAATTTTCCTTTAATTTCTTTGGTATGCTCGGTAACATCACATAACTTAGAAAAAAGAGATGTTACATTTGTGTAAGAATTTTCAAGATTTTCCAAAATTGAAGAGAGCTCTACCTGATGGATAGCTATCTACTGAGCAATATGATCAAGTACTTTATTATCAAACTTCTTCTCTACTTTCTCTATCAACTTTTTTTGGCCACTAGAATCCTCATTGAATTTTTTAACTGCCTCTTCTAATTACAACAAAATGTGTTGAGAAGAATCAACATCAACACCTATAGCCTCTATCAAAATGTTTTTAGCACTCTCTACAATTCTTAATTATCTATGTCTCTCTTCTCTTAGTTGCTTCTACCTATCCTTCTTTTCAAGGAGCTAACTAACCAATCTCATCTTCTCTATAGTAGCATTACCAAAATCCAACATGGGAATCTCAATCTCCTTATCCAAATATATGTCTTCCTCTATTTCATTTCCACTAATTAGAAGTTTTAATTGTGTCTTTGGTTCAACTTTTGACATTAATGCTTTAGACTTTGAAATAGAAACAATAATGGAAATAGTAGAGCTTGTAGTGAAAACTTGTATAGTGCCTACTGATGGAATACTTATTGGAGTTCTAAAAGAATCCAAAACTGATGTACTTGCAAAACTTCTCAAAATTAAAGTATTTATAGGTGGAATACTGAAAGAAGTATTTACAATTAGAGAACTTACTGGAGCATGCAAAACTAAAGTAGTCAAAAATGAAGAATCCAAAATTGTAGAACTAGAAGTTGTACTTACTGCTGGTGATCTTGACTCAAGAGCTAAAGAAGAGGAAAGTTACAACTCAGTAGATGAAGTGATAGACACTTTCATTAGAGATACTTTGAACTGAGAGGGAGTGAAGAGTGATTGGACATTTGATGCATCTGTTGTGGTCACAATCAAACTTGTTGAAGCTATCTCCATGCTTGATGATGTTGTTGTTTTTTCTAGAGAGCAAGGAAGGGAGGCTATGATTGTTGCAACTATCTTAACTGGATCACTTTCTTCTTCTTCTTGCCTATCTTCCTCTTCAACTTCATCCTCTTTTCCTTCTTCTACATCCTTCATCAATTCTTGATATTCTTTAGCATCAATGGTGACACAAGGAGTATTATCTTCTTTCTTTTCTTCATCCTTGTTACTATCATCATCATCATCTTTGATCTCAATAGATATACACTAGGTTTGTGAAGATGGAACATATTCTTCCATAATTTTGTAGCATTCTTCACAATATACTCAACATATTTCATTA
Organism: Cupressus sempervirens; assembly: GCA_028749045.1. Taxonomy (NCBI): domain Eukaryota; kingdom Viridiplantae; phylum Streptophyta; class Pinopsida; order Cupressales; family Cupressaceae; genus Cupressus; species Cupressus sempervirens. Next base: position 800,776,541 of record CM053793.1, read on the forward strand.
GAAAAAGACAAGTATTGAACTTCAGAGTCATTTTTCTTTCATTGTCTTTTAATGCTTTATTCACCTCTACATCTATCAAGTTGGGCACCAACTATTTTAGTGTTTGAGAACAAAATGTCCTTGATAGTCTGAATGCTTTTCTCCCATCTAACCTTGACCTTATACAAAAAAATTGCAAGGATTTTTTATGCAAAATGATTAGGAGAGAATTTCCATCTGCCCAACTTGTCCATGATCAGGTCTTTGACCTCTTTCTATTATGTTGGAGTCCTGGTCTCATATTTTAGTGCTTTGAAGTTGTTTTTTCTAGCACCTTATGTTAATTGTTTCAATATTTCTTAGAATGTGGGAGGTTAGTTAAAGACAACATCACTATCATCTTTTCTCACTTTCTTCTTAGATCTTCTTGTGAATACAACTATAGAAGGCTTGGGTGGCTTGGTGATAATCACCTTGCCTTTCTTCCTTGCAGGCTCTTCTTCCTTTTTTGATTCCTCTTCTTTCTCAGATTCTTCTTCATCTTCATATTTTCCCTTAGTAACCATAAGAAAGGCAAGGTGATAATCCTCTTACCTTTATTTACTACTTGTGGAAGGTTAATCTCAAGTTCTAATCTTGCTTTAGCTTCACCATAGGTTCCAAAGATAGGTGCCTTTGGATCTACAAGCTTGTTCATTAGGGCTTCAATTATTTCCTTTGTCTGATCAATATTAACCTCATATGGAAGAGGTCTCACCCACACTATTCTAGGCCTTACTGCCTAGATGTATACATTGCCATATCAAACATAAAATAGACATCATCCTTATACTCTTCAACCAACTTTTTTGGTATCTGGAACTTTTTCTTCATATTTTCCTTAAAAGCTTCAAAATAATTGTCCATGATGTTATCAAAATTTTCACCCATTTCTATAATAAACTCATTTATCTGATATAACATGGGTGTGTCTTTTCTCCATACCACTTTTCCTTTAAAGGGGGAAAACTTTTGAACATAAAAGAATAAACATGTCATTAGTGAACCAAACTTGCATGGGTTATTCTTTGAAGTCCTAATGCTTTCCATATTCTTGTTCAATTGTTTCAACATTAAATTTGCTAGGTCATATACCAAATTCTTCTTAACAACCTTATAAGCTAGGTCCACTGTTTCGCATGACACACTATTAAGATGACTTGAGTTGTAAATCTTATTAGGAGTCACATGAATGTCAAATTTGAGTTCTACATCAGATACATTGCTAATTTTCAATCCTCTACCATCCCACTCAGCTAGGGTTTTCTTCTGAAGGTCATCCTGACCTAGGGTTTTTGTGACTTTAGCCTTGGAAAGCATAGGGAGACTAGTAATGTGATGAATCATTTTCTTTGTAATCAAAACTAGCTACTCTAACCACAATTGACCATCATGGACTTGGCTTAAGATATACCTAATCGATTTAATCTAAAAAAATTGTGGCAGATGAGGAATCTGGGTTAAGCCTTTCTCTTCTAGGTGTTTATGCTTAGGCTTAAGAATTCCATCCACACAGAGTTCACCTAGGACACTATCCATTTCTAGGGTTCCTATCTGCTAAATTGCAAATTTGAATTGAGTTTGAATGTCATTGATAAGAAGTACCTTTGGTGGAATTTATGACTGAGCTCCATTTGGGTCAAGGGTTTTTGCGATTGCTAGTAACAATTTGAAATTTGGAGCTTTCTACTCAACACCTCATACCAACATTTCCAATCCTTTCCTCACCTTGCTACTATTGTTGCTTGATGTCATGATCACTCAGTAAATAGAGAAAATTCTTTGAAAACCTTCATTGCAAATTCTACTCAACATCATTGGAATGGTTTGCAAATCACTCATTTCTCAATATGTTGAATTCATGGTGGAAATGAAGTTGAATTCTTATCTTTTGATAGAAATTTCCCATTAATCCTTGGTATGATGAGAGCCATAATGACATAGTGTGTGATAACCTATCATCCACTATCTACATAGATCACTTGGTAGAAGCTTGTAACTCAACAACCAAATAAAACCTTTTTACTCCTGACTTTACTCGATAGAGTTCATGACCCAACCTTGCTTGATGATTACTTATGCTAAAGTTTTGTGATCCCTTTGTATCGGGAATATTGATTTGGATCTTTTCCTCCTTTCAATTGAAACTATTTAAGATGTGACCTTGAAGACATAGTTCCAATTCTTCCTTAGGAACTTAATTGGAAATGGTGGAGTCACCCACTTCTTGAGTGACATGACCATCATCACTTGAACTAGCTTGCTCACTAGGTTTAGGAATCCATTGCTATCTCATCTGCTTCCTGATGTTATCAACTTTTTCTTTCTTTTCATCTTCAAATCTACCTATATTCATGAAATTCTTAGCTATATGACCAAGTTTAGTACATGTGTAACATCTTATTGTAGCATCCTTTCTTCTCAAGTGATGCCTAGCACAGTTTATGCCAATGTGTCTATATTCTCCACAATAGTGACATCTACACTAAGTATTGTAGTCCCAACAAAATATTGCCTTTACAAATTGTTTAGCTAGATTGAATGGTTTAGATTTTCATTTATATGCCTTGTGACCTTGTTTCTTGCATTCATGACACTTTCCTTTAAACGTTGGTTTCTCCTTACATTCTTTAGCTTTATGACCATGCTGACTACAATTGTAGCATTTTCCATTAAATTTTGCTTTTCCATTACTCCAACATTTGGTTGATGTATGACCTATCTTACCATAGTAATTGCAAGTAGGTCTTTGATTCCTTTGAGCACCTTGTTTGGAGGATTGACCTTCTTCTTTGTATCTAAGTCCTTCTTACCCTTTTATCTATAAAGATTCTGCTCATTTTTCTGATTCAATTGATCCATTTCTACTTGGGATTTCCTTATTCTTTCATTGAGTTTCTTTTCATAATTTAGATCAACTTTCATCCTTTCATTGATTTGCTTTTCAATCTTTAAGTTATTCCTTAACCTTTCATTTTTAGATCTCAAACTCATGATTTCTTCATTTGCATTGGAAAGCTGATTGATACGACTTTCTTGCTGAAGGGATTGATTTTGAATTTCATTTTTCCTTTCCTCCAAGTTTTCTTTTTCCTTATTTCTCTATTCTAAGATTTCACACAATCTTATTGACTGAATTTCTTGTTCTCTTTTCAATTTTCTTACCTCTTCTTCCAGGGAGCCATTCTTTTCTAGGAGTTCTTTGATTGCATCATTTGCTTCATCTAAACTTCTTGAGGGGAAGAAATATTCAATCTTCTCTTCAACATATTGGTGATCATTCATCTTATTTGCAAGTTCTTTCCTTCTTTTTCTCTTCAACATACTGGTGGTCATTCATCTGATTTAGTGGTCATTCATCTGGTGGTCATTCATCTGATTGGGAAAGATGCTCTTTTGCTTTCTTGAGTTGAGCTATAGCCATCTTTGGATCTAGCTTGTCAAATTTGAATATCTCCATTGTCCTTGATCTTTGCTTAAGTTGTCAAACTTTATTCTAAGAACCACAAAGCTCTAATACCGATTGTTGGAAATAATCAAGACTAGCTAGGTTACGAAGAGGGGAGGGGTGAATCAATAACCTCAAAACTTTTGACAAATTTAGCACTTAAATAAATTAATCCAATTATCATCAATAGAACTAATCTACTGCATGCATGAGAAACTTAAAGCACAAAACACTTTGAACACAATATTTCGTGACCCACAAACCTTCCAAATAGAAAGTAAGACTAGGGTGGGGATGATACCCACAAAACTTTTGTACTGTAGTATAAAGTTGGCCTATTAAGGCTTACAATGATCACTTTTGATGATCTACCCTATTAGGAGCAATTAGGACTATTAGGTCCACCTTGTTAGAGGTTTTACAAACATACAATGAAGTATGCACTTGGTAAAGAGATGTAAGAAAAGACTATTAAGTCTACCCTATTAAAGGATTTAAAGCTAATTCACCTATTAGGATGAAAAAATAGATCTGATTTACAACTAAATTGCTGATTTAGATCCTTGAAGTACTGATCACCTCTTTGTGACAAATGTAACTTGACTAATCTTGATTTGACCTAGTTATGCACTTTTCCTTGCTACTAATTTACATTTGCATGGTTGTCATCACGTTCACATTCAATTTCAAAAAAAATTACTACTATTGGGTATGATACAATACATTATAGATATATACCAATCCAATTCTCATAATTACAAGGTTAGCCAAAACACAAGTTAACACCAATATTACTGAGCTGGCCCAAATGTAGAAACTAGGGTTTAGAAAGCTGACTTGGTGACTTTCTAATACACGGTGTCCACTGCATTACTCAACATCATTATGCACTTGGTAGAAGTAGAGGCTCGATCCATACTAATCACTTCAACATTGTTTCAAACTTGGTATACACTAGAGATTGGATAGATACAATGTCACTTGGTAGAATCTAAATTCCATATTTACCATGCCTACACTTGATAAACACTAATCATCCCATTACTTGGTTAACACTAGCTAGACATCACATGAACTAATGACTCAGTAGACACTATGAAGCTTGGTAACCACTAAACTACTTGGTTAGGACTACTAGACTTCACTCTGCTTGAATTCACTTGGTAACCACTAGAATGCTTGGTATGAACTATGAAACTTGGTAACCACCGAACAATATGGAAACCACTAGAGACTGATCAAAGAGCTTGGTAACCATAGGAAATATAAATAAGTGTTGTCACTAATAAAAAACATGAATTAATGCCAACATTGGTGTACCTAGGAATGTGGGTACTAAATATGGATATGAGGAAGCTCCTAAAGGCATTAAATTTGATGGATCTAGTGGTGATGTTAGACCTAATTACATAGACAAACCTATAAAAGATAGGGTTGGTCGATTAGATAGATCTAGAGCTCACTTGAACCTAAAATACAAGATGGATGTTTCAAATTAGTCAAGTGCTTTTAGTTCTAAATACTTGATTGATTGGATGCTAGCATGAATTTTGAAGCTACTATAGTGAGTCAGTATCCTAAGCATTGGAGTGTATTGACATGTTGCATTCATGACTATGTTTGTCATTGATGTCAACATAGTAGTAAGTCTATGAAGACTAGTAGAGTAGTAGAGAGATCATAGTTGTACAGAAAAGGTTTTTCTTGTCTAGTGATGTGCACTCATGGATATTTTCAACACTATTTCTTGATGATGAGGTTCAATGTGCAACATTTATGTCAAAGACATATGAACTTTGAACTAGATTTACTGAGAACATTATAGAGGCAAAGTCCTTGGAAAGTAGATTCTGATGTTTGTATTATATCTTTCATTTGAGATCTAAGAAGATGCATGGTCAGTCAATGATAGAGGATAGTCTAATGATAACATCAGAAGAAGCACAAACTATAGTATGACACATGTGAGAAATTTTATAGACTATGAGCTGCCAGTATTACTTTAATCTTAATTAATTGATTACCTTATTATAATTAATTGGGAAAGCATCAAGGTTGAATGAAGAAATTATTTTTAAGATATGATATAAAGGAAAGTTGCTTCCCTTATTTGTAATAGTTTGTGATGGTTGTTTGAAGTGCAAAGTGGAAAAAGGAGAGAACTATTTACTGAATGTGAGTAACTAATCCAAGGGATTATTGGATGTAAGTTTTGTGATCTATCTTCAAGATTAGAAGGAGCAGAGGTCTGGTTGATAGGACAAAGGAATGAAGTACTATTCATTTGTATTATTCTATAAGGAATAATACAGAGATCATTTGGATAGTAGATTCATTGGTATTTCCCTTAAAGTTGTTTGGGCAATGGGTTTAGCTATCTTCCACAACTCATAACAAGGTCAATACAACTCCTAATAGGGATTCAAAGTCCCCTAATAGGGAGTGATTATTGGAAATATAATAGGAGTAACTAAGAGGGGAGGGATGAATTAGTTACCACAAAAATAAATCCTAGATCCCTTAGATGTAAATACAAACCAAAAATATATGAAAACTAAACTCTGTTGTAACTTGGCAAATAGATAGGAAAAATGTTGTAACTTGGTAAACAATGAAATAACTCAGCAAATGTTCAACATGAAAATCTTAAGATATTATCTATGGTTAATCTTACTCTAACTAAGTTTTATACACATAAAAGAAATAACATGAGCTCTTACTTTAATTGAGTTACATACACATAAAAGAAAGAGCATGAACACAATTGATACCAAAATTTAATGTGGAAACCCAATTTGGAAAAAAGCACCAATTTCAAATAGTGTCTTTGGACACTTGAGCAAGTCGAAGATAGTTCTCGCAGAGATAGATGGTTTCTTAAAAATTTGACATTAATGTCAATGGTGGAGAGATTATAGCATGAAAAATAGTTTGATATAGGGTACATTTAAGGGAGAGATTATAGTTTATATAGAGCATATTGAAGTATATCAATGGGGGAGAATGATTGATGAAGAGGATTTGAAAAGAAGGAATAACAATCTTTTACTATTGGTATTCTTAGAACTAGAAGTTTTTAATCTATGTTTCCATCAATGCCAAAGGGGGAGATTATTGGAAGCATGAATAATGATGATACTTGTATGTGGGAGTAGTCTAGAAACATGATTAGATCATTATCATCATGATATCTTGTATTCATGATTGTGTTTGTCATTGATGTCAACATAGCAGTTTTTTGTGGCATATGACAAAAGAATGGTAGAAAGATCAAGTTGGTATAGATAGATCATCAATTAATTTCAAAAAGCAAGGTTGAAGTAAGACATTACTAAGTGTCTAGTATGTGTAGATAACCTCAGAAGCATAATATATTAAGTTTGTAAGAAGGTATGCAAGTTTTGGTGATGACTATTCTAAGATAGAGTTTATAGAAGCATGTTGTCATAAACTTGTTATATTTCTATGTATAGTTTTTATTCTGAGAAGCAAGGTTAAAGGCATGTAGAAGACATGTTGGATATGATGTGGCTAAGCTTTCTCATCATGATATTACACTTACAAAAAGTTATTCAAGTTACAAGGTGATAAATTACTATTATCACTAAGTGTAACATATTCTTAATGAGGTCCTATAATAATTAATTGAAATGGTGTAGTAGATGACTTAGGGAATTGTTTTATCAATTCAGTATAAAGGAAGGACATTTTCCTTTTTATGTATGAAGACATGATTGATTGAAAGAATCACAAAAACAAGTTGATATGTCAGGATAAGCAGATCAAATTGAAGTTGGAGAGAGCTTCATTACTGAGGTTTTATTGTGAGATCCAAGGTTTGATATTTTGATATGAGGTTCACGACCTAATCTAAAAGGTCTAACAGTGACTTTTCCTAGTTATAGGATAGAGAAAAGAAGTAAAAGCATCTAGTACAAATAATTATTCTGCATCGAATAGTTGAGAGATTAGTTGGACAATGAGTTCAGTGGTCTTGCCCTAGAATGTTTTTAGTTAGTGGGCCCTTCTACCTTCTACAACTCCTAAAAGGGTTGGAATATCCTAAAATAGATTCAAACTCTCCTAATAGGGACTCTTGGCCTTCTCTATTGTCAAGGTAGCCTAGTTACCTAATATTTTATCTTTCTCCATTTCAAGCCTCAACACTACATTACCAAAAAGCTCTATGACTACAAGTCCTTAAGACTTGATTTTTCCACTCCACTCCCTACTATTTTTCCTAAATTTATTGTCTTCTTATAGGTAGGAGATGGTAACTTGAATGTCTTTGGTTGTAGGTTCACTAGTAGGTGACACTCCTAAATTACTCTCCAATGGGTAATCAGTTGCCTGATGAAGCAATTAAGCTCATGGATCTCTGCCTTCATTATGACTTTGTCAAGTTTGAGACCTTGTTGTCCCACTATCACTTCATTTGTTGATTTCCATAAACCCATTTTGTTCACATGCCTAACTTATTTGAGGTCTAGAGATTGCAATGTGAAGTCCTCTATAGTTAGGTCTTTAATTCTTCTCTCCTTAGTGGGCTTAACAATCTCCATAGTTAAGTGTCTTGTATCAAGATCATGGCCAAGAATTTATAAAGTCTTGTGCTTCTTAACTTTACTCAATATTGACCTAGAATAGATAGATAGATATAAATTCCCTTAGTTTGGGACTCCCTCTTCTTTCCTCTTGTAATGAAATAACTTGCACAATAGACACAACCCTTTATAACACTTAGGCCTATCTACCTACCTAAATTATAATATAATAATGATAATGTGACTTAATTAAGGATTATGATAGCCAGAAGTTAACTATTTATAACCCTATATACAAGAATATTAAGGGCATAGCATACCCCCTCTCTTGAAAGAAGCATTTCCCTCAATGCTAACCAAGTGTGGATTCTTTTGAATGAACTCCTCATCCTCCCATGTGGCCTCTTCAACTAGTAAATTCTTCCATTGGATGAGATACTAAGTCAAGATTTTGTTCCTTAGCTTCTTTGTGCATGTCTGGAGAATGCACTCTGGTTCCAAAATTATTCTTCCTTCTTCATCAAGTTCTGGTAATACTATTTGAGTAGGAATATTCTTCCTAATTACCTTCTTCAAACAAGAAACATAAAAAACATGATGTATCTTTGTTGTTGGTGGCAACTCAAGCTTGTAGGAAACACTACCAATATTTTCCATGATTTGGTATGGTCCATAATATCTTGGAGACAAATTATTATTATTATTATTTTTGTTTCTTCATTGAGATTTATTTATAAGGCTACAATCTCAAGAAAACCCAATCCCCAATTTAAAAATTTTTTTCAATACAATGTTGGTATGCTTGTTGTTTCATCCAACTTTGTGCCTTAGCTAAATTCTCCTTGAGTCCTAAAAGTACTTGTTCTTGATGAAACAAGTGATCCTCTACTTCTTGAACTCTTGGTAACACCTTTAATGATGATGTGATGGAAGGAGGATGATATCCATAAAGTGCCAAAAATGGAGACATTTTTTTATGAGCTATGAAAAGAACTATTGTACCACCATTCTATAAGAGGTAGCCAATCTACCCATTGAGATTGTTCTTCTAAAGTGAAATAATGTAGATATCCTTCCATTCATTTATTAACCACCTTAGTTTTCCCATATGATTATGGATGGTATGAAGAACTATGAGCCAATTGAGTACCCAAACATGAGAATAAATCTTTCCAAAAGTGACTAGTAAAGATAGGATTATGATGGCCACCCTTAAACATCACACACTAAGTGAAGAATTAATCTTGGGAGAAAAAAGTCAACTTTGACTATTTAAAACTTTCAATTTAGGAATTAAGCTTAGTGTGTGATGTTTAAGCTGTTCCAATCATGATCACTAATAATAACCTTAGGCATACCATCTAACTTTTGGATATTCTCTAAGAAAACTTTTGTTACTATACTAGTTATAAAATGATGGGATAATGCACTAAAATGTTCATATTTAGTGAGGTGATCAACTATTAGCATGATGACATTATGGCCTTTAGATTTGGGGAGCCCTATGATGAAGTCCACAGTATACCTCTTCCCAATGTTGGCTAGGAGTAGATAAAGGTTGCAAGATACTTGGTGTATTGATTGCTTCCCCCTTATTTCTTTTACAAACCAAACATTCAAGCACAAACTTTTGAACATCACCTTTTAGCCCTTCCCAAAAATAAAATTTCTTGACCATATGATATGTCTTCAGAAATCCTGAATGACCACCAATTAGGGACTCATGTAGTTCTTTGAGAATCTTGTGTTTAAGAGAAAAATTCTTGTAGAAATACAAGTGCTCTTTATACCAAAGAACATCCCCCTCTAGAAAAAACTTATCTGAACTACTAGGGTCAATTATTATTTGTTGGATGAGATTACTTATTGCAACATCATTTTCCCATTCTTCTTTGTCTTCTACCACTCAATTTTCTTGTAATATTGAAAGGGTACACAATAAAATTCATCTTTTTCATCCCTCCTAGAAAGTGCATTGGCCACAATATTTTCCTTGCCTTTCTTGTATACAACTTCAAATTCATATACCAACATATTAGTGATCCATTTTTGTTTCTCTTCTAATGATAGTATTTGTTACAAAAAAAAAAAAAAGACTATCATGATCCATCTTAACCCTGAAGTGTCAACCCATTAAATAAGGCCTCCATTTTTTAAGTGCATCAAGGATTACTAATATTTCCTTCTTGTAAATAGGCTTGTTTTTATTTTTACCTTTTAATTGATGACTCTCAAAAGTGATTGGGTGACCTTCTTGCATGAGAACTACTCCTATCCCATTTCTAGAAGCATCACATTTCAAAATGAATTCCTTGGTGAAGTTTGGTGAGGCAAGCACTGGAGTTGTACACATAGCCTTGTTCAATTGCTCAAATGATACATTAGTATAATCATTCCATTGAAAAGAATCCTTCTTCACTAAGTTGTAAGGGGTGCTACTATATGACCATAATTCTTCAAAAATCCTCTATAGTATCCTATCAATCCCAAGAAACCTCTCTTCTTAATAGTTTTTGGAGTAGGCCATTCCATGATAGCCTTAATTTTTTTAGGGTCCACCTTTACTCCTTTGTGTGAAACTATGTGTCCCAAATACTCCACCTCCTTAAGATGATGAAAAACACACTTGGATGACTTAGCATAGAGTTGATGATCTTTGAGTAATTATAATGCTTGATCTAAATGCCACAAATGTTCCTCCCAAGTCTTGCTATAAATTAATATCTCATCAAAGAACACTAACACAAACTTTCTCAAGAACTTAAAAATGGAATTCATCAAACTTTGAAATGTAGATGGTGCATTGGTAAGATCAAATGGCATCACCAAAAACTAATAATGACCTTCATGAGTTTGAAATGTTGTCTTGCAAATATCTTCCTCCTTAATTAAAATTTGGTGATAACTTGATCTAAGATCTAACTTGGTTAAATACATAGCTCCATTTAATTCATCTAGAAGATCATCAATTATTGGAATAGAAAAATTGTCTTTAATGGTATACTCGTTGAGCACTCTATAATATTGACACATGTGCCAAGTTTCATCCTTCTTACACACTAACACAATAGGTGAGGAGTAAGCACTTTGATTATGCCTAATAATTCTTTCCTCTAGCATTTCCTTAACAATTTTTTCTATCTCACTTTTTTTGTATGTGTGGATTATAAGGAAACTCAGGTGCAAAAACAGCTTCCTACACTAATCTCATAAGGAAAGTATGATGCAAATCCTATTAAAATCTTCTACACTTACAGATTTAATATCATGTAAACAACAATATTGCAGCCAAACATGCATACAAAAAATAGACAGAGAAAGGAACACATAACACAAGGATTTGCCGGTGAGGAAAAACCTTTCGGTAAAACAACCCCACCTCTTCAGAACCTATACAATGTATTATCTTCAACACAAGGTTACAATACACTTGCAATGCAAGTTCAACATCAACAACAAAAGACTCCAATAGCTACTCACAGTACCAACAATATACCTTTTTCACATCACTTCGCAACCCTAAAAACACTTATAACATGCACTTCACTTTAGGGCTACTCCCAAAAATTAAAGAGTGTACAGTACTCAAATATCTTAGTTGCCACATGTCTTCACCTATAATTGAATCTTCCTAAAATAGCTCTTACATGTCATAGGAATCCATCATAACCATTTTAGTCATGATCTCCTTACACACAATTCAAGATGTTGACACATCAACATTATTTGCAAGAAATACATTTTGCAAAACAAATAATAAGAATAGGAATTATACAAGGTTGAGACACCTTACTCCTAACATTCTCCCACTTGTAAAACACCTTGTAAGAGCAACAAGAACATAATAGGAACTAACCGCTATAGGCCAAAAGGCCCATAGACTCCGAACACCATCTGAACTTCTCAGTGCCCACTGGTTTCATTAATGCATCTGCAACATTCTTCATAGTATCTACCTTTTCCAAATTTACCTTTCCATCTTCCACCATATCTCTCACAAAGTTATACTGCACATCAATGTGCTTCATTCTAGCATGAAATGTTGGATTCTTTGCAAGGCAAATAGCACTCTGACTATCACACCAAATAATAATCTATTCTGCATCAACACCAACATCAGAACACAATCTATTAAGCCAAATGGCTTCCTTACAAGCATGAGTAGTAGCCATGTACTCAACTTCTATAGTGGACAAAGCAACCACAAGTTGTCGCTTGCTCATCCAACTGATGGCACCACCAAACATAGTGAACACATAAGCACTGGTGGATCTCCTGTGGTCAATATCACCTGCCCAATCTAAATCCACAAACCCATGAATACAAACTGAATGCAGAGATCCAGAAGAGTTACCATGATAACATATGGAGTAATATGATGTACCCCTCAAATATCTGAATACTCACTTAACTGCATCCCAATGTATCCATCCAGGATTAGCCATAAATTGACTCAGGACTACCACTACTTGGGCAATGTCTAGTCTAGTACAAACCATAGCATACATAAGACTACCAATTGCACTAGCATAAGGTACTCTACTCATGTCCTCCACCTCACTAGGAGATTTTGGGAAATCATCTATAGATAATTTTTTTCCCATAGGAATAGGAACACATAGTGGTCTACAATTTGCCATGTTGAACCTGTCCAACATAGACTTCACATACTTACTCTAACTCAACCAAAGTTTTCTGTTAGACCTGTCTCTACTGATTTGCATTCCCAAGATGTACCTAGCTGCCCCAAGATCTTTCATCTCAAACTATGCTAACAACTGAGATTTAAAATCAGAAATCATACCCTTACTCTTCCCAAATAGAAACATATCATCAACATATAATGCAACAATAAGAAGGTGATCATTTTCAATTCTGAAATAAACACAATGATCTGATTTTAATCTTAAAAATCCAATTGACAACACAAAGGCATCAAACTTAAGGTACCACATCCTAGGAGATTGCTTGAAACCATATAGAGATTTCTTTAATCTGCAAACTAAGGATTCTTTACCTTTAACAATGTAGTGCTCAGGCTGTGACATATAAATCTATTCCTTCAAATCACCATGAAGGAAAGTTGTCTTCACATCCATCTGTTCTATCTCTAAATCATATGATGCAGCAAGAGATAACAGAAATATAATGGATGTCAACTTTGCAACAAGAGAGAATATTTCACCATAATCTATTCCCTCTACCTGTGAATACCCCTTTGCAACCAATCTAGCTTTGTACCTTTCAACATTGCCATCTGCACATAATTTCTTCTTGAACACCCATTTACAGCCAACAGATTTTCTCCCTTTAGGAAAAGGTACAAGGTCCCATTTTTTGTTTTTCTCTAATAAAGCCATTTCATCATCCATAGCCTTAATCCAGGAACCTGCATCTTCCATGCCCAAATCCTCTTTCACAGATCTAGGCTCATCAGTGTTAGTAATCAAAGCAAAAGCACAACTAGAATCTAACATAGAATAACCAAACCTTTCTAGTTGCTTTCTTTCTCTCGTGGATCTCCTCAAGGATTGAGGTTGAGGTTGTTCCTCCTCTTCTTCTGAGCTATCAGAGCTGCAAGAGCTCTCCTCATCATTAGACCCAACATGGTCTCTCTATTTAGTTTTCTCAAGGGTAGGAGGCAACTGAACAACATCTTTTTCCTTTTCTTTTTCATTTGGTTGTAGCACAATAGGAGAAGATGTTAGCTCTATAAAAATAACATTTCTACTATATAACACCTTACTAGTCACAGGATCCCAAAGCTTGTATCCTTTCACACTAGCACTATACCCGATGAAAATACATTTAACAGCTTTTTTTTCCAACTTAGATCTTTTCTCCTTTGGAACATGTGCATAAGCTTCACAACCAAAAACACGAAGATGTCTAATTGAAGGCTTCTTACCAGACCACACCTCCACGGGTGTCTTACCAACAAGGGCTGATGTAGGAGATCTATTAACTAGATAACAAGCAGTGACCACAGCTTTGGCCCAAAACTTTTGTTCTAAATTAGCTCCACTAAGCATACTCCTAGCCTTCTCCATCAGTGTCTTGTTCATTCTCTTTGCAAATCCATTTTTCTATGGGGTATACAGAGTTGTCTTATGCCTCTTGATACCTTGTTCTTTACATAACTATTCAAACTCTACTGAGCAAAACTCACCACCATTGTCAATTCTCACACACTTAATATTCTTACTAGTCTAATTCTCTACAAGGGCTTTAAATTCCTTGAATTGACTAAAGACTTGTGTCTTAATTTTAAGGAAATAAATCCATGTCCTTCTATTGTAATCATCTATGAAAGATACAAAAAATATAGACTTGGAGATTGAAGGAACTTTTACAGGACCAAATACATCAAAATGAATAAGATCCAAAACATCAGAAGATTTTTGAGAACTAGAGTAAAACTAAACACAATTTTGTTTACCATATACACAGTGTTCACAGAAGTCGAACTCAAGATTGCAATCATTTAACCCCTCAATAAGATTTTTATTTTTTAGGGTTCTGAGACCCTTCTCACCAATGTGACCAAATCTCAAATGCCACAACATTATCTTTTCTGTAGGAAGCTTTCCTTCCAAAGTATTTTCACCCTTAGGTACACTTGTTGCACTACCATTAGAACCACTAACCATAGTCTTCTTTACTGCTCATTGAGATGGTGGGGATGAAGTGATAGCTACTCTCTTCTTTGAAATAGAAGAACTATTACACTGAGAAATGTGTGCATCAAGCTGAAACAAAGTACCTCTCCTAGTACCCTTAGCAAGCACCATAGCTCCTCTCATCATCTTACATCCATCTTTAGAAAAAACAACTTGCACACCTACATCATTCAGCATACATACAGATAATAGGTTTCATGCCAAACCTAGAATGTGCATAACTCCATTGATTCCCTTTACTCATCCATCAGGAAATTTGATAGTGACCCTTCCGTGTCCAACTATCTTTAGGTGAGAATCATCACCCAAGTACACCTTTCCACTATCAAACTCTTCATATCTTAAGAACCAGTTTCAATGAGAGGTCATGTGAAAAGATGCACTCGAGTCAACCAACCACACATCATCAGATGCATGGGCTACCAAAGCTACAATGAATGCATCGCCATCTTCTTGAGATTTTTCAGAACCAAAATCTGAGGCTTTCTTCTTCTTCTTAGGCTATTTACAGTCTTTACAGAAGTGCCTAGTCTTATCACAGCTCCAACATTTTCCCTTGGAATTATTGGAAGTCTTTGACTTGCCACAGGATTTGGATCTACCCTTATTGTTAGACTTATTGTCATTTTTCTTCTCTCTTTCCATGGATCTCCCATGAATAGCAAGGGATTCTTTTTTCTAAAACAAAAGCCTTTCTTTGCATCTCCTCTGATAGCAGCGAAGACACCACATCATCCATTTTTAAGGTGACTAATGTGCTTCTAAGAGCCATCACAAGATGGTCCCATGAATCTAGTAAAGAACACAACAATGTGTAGCAATGATCCTCCTCTAACTTGACACCAGCTGATGTCAACTGTGCAACTAGAAAATTAAATGCATTTAAATGATCCGTTAAGGATCCACCTTCCTCCATTCATAGAGAATACAAATTCTTCCTTAGGAACAACTTGTTCACCAAAGATTTGGCATGATACATGGCCCCAAGTCTCTCCCACAAACTATATGCAGTTTTCTCATCTAGAACATTGAGAAGGACTGCATTGGTTAAACAGAGTCTTATGAGACCCTTAGCTTTACGGTCTTTGATATCCCAATCTACTTGAGCTATAGTTGCTGGTCTTGTAGTGCTTGTAGTCACTTCTCATAGGTTACAATCTTCTAACATGTCTTACATCTTGAGTTTCCACAACTCGAAATTAGTGCCATTAAATTTCTCCACCTCCATTCTTCCATATGATGAACTTGCCATCTCAATCTGCAAATAAAATTCAGGATTTTCTACACAAGACTCTCACTCAACTTGAGATTGGCTCAAAAAATGCTACCCAACAACTAGGATCAAAAGTTTATCAAGCTCTGATACCACTTGTAAGGACACTCAGGTGCAGAAATAGCTTCCTACACTAATCTCATAAGGAAAGTATGATGTAAATCCTATTAAAATCTTCTACACTTATAGATTTAATATCATGTAAACAACAATATTGCAACCAAATATGCATACAAAAAATAGATAGAGAAAGAAACACATAACACAAGGATTTTCTGGTGGGCAAAAACCTTTCGATAAAACAACCCCACCCCTTCAGAACTTGCACAATGTATTATCTTCAACACGAGGTTACAATACACTTGCAATGCGAGTTCAACATCAACAATAGAAGACTCTAGTAGCTACTCGCAGTACCAACAATACACCTTTTTCACATCGCTTCGCAAACCTAAAAAGGCTTATAACATGCACTTCTCTTTAGGGCTACTCCCAAAAAGTAAACCGTATTAGGGTTTTAACATTCTCTAAGAAAATAGGAACCCCAAAAAATTTTAGTTGCCACATATCTTAGAGTGTACAGTGCTCAAAAACATTTAGTGTCCTTACTATTGGGGTAGAGTGTATAGTACTCAAATATCTTTGTTGCCACATGTCTTGACCTGTCATTGAATCTTCCTAACATAGCTCTTACGTGTCATAGGAATCCGTCATAACCATTTTAGTCATGATCTCCTTACACACAATTCAAGATGCCGACACATCAACATTATTTGCAAGAAATACATTTTACAAAACAAATAATAAGAATAGGAATTATACAAGGTTGAGACACCTTATTCCTAATATCTATAAGGCCTAATGTTTGGAAGAGGACTCCCTAGAACTAGTTTTATGGCATGGTAATGATCCCTATTAGGAGGAAGTCCTTTAGGTATATCTCCAAAAATCACTGAGGGATTATCAATTATTGCTTGTAAATCTAGATGAGTATGAGAATTAGATTGAGAGACTTCTAATGGACATAGCTAGGCCATGAATCCACTTGCACCTTTCTTAATAAGTCTTTGCATTTGATGAGAGCTTACCATCTGTGGGGATTTTTACTTCAATCCCCTTAGCTCAACTACCTTTCCTTGTGATTGAAATCGCATGAATAGTTCTTAGAAGTTCATCTCAATTCTTCCCAGTGTAGTAAGCCATTATACTCCCAAAATAATATATTTTTCACCCATGGATATCACATACATTGGGGTATCAAGTTGATAATCTGCCATGGATAATTTGATTCTATGACACTTTCTTGAACAACTAACTGTGCCCCCATCTGCAATCAAAACCTAAAACTCAGGGGTTGGATATATAAAACAATTTTGAAGAATTGCCAACTTTTTGTTGATGAGATTATGAGTACTACCAAACTTGATCAGCATTGTTACTTTCTACTTCTTTAAGAAATCCACTACCTTGAGAGTTTGTGGTTCAGTAAAACCTAAAAGTTCATGACAATAAATGATTGGTTGAAAATCATGTGATTTTTGACCTGACTCCCTATCCTGCTCTAACATGGGCTGCTCCTCTTCTTCTTCACTTGGACCTTAAATGTAGAAAAATTTCTTTTCACTATATTTATATCCTTGATTATATTTTCTATCTCAATTGAAACACAACCCTTTTGCTCTTTTCTCCTCAATTTGTTGTGGAGTCAACCTAGTAGGTTGAGGAAGGTAAGGTGTTGAATATCTTTTGTCTCTTGTCACATTAGCCCCCTACTTTCTAGAAATCAAAAACTTCTCCTCTGCCCTACATGCCAATATAAAAGACTCATTTACTAAACTAGGACAAAACATGCATACCTCATGTTGAATGTGATCCTTGACACCACCCAAGAATAAATCATTCAAGTTCTCCTCTATAATTTTATCCATTCTTAAGGATAGATTTTGAAATTTTTGAATATAATCTTTAATTGATCATGTTTTTTGAAGCTTAGCAAGTTGGCTAAAGAAATTTTTTGTCACACTATTGCTATATTGTGCTTGGAGTTCTTCTATAAAACTTGACCATGATACAGTGAGACCCTCTTTCCTCCTATCAGCATAAAGCCAACAATACCAAATTAATTGATTTGATTCTAGATATAAGGAAGCCATTATAACATTTTTGTCCATATGGGATTTGATGTATTTCAAAAAAAATCTCCATTTTATTTATCCATGATAGAGGATCCTTGCCATCAAATTTGTGCATATCCACCTTTGGGAAAAAATTCCTAGATCCTATAGGATTAATAAAATTTGTGTTATCATTAGTTTAATTGAATGTTTTACCTTGATTTCTTGAGATCTCCTTCCTTGTTTCATTCATATAGCTGCTTAATATGCTTCGTAGATCAGATATATCTCCCTGTAGGTCACACATATCCTTCTTAACCTCTTCCTTAAACTTACTAAGTTCCTCATTAGGCTTACTCTCCTCTGTTGCTTCCTAGTCTTGATTAGAGGATTTCCTTCATGTAGTAGAATTAATTTTGCCTCTTGTTGGAGGCCCTGTCATGATGGAAACCAATGTTTTTGGAAAAAAAATCCCCAAAAAATTAGCAAATTTGCTGCCTTGAGAGAGAATTTTCCTAATTTTACAATATCTCACTTATTTTTGTTTTTCAATTTCTCCAAGCTTTGAATTTAGGAACCTCTACTATGTATTGAAAAACCCAATACAAGTTATACTCCAATTCAGTAGGATGTGAGAGATATGAAGATGTCAAAAAAATGTGTAGAAACAATAATTCTGCAATAATTTCCTCAAATATGCTCCAATTCCTCTTAATTTTGGACTATAGATTCTTTAATATGTTCTTCAAAAACCCTTTAAACATTTTTGAAAAATGCACTAAAATCTGAAAGTTATGCTCTTCTCAAAATTGCCTCAATGTTGAGAAAAAATCTTGCTACTATGGTGACAAGATCATGCTTTGATACCACTTGTAACAAAATAACTTGCACAATAAAAGAAGTAATATGAAATAGTATATAAATACTTGATAATAGCTGAGAGTTATATTCCACTTTGAGGGGAAAACCTCCAAATATCTCATATGAGAACACACTTCACAATCTCCTATATATACCTATTTATGCTTAAGTTGAATAGACACAACCCTTCATAACACCTAGGCCAAACTACCAGCCTAAATTATAATATAATAATGATAAGATGAGTTAATTAAGGATTAAGATAGCCACAAGTTGACTATTTATAACCCTATATACATCAATATTAAGGGCGTAGCACATTTTCCTCTTTTTGTCTAAGGTATCTTTGATCTAGGAATAAGTGCCAATTACCTTAGACGTTGTTTCTAATGTATCCACAATGAAAATTTTCCTCTTAATAGGAGTTAGTGTCTTTGAAGTTGAAGAGAAAGGATTCTTTGGAGCTGGGGAAATGACTTTTGGAACTTCAAACACTTTCTCTATTTAGATGCTTTCTCTGCTCTAGATGTTTATTTTGTTATTTCATTTGACTTTTTAGATTCACTTTCACTACTCCCTCTATATCTAAGGTCAACCACTTGCATTTGGGGGCTACTTGGAAGGATTAATGTGGTGCTTATGAATAAAATTGAACTATTGTGGGGTGAGAGAGCCACCATGACTACATTTTTCTTCAATTCTTTTGCCTTCTTCTTCTTGGACTCTGTCTCTATTCTAATCACAGGCATTGAACCATCCTAACATGATTTATCAAGTTTTATATTCTTTTTAGGAGGTTTATCACCTCCTCTAGCTAGTTGAGTGGGTGCTTGAGTGATAGGTAGGATTGTGCCTAAAGCATCACTTTGAGAAGATGAAGGTGCTACCACATTTAAGGAGGACTAAGTAGGCATTCCTTTGCTCCTATTCCACTGTGTCATGGTCCACTTGACCCACTTTCTAGTTCTCTTGTAGAGTCTATCCATCATCATATCTAGATCCTCCACAACATCTTCATAAGGTTCCAAACTTATGGTAGTGTTCCTTAGCTTGGTCAAATAAGTATTACTATACATATTTTGACCATCATCTTCAACTCCATCTACATCAATGTTTACTTTATACATCTTCACTTGGTCAACTTTGAACCTCACAAATGCTTGGTCATAGATCTTAAACTCATCTTTTTAATTGGCCCGATAATCCTCCATGGTAGTGATGTATTTTTTCACACTCCAAATTTGTAGGACATCTCTAACATACCCATTTGGGTTGAACATAGGCATCAAGACTTCATACAT
This sequence comes from Cupressus sempervirens, assembly GCA_028749045.1. Lineage (NCBI taxonomy): Eukaryota > Viridiplantae > Streptophyta > Pinopsida > Cupressales > Cupressaceae > Cupressus > Cupressus sempervirens. The sequence continues at coordinate 800,796,780 of CM053793.1, forward strand.
CTCCAACTTATATTTCCTTTCAAACACCTTCATCATGTTCTTGGAATTGGATGAGGTGTCATAGTTGAACACTCCAACTCTTATGAGGAATTCATTTCCTTTCTCCTTTAGGCTTTTTCTTAGTATGTTCACTTATAGATATTTTCATATAATCTCAATCAACATGATCATGTCACTTGGATGCCTTAGTAGTTTCAAGGGAGAACCATCAAATGCTACAAGATGCAAATAAAAAAATGATGAGAACTAAATAAAGTAACATCCAAACTAACTAATGGAAGCCAAGGCTTCTAGGTTGAATATCCTTTCTAGGAATCCCTATAGTTCCCTAAAAATCCTCATGGTAAAATGAATCATTCACCTTAACATAATCTACATAACTATTTTGTAATTGGAGACATGGATAAAACTCATAAGTCTTAACATCATCAGGGAAATTCTCTAATCTTGGAAGGCATAAGAATTCTAGGCAAGTTAGGAATCCTATATGTAGGTGTTTCAACCTCAGATTTGTGGAGTTATGGTTTGTGTAGTTGGGGTTATGTTAAGGAAATATTGGTTAACCTTATAAAAAGTACACATAAATTTTTGAGGTATTTCCTTCAAATTGGATCTATTTTGGTGACTTTTGGTCACATGTTGCTGATTTACTGATAGACTACGACAATTTTATTCAAGTAAGATTTGATATAAGAGATTTATCATGTGCACTCTTGGATTTGGATCATTAGATGACATGTGGACCTATGTCTATGTGTGTGTATTCTTATGTGGTCATTAGAGTTAGTTGTACATTATAAAGTTGGGGTTTGTCCTAAGTATTTATATATTTATTTAATGTTTATTGGAAGCTAACTTGTGGCTTTAAGGCCTATTTAGTATGAGTGTTTATTTAATGTAAGGGTTTCTATGCTGACTTGTGGCTTGGTTTAGTATAAGTAGAGGGTCTTGTGGAATATAGAGTAATTATTCTATTTAACAAGGAGTATGTAAGAGAAGTGAAGTTTAAAAGAGCTAGTAGCTAATTGTAGGCTTGGGAAATAAGAAGGTTTCTTGGTGGCTTATGAGCATGAGTTTAGATTCTTCTTGGAGTTCCTACAAGATTTTTGGTCTAGGCTAGTTAGTGGTTGGATCATACAAGGTCTTGTAGAATTAACATTATAATATCTTTTGTATTCTTTTGTAACCTGAATGGCCTTACAATCAAGCATGTTGAATGTATATATTATTAATCTACTGTGAGAGTTGGCATATTTGGATATAGATTTTATTATGTATATTCTTTTGTTTAATTAATGTTGATATAAGATTGATTCAAAGAGAACTTTTAATGGAACAATCATTCTTTTGTCAATGATGTCAAACCTACTACTTGCTAGTGGGACAATCACTTTTTTGTCTAAAATCTATCATTTAGTTGACTGATAAAGAGGATTTGAAAACTAGAGATAACAATAACACCTAGTGAAAGGTTGAGTTATTTGGTATATAAAAGAAGACCTAAGAACAAGTAAGACATTGATAATATAGTGTATTACTTATCTACTTTAAGTCTGAAATAAAATATTAGTCAAGACTAGAAGAAGGTTAAGTAGAAAAAGTGTCTATCAAGCCTTACTGAGTAGTCTATGCAAGCTAAGAAGAAAATAAGTAGAAGTTGAGTGAAAATTAAGAGGTGTCAAGAAGAGATTAAAAATAGTGAATGCAAAGTGATTGTTAGTATATGTTGACTAAATTTTAGTTAGTGCATTTGTAAACTTTAGTGTTTTCTAAGCAAACTAGTGTTGGCCGAGTGATAACAAACAGTGTTAAACTAAAGGTTTGATGAATCTAAACTAGTTATTTTATTTTCTTGAATATTTTGAAGTGTGTGGAATATAACTATGAATATTTTGTGGCACAAGGTAAGCTATTTTGAGGAAAATTCAAGGAATATTATAGAAGAAGTTTCTAGAGGAACCAAATAGAAAAGTGGGTAGATTCATTGTATTCTAGATAACCCTAAAATGGATGATTATGGTTAGGAGGAAAAAGATCTAAATTCTCTATTTATAGAGATAGCTTGTCAGAAGAAAAGGTTGCCATGTGTGAGAACCTAAGAAAGAAAAGGATTCTAGGGTATTGCTTCATCCAGTAGTTGAATAGAAGTGACTGCAATTGGCATGTAAAGCAAGAAGGCTTAAGATCATGAATGATTGAAGGGTGAACAAGTTATCTAAGTTGAAGGGTGTGAACTCCAAGAAGAATGGAGGGCTAAAATAGAGATCTTTAATCTACAAGTGAGTTGTAATTTTTATCAAATCAAGCTTTATTTTTACTTTCTAATAAATGTATTAGTCTAGGGTATATCTTTTGGATTAAGGTTGACCTAATAGTCATTTTAAATCCTTTAATTGGGTGAAATTCTAATGTAATGGTCTAAAGTCTTCTAACAATGCTCACTCATAATAGAGTGATTAAAATACATTAACAAGGTCACATTTTATAATGTGTATTATAACCTTTAATAGGGTTGGTCTTTCACAGGGCATCAATTCAAAAGAGTGAGAATTAGTAGCATGTTATTGGTGGTTTTTCCTAAACTAAGTTTGTACATAAAATCCTTGTGTTAAATTGTGTGAATGTTCTTATGTTGTTTCATGTTTACATTTTTGCAAAGTTGTTTGACCTATGATAGTAACCTACAAAGTTTAAGTATTGTATCATCTAATCGATGTATGCATGATTTGGCTGTATCGATATGGGTCTATTAAGAATTGAAAAGTTTTATTTGTACATTTGGATCTTGGATAAGTGATTTGTTAGATTGTGGTGACTGATCAGGAAAGTACTGTACATCGACATGGTAGCCGACATATTATGGCCGACATATGGCCGACATGTTATAACCCTAAAGCGGTTTAATACTTGTATAAAAAGGGCTTAGGGTTGGGTATTTTTGATATGTGGTGATACAAAATTGGTTCTTGGGGCGGTATTGAGCTGTAAGGGATTACGGATTGTAATCAGGTTGTAATCACTGGATTGTAATAAGATCGGACTTGCTGTTTGGTGGACGTAGCCCAGGGATTGGGTGAACCACATTAAATCTTGGTGCCTTGTGTTCATTTCTGTGTGTTCTATTATTTTCTGTTATTGGTTATATTTGCATGTAGTTTTTATTTCTGTCCGTGGTTTATCCTAACAAGTGGTATCAGAGCCTAGTTGTTTCTCAGTTATCCTCTGCAGGAAAGTCTCACGGTTAAGTGGGAGTCTCACGGTTGAGTGGGAGCAATGGCAGATGATGGTAAGCTGAGGGTTGATAGGTTTAATGGGCAGAACTTCTAGTTATGGAAGATGCAAATGGAAGACTATTTATATCAGAAGGATTTGTGGAAGCCGTTGGAAGGAAAAGCCAAGAATCAGGGAACTATGTCAGAGGCTGAATGGGATCTTTTGGACAGAAAGGCACTTGGAAGCATTCGGTTATGCTTGGCACCATTAGTGGAATTTAATATTACAAAAGCAAAGATGACAGAAGATTTGATGAAAACCCTAGCGACACTGTATGAAAAGCCCTCCGCTTCAAATAAGGTATTTCTCATGAAGCGTTTATTTAATATGAAAATGGCAGAAGGTGGATCTGTTGCAGATCATTTAAATGAGTTTAATACTATTACTAGTCAATTATCTTCTGTGGGTATCAATTTTGATGAAGAAATTAGGGCTCTCTTGATTTTGTGTTCTTTGCCTGAAAGCTGGAATGGCTTGGTAATGGCGGTGAGTAATTCTGTTCCTGGATCTAGTACCCTAAAATATGATGATGTGATCGGTGTTATTTTAAGTGAGGAAACTCGTAGAAAATCCTCAAGTGGATCTACATTAGGAAGTGCTTTAAATGCACAAAGTAGGGGTAGAACGACTGAAAGAGGAAGTAACTCTGGAAATCGTGGGAAATCAAGAGGAAAGTCAAAGGGGAGGAGGTCTCAATCGAGAGGACCAAATGATTGCTGGTACTGTGGGAAACCAGGGCACAAAAAGAAAGATTGCTGGACTCGAAAGAAAAATAAAGGAGATAAATCAGATGGAGACAAAGAGGCAAATGTGGTAAGTAACAAATCCAAAGAGGATGCTTTGCTTCTGTCTTTAGAGAGTGTTGATGATTCATGGGTTTTAGATTCTGGTGCTTCTTTTCATGCTACACCTCATAGAGGTTATTTCATTGATTATGTCTAAGGGGATTTTGGGCTTGTTTATTTGGGGGATAATGAACCCTGTCAGATTGTTGGAAAGGGAAAAATTAAGATTAAGTTGCAGAATGGGAATCATTGGCTACTACATGAGGTAAGACATGTTCCAAAGCTGAGTAGGAATTTAATTTCAGCAGGGCAACTCGGTGATGAGGTTTGTGTAATTACTTTTAATGATAAAAATTGGAAGGTTTCAAAAGGTTCCCTTGTAGTAGCAAAAGGTGTGAAAGTAGGCACCTTATATCTTTGTACAGGTCATATTGTTCCTTCTACTTTGATTGTTTCAGAGAAAAATGAATATTCAAGAACAATTACTGCAGATGAGCAGGGAGAACAAATAGCTGCTGTGGATTCTGATACAGCGTTGTGGCACAATAGACTTGGGCACATGAGTGAGAAAGGTATGAAAGTACTTCATTCAAGGAAAGTTTTACCAGGTCTAAAATGTGTGAATATGGATTTCTGTGAAAGTTATGTGTATGGAAAACAAAAGAGAGTGAGTTTTGTAAAGACAGGGAAGGAAAACAAAAAGGAGAAATTAGAACTTATGCATACAGATGTATGGGGACCGGCTCAGGTATCTTCCCTTGGTGGCTCTCATTATTATGTTACATTTATTGATGACGCAACTAGAAAAGTATGGGTTTATTTTCTTAAACAGAAATCTGATGTATTTCAAACTTTTAAGAAATGGAAATGCTTGGTTGAAAATGAGACTGGTAAGAAATTAAAATGTCTCAGATCTGATAATGGTGGTGAGTATTGCAGTCATGAATTTGAAGATTATTTCTCCACTAATGGTATTCGTAGACAAAAAACTGTTCCAAGGACTCCACAGGAAAATGGAGTGGCTGAACGCATGAACAGGACTATAATGGAGCACGCAAGGAGCATGAGGTTGCATGCTGGGTTGCCCTTACACATGTGGGTGGAGGCTATCAATACTACAGTATATTTGATTAATAGAGGTCCCTCTACTCCTTTGGGTTGTGGTATTCCAGAGGAAGCATGGGTTGGGTATTTTTGATATGTGGTGATACAAAATTGGTTCTTGCGGCAGTATTGAGCTGTAAGGGATTACGGATTGTAATCAGGTTGTAATCATTGGATTGTAATAAGATCGGACTTGCTGTTTGGTGGACGTAGCCCAGGGATTGGGTGAACCACGTTAAATCTTGGTGCCTTGTGTTCATTTCTGTGTGTTCTATTATTTTCTGTTATTGGTTATATTTGCATGTAGTTTTTATTTCTGTCCGTGGTTTATCCTAACATGATTTACCCCCTCTCAGTTATTCTAAAGAATTCCAACAATTGGTATCAGAATTATAGTGCTTAAGATGACTAGTTTGAAGGTACTAGAAGAAAAAGATCAAGATGTACAAAAGAGATGTACCCATGATCAACAAGGAGAACTTCCCTGCATGGAAAATTATGATGAAGCTACACATAGAAGGTTTTGGATACCATGCACAATCTACCATTGCCACTAATCATGTTGACCTTGGTGGAGCCCTAATAGCTAAGGATCAAGAAGGAAAAAGAAAGAAGACAATTAAGCTATGTTAGAGATTGCATCTGTCCTAAGCTACACCAAGTTAGATAACATTGAAAAAATGTAATACTGATAAGAAGATGTAGGAGGCTATAGAAAATATCTATAGAAGAGACCAAAATGTGCTGAGAGCCAAATTTGCAAATCTAAGAGGTAATTATGATAATATGAGAATGGAAGAATGTAAGAATATAGTTCAATACTAGGCCAGAGAAAAATAAGTACTTAAAGCTATTAGAGGAGAAACTACTAAGATTGAAGATTAGATGATGATCATAAAAGTAGTAATAACCATATTTCCTATCTATGCTATTAGAGTCTTTGCCATACAAGAACTGAGGTGCACACCTAGCAATGATTTGACTGTTGAAGGATTGATAGGTAGACACATTGCTTTTGAACTCTCTAATTTTGATAATTTCAAATATGAGAATGTTGAATCTACTTTTTAAGCTAAACTATCATTAAAAGAACCTAAGGAGAAAAAGAAAAATGCCAAATATGTTTCTAGTAACAATGATATATATGAGGAAATTGTAGAACAACTTAAATCACTGATAGTAAAGAGATTTCTTATAAGGTAAAGGAAAATTTAAAGATAAGTTACCTATCATGTGTTTTAATTGCAATAAGGTTGGTCATATTCCTGGGTAATGTCTAGAGAAGAAGAATAATAGAAGTGGAGACAAATAACAAAAGTAAAAGAAATAAGGACAAAAAGGATTATAAAGACAAAGGCAAGAAATCTTGTTACATTGCTAAGGAGGAAGATGGATCTGACGACCATGATGTTGAAGTAGTGTATTTTGCAATGAATGATGATTTTGATGAGGATGAGGCAACTTCACTAGTATTATGTGAGAAAGAATGATAGATGGATCATTGAAAGTGGGTGTTTGTTGGAATGTTCAAAGATGGGAAGAGTACTTCTAAGAGGGGTGGGGATGGTGGGGGGGAGGCAGATGGTGACTTAGAAATACAACACTTTTAACCCATTTTAAAAAATATATAAATAAAAAGAAAAGTGCATGCAAGTAAACATATAAATGAACATAAATTAAATCACATGCAATAACACATAACACTAGATTTGGTAACCCAAAAACCCTCTAGGAATAAGAATGTAAAATTGGGGTGGGGATGATAGCCACAAAAACTACTGCAGCAATAATGTTCAACCACTTTTGATGGTTAACCCTATGAAAGGCCTACCCTATTAAAGGCTTTACACTGTGTCAATAGTGACCTGGTTAGAGGGTTTACAAAAGCTTTACATGAAGTGTCACCCTGTTAAAAGATTTAGAATAGGCTATTAAACCCACCTAGTACATAGGATTTTCAATTACTTTCTCCAAAGGTTCTCCTACCTAGCTGTTAAGCTAACCTATCAATATAGGATTTCAACATCTAATACAATGACGAGAAAGTATTAAGAATCTTTGACCTGATTGCTTACAATCTTCAATTGCTGATTTTAGCAACTTGTTCTACTCCTTCTAACCTTGATCCTTTGAGATTTGATATCTGATCGTGTTGCTTGTCCCATGTGATATTCTGATCAACTAGATATGAAATATTGTTGCTTTGTTCCTCTAAGTCTTACTTACTTCTCATTGTAATTTCACTATAATCTCCCCATACACTATTGTCATCCACATACGTAATGGAGTTTTTGACCTCCTTTTAAAGATTTTGAAGACTTAGGGTTAGGCATGGATATATGATCCATATTGAATCTCAAATTTTTTCTCATACCTTGCATTTTTCTCATTGGTTGCATGCCTCCTCCATTTTTCTAATTGGCTACATGCAGATCATATAGGAAATGTAAATGATTCATCCTTATCCTTTTTTCATTTTGAAATCTATCTATGTCAACTCCAAAAATAGTTTACATCTGAGTTTGTGAGGGCACAAACTCATATGTTTATTCTATGTTACTCAACACATATTGGACTACTGGTGCTTAACACATACTATCCTAGATTGCTCGGCACCAACTACACTCTATCTTGCTTGGTACATAAATGATTCTAGCTCACTTGGCATAAATTATATTCTAACTTTCTTGGCATCAACTATGACTAGACACTTATATGTCACTCAACACTTATATAGTACTTGGCACCTAAAGTCACTTGCTACACACTGTGGCTTGGCATACATAGTGTATTCTACTTCAATAAAAAAATTGATTAAGTGTGTTGACACTCAAATGCCAAAACTATCGAAGGACTAACAATCCCCCCCTTTGACATGAGTGTCAAAAACACTTAACTTGACTTTGCTAATCTATTCTTATGAGTACCTTATCCACAAAGTTTCAAAATTATTCAAAATTATATCAAAATACCTTAACTCCCCCTGAGCTGATTGTGCCTTGGCATTCTTGAAATCAAAATTTTGTACTGAATGTGCCTGATGCTCTTTGTCTTCTATCCTATACCTGTGTCTATCTTTGTATCTAGTTTACTAGAGCTTATGAAATTTCTACATTTGCATTAGAGAAAATTTCCATATGATTGCCAAAATTTTGTATCTCCCCCAAAACATATATCTCCCCCTTTTCCTTATTATTATTTCTCTCTCTATCTTATTATCTCCCCCTTTTTAAAACTTATGTCAAAGGGCTCTAAGGAGTAATACCATACTTAGCCAAAAAAGTACTATTTACCTCCATTATTGTTTTCAAAGTTGCATCCCAATTCTCCAAAGCTATGTCAAATGACTTGTGCTAGATGGCAGTCTCTACAACAAGGTGTACAAGTCCATCGAGGGTAGAAAGATTTGGATCTTTCTTTAAAACTATCTCAGCACAAACTTGTTCCTTATGGAGGACTACTAAATGAGGAGTTATGGAGGACTGGATCTACATCAATTTAGCCTTAATATTTACTTCCTCTGCTATTTTTATAGCTAACTCACTTTGTGTGTGAAACGATTGTGCAAAATGCTTCTCACTTTGAGATAGATCTCTAGGTAATTGCATGTTAGATATTTTCAAGTTCCTTTCCAAGCTCATTATTCTTTGATTAGTTTCTTGTGTGAAATTTGAAAATTCACACAACTTCTTATACAATGAAAAAATGTTTTCAAGGACAATTTTGGCTTTATCTATTGTCTTGGTCAACTCTACCTATTCAAGTACAATTCCACTTGATATCTTCTCATTCACCTTTCCTTGTAATTTTCTTTCTAACCATTCCATGAGTTTAACATTGGTGTCCTAGTCATGATTCATCTCTTGGTCAACTATGTCTAATAGTTTCTCAATTATTGGCTTTCCGTCATCTAGTGACTGCAAGTGGAAGGCATCTATGAAGATGTCCTTTATATCATGAAGTGCTTGCTTATGTTTAAACTCTTTCCTCAATATTTCCTACCTCATCCTTCTATCCAATGCATTTTTCATTTTAGTGATTTGTACTATTGTGATAGTCTTAGAATCATAGGAGGGTATCATAATCTCTTCATCTAATTCAGGGTCTCCATAGTGAAGTACCCTAGCTACTCTTGTTGAACTAAAGCCTAAGTTGAAAATTATAGGGGGATGACATCAGTGCTCAGCTTTTGAATGGCCTTAGTAGGAGTTTCAATCTTTGGTAATTTTAACAATATCTAAATGGCAGTTTGCTCCTTTTCTTTTGCTGCATCTTCTTTTTCATCTAATTTCCTCTATTCTACACTCGACATCTAATCATTGTCACTAGTTGCACTTGGTGTAGGTGGTGGTGAAAGCATCAAAACCTTATTCCTAGTAGCTCTATAAGTGAAATGTGGTTCTTGTGTTTTCACCTTTTACCTTTGTGGTGTTGCTACTACCTTTTTTAGTTCATCTACAATCACCAATACAGAGCTTGTACACAATTGTGCCCATAGAGTAGATTGGTGAAGGATCTTTCAAAGATCCTCTGCAGTAAGTGGATTGACATTTTGAACTATCTTGTTAGTAACATCCTTTATGATTACTATCTCTATAGGTGTAGTGGTTACATGAGGTGCACTAGGAGGTGGAAATTGTGTGTCTTGCACACTCTATTCATCTTCTTGCTACTAGTCAGCTATTGCCATAGTTTTTTCTCCCTTTTCTGATTCCTCCTCTTCTTTCTCCTTATTCTCCTCTTCTCCTTTCTCCTCCTCACCTTGATTTTCCTCCATTGCTTTTCTTCTTCCTTTTCTTTCTCCTCTCCCTTTTGTTCTTCTACTTTCTTTTCTTCCACCTTTCCTTTGGCACTAGATTCCGCCTTATTTTTTTCTTCCACCTTATCATTAGTTATCTTGTATATTGTTCTCCATATCTGTGTGGACTTATTTACAACATCTTCAACTTTTTTTTGAAGAATGTAGAAGGCTCTATATTTGAGTCAAAATTTCCCACTATGTTTCTTTTTTGCCTCGGTTATTTGAGCCTTTTTCATATCAAGCTTCACTTGTGCTAGGGTAGATTCTCTAATCTCCCTTTCCATCTTCAAACAATAATGCCATTTATTCTCAACTATCTCATAAAGTTCCTTTGCCATAGTGTTATCAAGCTCTAGAGGTGTGTTCTTGAATTCTGCCATCATGGCATACACAGATTCCTCTATTTTATTATGATCTTCCCTACTAAGGCTATTAAAATTGAGAGACTTTAAATCATTTAAATCTGCATTTTTAATCTTATTACAAAGTTTGTCAATTGCAAATTGAGGAGGATGGCTTGCCAGTTTAAATTGGCTAATGTCCTCTGACTTTGTCCTCTCTTCATCATCTATGTCTGGTTGACCCACATATCTTCTTCTCTTTTTAGGCTCTTCAGTAGGCTGGGTGGTGGCTTTCTTCTTTTCCTTTGATGCCTCTTTAGCCTTTTGGGTAGATTCCCTTGTAGTGGCCCTTGTTGTTGCTAGCTTAGCTAGAGCTAGTTTGGTTTGAGCTAGTGGACTTTCTCTTCTTCTACTCAGTAGGTGTAGGTGCTTCCTCAACTTCTTCTCCCTTGACGCCTTCCTCTTTGTCTTCTCCTTGGCCTTGTTTCATCTCAACTATCCCTTGCCCTTGCTCTTCTTCTTCATCACTGTCCACTTCTACTTCTTCTACTTCTTCTTCTCCTACTTCACCTTCAATGTTTGCCCCAAATGTCTTCTTTATTTTCCTTACCATTTTATCTTTCTTCTTGATGACTAAAGGAATTTTCAACTTAGTCTCAACTTTGGACTTGACAACATCATATGTCCCAAAGTGAGAAGCCTTCTTATCAATTTCTTCTACTAGAAATTTTATGATTGTTGTTGAGGCTTCATCAACATCCAACTTATAGCCTAATGGCCCTAGCCATCTTACTCTTGGTATTGCTATTTGAATATAGGTATAATCAATATCAACCAAGAAACATATATCATTTACATGCTATTCAACTAGTGATACTAGTATTCTCATTCTTTACTTCATAGACTTCTTGAAGTCCTAAAAGTGGCTTGTCATCTAAGCATCAAAATTGTCTCCCATCTGATCAATGAACTCATTGATTTGGGTGACTACAAACTTGTTAGAATTCCAATTCACCTTACCAATTCAAGGGAATTCTTCCATCACATAAAAGAATATGAGTTCTGCTAGATCATAGGTATGATCTTTCTTCACCAACTTATATGTTGCATCAATAGCTATGTAGGGTACACTGTTCAGTTTGTTGGGTTGAATGAATTTATGTGAAATTATCCTCACAGCAAAGTCAAGTAGGGGTTCAATCATAGTTTCAATAGTCATTCCCCTATTGTTCTATTTTTTTGTTCTCAATTACCTCCTTTATGTCACTTCTCAAAGTCTTTGGCTGATCTAGGGTTGGGAGACCGATAACCCTAAGAAAAATCCTCTTTGTAATCTTGTTAGGTCATATCTCTAGCCAAAGATATCCATCATAAATTCAACACAAAGAAATGTGAATCTATTATGTTTTAAACACCATAGGAAACACTAGGGTTTTGGTCATGCCCTTCTTCTCAACAATTTGAAACTCGTCCTTCAATATTCTATTGTCACCCAACTTATCATATGCATTGAATATTTCTAAATCATCTATGGCACCAATTTTGCAATTGTAGCACTTTCTTATATCTTGCACTATGACAACCTTGGGTGGAATGATAGATAATGCACTAGCAGGGTCATTTTTATAGGCAACTTCAAGGATTGGCCTAAATTCAGGTTGTTTGGCTTCATTGCTAACAAGTTGAATCTCATGATCTTTCTTAGCCTTAGGGTTTCTAGAGCTAGAAGCCATTTTACTAAACTAGGGCTTTAATTGTATTAAAAAAAGTAACTCTACATAGCTTGGCACTTGATAAATACCTTTGAATTGATGAGTTCATGTTGAATTACTATTGAAATTGATACAAATGACTGTAAGGTTGCTGCTCGATCATCTCTTCACTCTTCTTGTCTTTGCTCTACATTTGAATGATGTTAAAATGAACAAAATTTGACCTTATACTTGTCAAAGACCTAGCATTAAAAATTTTGTGCTTACACCTAAAAAATTCAGTGCTTGAAGGATTTAGTATGACTCGGCTTCCATTGTAGTTCATTTTCTTAGCTTCCATTAGACTTCTACTTCACTCAGCTTCAACTATTAGCTTGGTAGCTATTAGAAACTCATCATCCATTGGAGCTTCACTCAGCATCTAAGAGTAACTCAGCAAATTTTTCAAAAAAATTCTTGGCACCTTTTCTCATGTAGATTTATTCTTTGTAGTACTTATTTATTCCTTGGAAATGATGTATGTTTTAACTTTGTTTATCAGTCCCATACATCTATTTTTGCTTAGTTGGATGAAGTGTGATCACTTGACCTCTTGGGTGAAGTGATCTCTCCACTTGATGTGCTACACTCACCTTTCTTCTTTGAATTCTTGTTCATTTGTCCTCTTATTTGTTCAACATGAACCTTAACTTTTCCTTTGTTGACTTTAGTCCTGGGTGCTCTTGACTTTCTTGGGAAATTCCTACTAATATGACTAGTCTTCAAGAAACTAAAACATGTAGTTTGGTTTAACCATCTACTATAACTACCTTTAAAATGTGTTCTTATGCAATTATTAGGGATGTGTCCATACTCTTGACAATAGTGAGAGCTATACCCGGTGTTGTAATCCTAGTTGTAGTGATGTGCATGATTGGTTCCTCTTGCAGACTGATTAGGTGTCCACATAGGCTTTGATTTGCATTCAAATGCTTTATGTCTATATTTTTGGTAGTTGTAGCAGTGACCTTAAAATCTTGGTGTCCTCATAATCTTTGTTCTGCATTCATGTGCTTGATGTCCCTAATTTTTGCAGGGTAAAAGCACAAACCTGTGTCACCTTTTATAAAGGAGAAGTGATATCAGAATTTAAAGTCTTCAACTTTAACGAAATAAAAGTGGCATTTGTGCTTAGAATTTGAAGATGATGTAAACTAAAAAAAATGTGTAAAATTGGATGAAGTTTATGTCTATAATTTTTTTTAAAAAAAATTGAGTGAAAATTTTATTTATTTTTGTATTTTTAAAGTGTATTTTTAATTTTTTTTTAAATACTAAAAATATAGAGTTTTTTTCACGTCATACAAATATATGTAAATGTTCATATTTTGGTTTGATTTTGGAATATATTAGAGCTAACATGTATACCTAGTGCACTGAAAAAGAAAATTTTAAATTTGGCTAATATTTTTGAAGTTATAACATGTCAAAGTCAAAGTTATCAGAAATTGACAGTTTTTTCTCCTGTCAAACTTTTTCCATCAAATCTACATTTTTTTTTAAAAATTACATATTCTTGAAGAAGACTCTCTCCTCTAGTGCAGCATAAAAAAAAATTAATTTTTTAACATGATTTACTATTTTTTTCTTATTTTTGAATAGACATCTTCCTGAATCTTAAGATACCTACTTGTAATATTTTTAAATTATAACATATTATTCATAATCATAACTTTAAAAAAATTATATGATCATAATCGTGACTCCAAGAACTACAAAATTATATTTTTAGTTTTTAGAAAAAGCTTCAATTTAGTAGGTCATATTGGCATTCAAAGTGAGATGTTTACAGAAGCTCTAATTTTTGCTTGTTTGGCTGCCACATAGGATGCCACATAGACTGTTTCGGCCATAACTATTTCAGCTGGAATAGTTCAGGCTGAAATAGTTTCGGCTAAAACACCTATCAGTAGAATAAACTACCAATGGTTAATGTCACTATTTGTTATTAAAAAAATTTTTTTTTCCTTTTTTTAAAAATTAAATATACAGGGACAGTGAAAATTGGAAGAGGGTTTTCAAAAGACAATTAATTTTGAAGCAATTTTAAACAACTGTTCTACGGATTTAATCAATATTGCAAAGGATCGAATATTTTGAAGGTGCCTTTTTTTCTTGTCTAATTATTTTTATTTTTATGTATTATATATTGAACCATTAGCTGATATTTAGTGAAATCTAAATTTATTTATTTTTCTTTCTATAGATTGAAATATTCAATGAGTAGTAAAAGAAAAAGATCAAGGAAATATGATAGAAAAAGAGATGACAAAATGAAAGGCCATACAAAACATGATCAAAACCAACCTACTAAAATTCCTAAACATGATGAGATTCATGAAGAAAATGAAAGTAATGAAGAGGAGGAAATTGGCAGTTCTATTGATAGAGACAAATTAGAAAGCATAAAAAAATTGATTGATTTGGATGAAGAACTACTTTTTAACCAAATTTCATCTAAAGATATGATAAATGATAACACTATCAGAAAGCATTATCAGAACATGTGGGATAAATATTTCAAAGATAAAAGTATATTTAGACAGGCACAATTATTTGTCAAGTTATTTAGGAGAAAAGATACAAGACCTGTTTTAGAGTTGTTGGGTGTTGATAATATTAAAAGCCATGCCTATAATATTAATAAAATAATAGTTGAAAACTTGCAAAGTGATTATAACAAAATTGACAACACAACTCAAGGAGGTGATTTGAGTAATGCACACAGAGCATTGATGAGTATTATATCTAGTAGAAAATTGACACATAGAAAATAGGTACGTGCAATTTTTGATGTACTACATATATCTAGAAGAACTATCTAGAGATACATCAAGAGGAGAAATATGCTAGATGATAACATTGAGAATAACTGGGTGAATATTTGTAGAGTTCCTCGAAAAGAAAAGATTTTTGAAGAAGTAAAAAGACAAGTTATTGAATTTTGGACCACACCTTCTTGTGTTTCTTCCAACAGGCATGATACTATACAAATTAAAGATCAAGAAATAGGGGCCAAAATTGAACATCCAAAACATTTCATAGATATAACTCAAAGTGAATTATTTGAAGCATTAAAACAAGAATTTTCAAATGTTAAAATATGTCAGAGAATGTTTGAGAGTTTACGTCCTTCCTTTGTACGCATAAATAAGATGCATGAAACTTGTTGTTGTAGAAATCATGTTGAATTTGGTCTACACTTGCAATCATTTAAAAAAGTTATGCAGTACTTGATCCTAATTTGGTCAACCCTAGCAGTACAACACAATTTGTGAGGTCCATATTATGTGATAAATTAAAAGATTCAGATGAATTCAAAGTGCAATGCATCAAAAATCAATGTGAAGATTGTGCAGATTTACATAAATTTTATGAAATTATGCAAGTTGAGAATATTAATGAATCCACACCAGTTTCATGGATGAGATATGAATATGAGACATACCAAAATAATAAAGGAGATGAATCTAGAAAAATTGTATTGAAGGAGAGTGAATTGCATTATGATGAGTTCATGGCCAAGTTTCATCCATTGATATATCCACATATCCAACATTTTCATGGTGCATGCTGGCAAGCTAAATAGTTTCGTGATTCCAAAAATTGTTTTCCACCTAGTTGTATTCTTTCAGTTGTATATTTTTCTAAGAATTATACATTTACACCTCATACAGAGCTCCAACGCCAATATTATCATTTTGAACAAGTTGCAATATTTGTGCAAGTGACCTATAGACATGCACAATTTGAGGTGGATCAGATAGAAAGATTGGATGAAAATGAACACATCATCAGCAAAGAGGTTCATTTCTATATTAGTGATAATAGAGTTCATGAAAAGAGTTATGTGGCTCATTGTTTTGCAATTTTCTCTGAAGATCTTAGAAATCATGGAATAAATGCTTCAGAGCACTGGATTTGGTCTGATGGATGTGCAGGTTAGTATACACAAAATGGTTACATGTTTATTTAACTTTATTTTAACTTATATTTATTTGGACATGTCTATTTCTATTTGATATATGTACATGGATAATTGTAGATACTTATCATGTTTCATGTTCACAGGACAATTCAAATCTGCAAAAACATTTAATTGGTTAGCAATGCAACATGCTAGAACCAATGTTAGGTTTTTATGGAATTTCTTTGAAAGTGGAGATGGAAAAGGGGAGCATGATGGAGCAGGAGCATGTATAAAATGTGCACTTCAATAACATGAACTTGCAGGTAAATATATGCATTTCTAAAATGTTCATGTTTAATACTCTAGTAGCATATATTTTAAATTTTATATATACATGCATATTGTATGTACATACAAGGAATAGGATAGAGAGTGCAAATAAAATTGTTGAATGATGCAAAGTTCATTTTGTTACTCAAGATACTGAATACAATAAGCGTTACTTTTGGGAGGTGAAAGGTGAACTAAGTTATATTTATTTTTAATATATTTTTCAAATCAAGTTGAGTTTTAATTAAATATTTATTTTGAAATATGATGATTATTGTTTGTATTCATAACAGATATAGATCGATCTAATCCTTACAATTTTCAAATGATTATTGGAATTAGAAGTTTACATCAAGTGATGACTACAGGAAACCATAAACCTCCAGTAATTAAAGCAAGAGAGAAAACATGTTTTTGTGATGATTGCATTAAGGACAATCTACTGAGTGCATGTGAAAATATTAGAAATGGATATGTTTTACATTGGTATTTGAAGGAGATAGTTAGAAATCCTCCTTTTGAAGATGTTGAAATTGACATTGACATTCATGATCCTATATATTCAGCTAATTATGAGTGCATTTCTAATTTAGTTATGGTAGGTTTGTGTGCATATATACATATATATAAATTAATATACATGTATATTTGTTTTAAAATTAATTTATATTTATCTATATTTTTATATACATGTAGGAGATATTTTTGTAGTTCAAACCTTACCAGATAATGCGAAAAATGTGGACTGTTATCTTTTAAGATGCACAAAAGTGAAAAACAAGTTGCTAGAAGGAACTATAAATGCTGATGAATAGTCATATCCAATTGGATCAATTGTTATTGAAGGAACATATTATCAACAAACAAGGGTAATTGATAGTGGTATTGAATTTATTGAATACAAGCCTAGAGAAAAGGTTTTACACTATAGTAACCATGCTATAGTAACCAAATTACAATTTGAAGCATTACAAAGAAAAGGATGTCGTGGAAATCAAAAGTGGAAATTTCCTATTGTAGAACATGAAAATCTTCTAGAGATCATAAAAAGTAGAGAGGATTTTAACAATACATTGTTTGTGGAGCTCTAGTTTACCTATGTACTTATTGTGGAGCTCTAGTTGAGTTATGCCTGTATAGCTCTTATACTTTCATATTTAATATGGATAGGATATTTGTTTTATAAATTTTTGTACATTGGATCATTTATCTTGGATATGCAAAATTAGACATGTATTGTTATTTTTATTTAAAATCGACATGGATATCTTATTTAAGACCAGGTCTCTTAGGACCTCCCCTTAAGACAACCCCTTTAGTATTTGTATGTATTTATATGTACATTGTTGATGTTTTCTTACATATGATTGTTAATGTTGTTATGTATTTATGTACATATAATCTTTATATGTTCTTATATGATACATTCTTTATGTTTGGATATAATTGTTATGTTCTTGCATGCATTAAATTTTACTAATTAAATGTTGTAACATGCATTCTTTAGGTCATACTCTTTATATGTTCTTACATGTATATTTTATATGAACTAGCATACATATTACATACATTATATTTTATTAATTAAATGTTGTTAATTATAGTTAGATTAAATATAGTTAATGCATGATCTTCATTAAATATAATTAGACTAAATATAGTTAATTATACTTAGATTAAATATATAGAACTTAATAATACTTATATTAAGACATGTCATTTAAGTATAGTTAATTAAACTTAAATTAAGGCATTAAAAATAGTAACATGTATGTATAAACATGAATATTGAAAACATATACATATGTATATTAACTTTTATTAATGAAATGTTATAGTTCATGCATTCTTTCTAGGTGATCATAGTCTTTATATGTTCTTATGTACATGTATATGTTATATTATTATGTACATCAACCATTAAAATTATATAGTTAATTACACTTAGATTAAGGCATTAAGATGAATAACTATACATATACATGTAAACTTGGATATTGAAAACATGAATAACATATAGAAACATGTGCATAACACATACATAAGTTACATAAAAGATGAAGACATCAAAAGATCAATAAAATAGATGTGTACATTAAAAGATCAATAACATACATGTGCATATATCTAGAGAATATAATATACCCATATTAAATGTATAAAAATAGATCATGTATCAAATGTCTGGAAATAACATATATAAAACATCAAAATCTCCATATAAACATATATCTTGAAATAACATATAAAACATCATTTAGTGTCCGTGATATGAACACGTATCTAGAAATAACATATAAAACATCAAAGTGTCCATATAAACCATGTATCTGAAAATAACATATAAGACATCAAAGTGTCTGGATATAAAATGTATGCATATGGAAATAACATATAAAACATAAAACTATCCATATAAATATGTATCTAGACATAACATGTGTGTAATAAAATAAAAGGCCACATATGATCTAATCAGCTACATCCCCCCTCCTGATCCTGGGCCTTGTCCCCAAAAGGGTCTATCAGCTACATCTGAACCCTATGTCAAATGATAACTTGAACCATTTAATTATGTGTACAGACAAATTATATCAAGATCTACATGTATATAAATCAAATATATATATATATATATATATATATATATTGTAACATACTTAGGACTCATGACGTGTAGGATCTGTCGGTGTCTACAGATCAGCAAAACGTAACATACTATCACTCAAACCCTATAACACATACACAAACACACACATATACATTAATTTAAACATATAGACATATTATTTACTATAATAAAAATAAATCTAAACATATAGAGATATTTACCATAGCATTATGTAATGCTCTGCCGATCTGACTGATATCTGAATCATGTAATGAAAAAATAGTACCAACATCCAAGTCAATAGTGTGGCCTTGATCTAAAAGCATGGAAGTAAATAGACCAGGTTGTTTAGCACTAAGATCTTAAGTAGGGGGGGTGATGTAGGGTCCTGAGTAGCTGGGGCTAGTGCTGTAGCCTACGCCTGTGTAGCAGTAGGAGCAGTAGAAGGTGCAGGAATGTCCTCCTGCCTCTGTGAATCCTCTAGGACTGTTGTACATGAAAAAATATGTCTAATCTAAGAGCTCATGTCATGAAGTAGAATCTTTGAGAGTGTAGATAATGCTCGATATGCATCTAAAAGATCATACGCTAAATATGATGCAAAACAATGCAATGCATCCACCTCTAAGACTACAGAAATGTCTACAGGAGAAGGTATGTCTACAACTCCATAATCATCATCAATAGGTGTGCTAGATGATGTAGCTATGGGAGTGGTACCTCAAGAACATAGCATATATCTACCACATCAATCAAAAGAAATCTTGTGTAACTGTGTGGTGACGGTGGTGATGCTCAAAAAAATATGTGTCCTAATTGTGTCATCGGGAACACTCTCACCTGCAGCAACCATTTGTGGACCTCTTAGCATAACCAAAAGGTTTTGACCCACCATTTCCTATTTGTTAATAGGTGCAAGAGTGTTCGTGGGTCTAAATCTATTAGAAAGTCTCCCCTGAACCTACCCAACATGCCCTGGATAATCTGTATAGTCAACATCATAGTGTAAATGAAATTCTACTAACAATTGTTTGCAAAAATATAGAGGGAAGTCATCCTTCTGTGGCCATCTATGATGAGTAGCCAACCAATGAGGATACATCAATGGTGAGATGAGTGGATTAGTACACTTCGTCACAGAGTAGCCTCTAACTCTGTGACAATCTATATAAGATGGAAACATGGATTTCACCATGCTGGTGGAAACCTAAGTGTCAATCTGTGTGTACTTCACAGTGCTAGTGACACTATGAGATAAAGAAGAATAAAATGTCTCAATGCTCATATCATCAAAAGGGTTGTATGATTTAATTGTCTGAATCATACAAAATAAATCCTCTCACATCACTGTGACCTTCTCCCTATTAGGGAGGGTGGTAGAAGAGGAAAGTGAGGTATCCAAAACCTGCATAACATGAGATAATCTCACAACTGTATCTCTAAATAATTTCTATCTATCATGAGTGAAGGAGGTCAATCTATGTGTTGTACCAAACTTAGCACTCTGACCCCCAACATGAACATTGACATCCCTTGAGGATGCAGGAGCATGATCCTCAGAACTAGATGCCATAATGTATATATGAAAATAAATATGAGGATATGAATGTGAAGCTACAAGAGTGATAAATATCTAGAGATCTACACATGCCTATATATACAAATATAGACATACAAGTGTATTTAAATTAAAATAATTAAAAGTTAAATTTAATTTGAAACACATGTACATATAAACACACAAGATTAAATGTATGGTGCTAAATTCAATCATGTAACATACATATGTATTTTAAAACAAATTATCTTAGAGACCATATCTAATGTACATTGTAACATGCTCATGCAAATGTGAAAAATAAATATTTGTACATGTACGTGTATATGCAATAAAAATAAAATAAAATTTCTTGATTAAATGATAACTACATGTACAAATGTATACATGCAATAAAAAAATATAATTCTTGACTAAATTCTAGATTTTGATGTAAACGCTTTGATGATTATGGGAGTTTATATGAGAGTTAGGACATAGGGATAGAAAAATTTGTTACTAGATAAGTAAATGATTTTAGTTAGCAAATGTTAGTTTACAATTTATAACTCATGACTTAATTTAGTAGTTTGAATTAGAGTGAAGAATGTTAATAAATTAAATGGGATATAGTTTTATTAAGGTTGATAGTAAGGTTAGTCTATTATGTGCTAGTAAACATATGAATACGTACTACAACCTATACTAGACATAATGGCCTAGTAGGAGTCCCTAGGTCCCCTTAACATATATATGGATAAAAATACCTAGAAATGTATCATAAGAGGTTGTTATGTGTCATTTGGTAATGTAAGAATCATCATTACCTAATAAGACCTATTATATCCTAATAATACATATTAAGACTTATTAGAACCTATAAAAAATAGCATGACCTATTACGACTCCTATGTCCCCTTAAGACACACATGTATGGATAACGTACTGAAAAATGTAGTTGACATAAGTGATCTTAATGTGTTGTTTGGTAATGTAAGACTAATTATTACCTGAAAATACCTATTATGTGCTAGTAAACATATGAATACCTATTACAACCTATAACATACGTAATGACCTAGTAGGAGTCCTTAGGTCCCCTTAACATATATATGGATAAAAATACCTATAAATGTATAATAAGAGATCGTTATGTGTCATTTGGTAATGTAATAATCATCATTACCTAATAAGACCTATTATATAATAATAATACATATTAAGACTTATTAGAACCTATAAAAAATAGTATGATCTATTATGACTCTTATGTCCCCTTAAGACACACATGTATGGATAACATACTAAAAAATGCAACATAAGTGATCTTAATGTGTTGTTTTGTAATGTAAGATTAATTATTACTTGACAATACCTATTATGTGCTAGTAAACATATGAATACCTATTAGAACCTATAACAGACGTAATGACCTAGTAGGAGTCCCTAGGTCCCCTTAACATATATATGGATAAAAATACCTAGAAATGTATCATGAGGTCGTTATGTGTCATTTGGTAATGTAAGAATCATCATTACCTAATAAGACCCATTATATCCTAATAATACATATTAAGACTTATTAGAACCTATAAAAAATAGTATAACCTATTATGACTCCTCTATCCCCTTAAGACATAGATGCATGGATAACGTACCTAAAAACATATCATTTAACTGATCTTAATGTGTTGTTTGCTAATGTAAGACTCATTATTGCCTAACAATAACTAGATGTTAAAATGAACATCATCAATATCTAAGTGTGGTTAATTCGGTTAGTAGAGGGCCTATGATATGGTTAGAATGTGGTATGGGTTATGATTGTAGTTAATATAGGGTTATGGTAGAAGGTGTATTTAATGTCAAAATTAATTTCACCATAAGATATTATTGTTTCACCTCTAGATCCATCAGGTTATGTTAGAAACTGAACAATGTCCCCTAAAGGTTTGCTACATTTTTTACTAATGTTTTTCTACATGTTTACCTCATGTTTTTCTATATTTTTAAAATTATTTTTTTGACAATTTAACCTAATGTTTTTCTATATTTTAGGCTAATGTTTTTCTACATTTTTATCTCATGTTTAACTACATTTTTGCTAACAAATTACTTTAAATAACATTCTAAAAAAATCTAAAATAATTAAAATAATTTAAACATATTAAAAAATAAACAATTTTAAGTATTTCACTGATGAAATAGGCAAAAAACAACAAATTTAAGTACAATTAACATCTATTAATCAAAAAATATGTTAAAAAACTATTAAAAAGTGGGGAGGAAAAAGCCACTAACCAGTTATGACCGACAGACTTGACCTACTCTCCAAAAATCTAGGAACCGCAACAGTGACAATGATAGCCACAAGAGGTTTGCGATAGTTTTATTGCGGCTTGGGGTTTTGGCTGTAACCTTTTCGACTGAACGGGTTTCAACCAAAATGGTATGAGCCACATAGGTGCGTGAAACTGCCATGTATGTTCGGTCGTAACCATTCTAGCTGAAACCATTCTAGCCAAAATCCTTTTGGCTAAAACACCAAAGAATATCACAAAGGGTGACACAGGTTTGTGCTTTTACCCTACACTTATGACAAAAGCTTGCATTGGTGGGCTTATTATGCTGATGACTCTTCTTTCTCCTGCACACATTAGATATATGCCACTTTTTACCACAGAAATGACAAGTAGGTTTATTATTCTTACCTTTGTTACTCCTTACTTTTGTAGTCTTGGATGATTCTCCTTGTTCAGTGCTGGTGTAGCCAAGTCCTAAAGTGTCGTTACTTGTCCTTGGTGATTTCAATAATTTCTCAAAGTACTTGATGGCCTCACTAGGTTTTTTGTAACATTCTACTATCTCTTTCTATCTTTTCAATTTATTCTATAGTTGTTTGTTCTGCACCTTCAAGGTAGAGATCTCAATGTCCTTCATGTTTAGCTCATGATGAGGATTCATCATTTGGCTTAAGGTGTCTAGCTGCATGTTTGAAATCTTTTCAAACTCAATTATCTTTTCTTGCAAACTATTGGTGAGATTTCTTTTGTCATCTTCTATCATTGCCTTATCTTCAATGACTCTCTTCTTTTGTTTGGTCACTTCACAAAGCATTATGCCTTGTGATTCTTGTTCAAGCTTGAGTAATCTGATTTCTTCAGCTCGTGCTCTATTTTTCTCCATTAGTTCTACTATTGCTGCATCAAATTTCTTGGAATCTCCATTGGAAAAAACTTGTGTGGTATCAATCTCCTTGTAGTGTATGTCATTTTCAACTATGGCTATCTCCTTCATTCTTTTTAAGGACTTTCTCAATTCTTCTCTAGCTTCTTCCACTTTGTGTAGAGCTAGATGCACAACAATCACTTGATTGTCTATGATCTTCCCAAGTTTGGAGACTTCCATCGCCAAACCTTTTCTCTAAGTTGTTAGGCTTCTCCTTGTGAGAACCTATGCTCGAATACCAATTTTTGGAATGTTCAAAGATGGGAAGAGTACTTCTAAGAGGGGGGGGTGAATCATAAGTACAACACTTTTAACCCTTTCTTTTAAATATATAACTAAAAAGAAAATTGCATGCAACTAAAGATATAATTGAACATGCAGTAAATCACATGCAATAACACATAACACCAAATTTAGTAACCCAAAAAACCTCTAGGAATAAGAAGGTAAAATTGGGATGGGGATGATACCCACAAAATTCACTGCAACAATAATGTTCAACCACTTCTGATGGTCTACCCTATGAAAAGCCTCCCCTATTAAAGGCTTTACACTATGTCAATAGTGACCTGGTTAGAGGATTTATAAACACTTTACATGAAGTGTCACCCTATTAAAGGATTTACAAACACTTTACATGAAGTTTCACCTTGTTAAAGGATTTAAAATAGGTTGTTAAACCCACCTAATACATAGGATTTTCAATCACCTTCTCCAAAGATTCTCGTACCTAGTTGTTAATCTAACCTACCAATATAGGATTTCAGCATCTAATACAATGACAAGAAAGTATTAGGAATCTTTGACCTAATTTCTTACAATATTTAATTACTAATTTTAGGCTTTTTTCCTACTCCTTTTGACCTTGATCCTTTGAGATCTGATATCTGATCGTGTTCCTTGTCCCTTGTGTTGTTCTAATCAACTAGATATGAAATTGTTGCTCTATTCCTCTAAGTATTACTCACTTCTCAATGTAATTTCACTATAATCTCCCCATACACTATTCTCACCCACATACCTAATGGAGTTTTTGACCTCTTTTTAAAGATTGTGAAGACTTAGGGTTAGGTATGGATCTATGATCCATATTGAATCTCAAATTCCTGCCCATACCTTGCATTTTTCTCATTAGTTGCATGCCTCCATTTTTCTAATTGGCTACATGCAAATAATATAGGGGATGCAAATGATTCATCCTTATCCTTTTTCCTTTTCAAAATCTCTCTATGTCAGATCCAAAAATGGTTTACATCTAAGTTTGTGAGGGCACAAACTCATACTCTGATTTTGTGTTACTCGACACATACTGGACTACTAGTGCTTGACACATACTATATTGGATTTCTTGACACCAATTACACTCTATCTTTCTTAGCACATATATGATTCTGGCTCACTCAACATATACTACATTCTGACTTTCTTGGCATCAACTATGACTCAACACCTATATGTTACTCAACACTTATATACTACTTAGCACCTAAAGTCACTCGGCACCTGTTAAAATACTAACTTGACACACATTGTGGCTCAACATACATAGTGTAATCAGCTTTAATATGAAAAGTGATTAAGTGTGTTGACACTCAAATGTCAAAACTATCTAAAGACTAATAGTGTTCACATCACACAAATGGAGATAAAATTAACTTCATTACTCTTGATTATTATGATGGAAATAGTTTAAGGTTTGGTAATGATGCACCATGTTTCATAAAAGGAAATGGATCTATCAAAATCATAGAAAAGATCATGAGTGAAAATGCTTATTATGTAAAAGGACTTAACTATAATTTGTTGAGTGTGTCACAACTAAATATTTTAGGTTGCAAAGTTGAGTTTGAGAACAAGATAGAAAAGATCTATGAAACTAATGGGAAACTAATTGGGAAAGGTGATCAAACTAGAGGTAATCTATTTTATATTGATATGATGTTACTTATCTTGTTGTAGAACTTGATGATGTGTGGTTATGAAACAAGAGGTTATGTCATGTTAACTTTGATAACTCAGTAAGTATCTATAACATGAAAAGAGTCAGAAGTTATTCTAAATTGAAGAAACCTAAAAATATGATATGCACATAATGTTAGTTAGGAAAAATGACAAAATCTAGTTTGAAAATTAAGACTCACATCTTTAAAGAATTTTTTGGATATTTTCGATACTGATCTATGTGGACCAATTAATGTGAAAAGCTACAAGGGTGACAAGTACATTATCCTATTTATTAATAATTACTCTAGGATGATGAGAGTTATATTTTTGAAACATAAATCTAATGCTTTCCAAATGTTTAAGTGGTACATAGCTAGAGTTGAAAGGAGATAGGAAAAAGATTGAAATGCTTGAGGTGCATAATTTACATCAAATGAGTTTGAGATATTTTGTAATGATAGGGGAGTCAAAATGAAAACTTTTTAAATTAGAACCCCTCCAAAAAATTGATTTACTGAAAGGAGGAATAGATCTATAATGAATTGTGCTAGGATGCTCATGATGGAGAAAATTATTTCTTTGAAATAGTGGAGAGAGGTTGTAAGTACAACTAACTATACCTTGAACTCTGTGTAAGTCAAGAAAGGTACTCATTCAACATCTTTTGAATTATGCTATGGATACTCAACCAATGTAAATTATTTTAAGATATTTGGAAGAAAGTGTCACATTCATAAGGATTTCAAGAATAGTAAATTAGATGCTAAAATTAAAGAAGGTAGATTCCTCGGCTATTCCACAATAAGTAAATCTTATAAGTGTTTAAATACTAACACTAAAAAAGTTGTGGAAAGTGCAAATGTGAAGTTTGATGAATATATAGAGGTATATCAAGTTGAACCTATGAAGGAACATGAAGAGTACAAATAATTTGTATAATTTTATGAAGGTATACCTAGTTGTTAATCAAGTTGTATATCAAAATCAAGTTTTAGTGACTATTGAGTCACATACAATGAATGAAGAGTTGCATTTAGGAACTGACTTATAGTTAGGACCTGAGTTACAGATAGATGTTGCGGCACATTTTGATTCTAAGATAAGTGTAGATGAAAGATATGTCAAATTACCTGATAGAGTAGCACATAGTGATTTAGAAGTTGACATATCTAATGAGGAAAGGAGAGAAGAATGAAGATTGTCAAAGTATGTCATGAGACATCAGTGTTTTAAACAAATTATTGGAGACAAATATGCTAGATGAATGAGAAGTAATACATGTTTGTTGAGCATGCATGAGCCTAAGATAGTGAAAGATGCCTTTCTAAATGAGAACTAGGATAAAGCCATCAGAGAAGAGATTGAGTAGATTGAGAAAAACAAGACATAGACTCTAGTTCCTAGACAAAAGGGCAAGAATGTGATTTGAACCAAGTGGGTGTACAGAAACAAGTTAGATGAAAATGGTTAAATCTCAAGGAATAAAACAAGATTATTTTTTAAGGGGCATGCACAAGAAGAAGCAATTGACTATAGTAAAACATTTTCCCCTATTGCAAGATTGGAAGGAGTAAGAACTTTTCTTGCTTACTCTACATACAAAGGTTTTAAAGTTTATCAAATGAATGTGAAGTCAACATTTCTAAATGGTATATTAGAAGAAGAGGTTTATATAGAATAGCCAGTTGTTGATGCTAACAACAATAACATCGTATGTAGACTACATAAAGCTTCATATGGTTTAAAGAAAGCACTAAGAGCATGGTATGAAAGGCTTTACAATTATCTTATGAAGATTATTTTTTAGAAGACTAATGATAAAAACAATCTATACTTGAAGATAGAAGGAGGTAAAGGTATTTTACTAGCTGAATTTTTTGTAGATGACATCATATTTTGAGGTCAAGATATATTATGTAACACATTTACAAATGAAATGAAGAAAGAATTTGAGATGTCTATGTTTGGGGAGATCAATTCATTTTTTGGATTGCAAGTATATCAGATGAAATATTGTATATAAATAACTTAGTCTAAGTGTATGAAAGAAATATTAAACTTTTTTTGGATTCGAAGATTCCAAACTAGTTATCACATGTATGGAAATAGGAAAAAAAAGGTAAAGAATGATGATTTAGCTAATGTGAATTGAACATTATATAGGTCTATGCTTGACAAATTGCAATAGGTAGTGCATACCAAACCTGACATTGCATTATATGTTGGGATCATTGCAAGATTCTCTACAAATCCTAAGGAGAATCATATGACAACACTTAAGAAAATTATGAGATATCTAAAAGGAATAGAGGACTATGATCTATACTACAAGTAAAATGAAAAATTTGAGTTGAGAGCCTACATTGATGATAGAAAGAGAACAAGTGGTGGATCATTTTTCTTAGTAAATAAATTGGTCACTTGGACCAACAAGAAAAAAATTTGCATATCTGAATCTACTATTGAAGCTAAATATGTGGCTACTGTAGAAAATTTTACAAATGTTGTATGGATCAAACAGCTACTCAAAGGTATGAAGGAGGAAATCACTAAACCTATGCTACATTATTGTGATAATATAAGTGTTATAAATATATCAAAAAACCCTATGATGCACACAAAGACTAAGCACATTGAAATCAAGTATTATCACTTGAAAGAGTTAGTTAAAGACAAAGAAGTGAGGATGGAATATGTGAATACAAAAGAAAAAATAGCTAACATCTTCACAAAAGCTTTATCTAAGGATGCTCATGAGTATCTAAGAGGTCAAATAGGGGTGATACCCCTATCAAAAGCTATTTAAGAAGTATGAGTAGTGTCATGCATCAACTAAAATGAATATTGTCTCTTACAACTTGATGCAGTGGATATTACTTTGGGAGCTGCCTAAAGTAACGAAGGAGCTGAATTAGAATATTTATAGTCACATGAAAGGTGACAAAGGGAGAATCTAAAATTGATTATATATGCATATAGAGATTACACATATTTGATATTATTGTCAAAGAGGGAGAAATTATTACTAGAGGGACATAGAGTAGTTGAAAATAAGAATGAGGGATAAATACATATACGTATACCTAGTAAGAGGGAGAAAGTACTAGGGGAGATATAAGAACATAGAAATGAGAGATAGATTCCTTACTATTATAAAAAGGGAGAGATACTCTAAAGAGGGAGATATAAGAAAGAGGGAGTAGTAAAGGAAATTGAAAAAGCACAAATTACCCTACATAGAGGAAAGACATATACTACAGTGATAAAGGGAGAAATTTTATAGACTTATTTTCTTTTTGTATTGTTTTTAGTATTGGTTTTCCATTAATGCCGAAGAGGGAGATTGTTGATATAAGATTTTTTTGAAGAAAAGAACCTATAATGGAACAATCATTATTTTTTCAATGTTGTCAAACCTGCTACATACTAGTGAGACAATTTATTTTTGGTCTAAAATCTATCATTTATTTGATTGTTGAAGAGGATTTGAAAAAAAGAGATAACAATTGGACCTAGAGAGAGGTTGAGTTATTTGGTATGTAAAAGAAGCACTCAGACCAAGTAAGACATTGATACTATAGAATATTTCTTATCTACCAATCTAAAATAAAAGAATACTCAAGTTAAGACTAGAAGAAGATTAAGTAAGAAAAGTGTCTACCAAGCCTTGCCAAGTAGTCTATGCAAGCCAATCAAGAATTACTAGAAGCCGATTGAATATCAAGAGATGCCAAGAGAAGATAAAAAATGGTGCAAGCCAAGTGATTGTTAGTATATGCTGAGTAAAGTTTAGTTTGACTCAAGCATCAGTAAACTTTAGTGTTTGTTGAGTGAACTAGTGTTGGCCGAGTGATAAAAAGCAATATTAAATCAAAAATTTGACAAATCTAAGCCAACCATTTTTGTTTTTTGAATTGTGTGAAGCATGTAGAAGATAACTATGATGAGTTGGTGATACAGAAATTAAGGTAAACCATTTTGAGGAAAATTTAAGGAATACTATAGAAGAATTTTCTAAAGGAACCAAATGGAAAAGTGAGTAGATTCATTGTATCCTACCTAACCCTAAAATGGATGATTGTGGTTAAGTGACAAAAGATCTAAATTTTCTATTTATAGAAATAGATAGTTAGAAGAAAAGGTTGTCATGTGTGAGAACCTAAGGAAGAAAAGTATTCTAGGGTATTGTTTCATTTAGTGGTTGAATAGAAGTGATGACAATTGGAATGCAAAGAAATAAGGCTTAAGAGCGGGTGAACAACCTATTAGAGATGAAGTGTGTGAGTGTCCAATAGAATGGAGGACTAAAAAAGAGATCTATAATATGCAAGTATGATGTAATTTGTTATCAAATCAAGCCTTACTATTACCTTCTAATCAAAATATTAGTCTATGGTAAATCCTTTGCATTAAGGTTGACCTAGCAGTCATTTGTAAATCCTTTAACTAGGTGACATTCTAATGGAATGGACTAAACTCTTCTAACAATGTTCACTCCTAATAGGGTAATTGAAATCCATTAAACAAGTCACATTAAACAATATGTATTGTAACCTTTAACAAGTTTGGTCTTTCATAGGGCATTAGTTCAAAGGAGTGAGAATTAGTAGCATGTTACTGGTGGTTTTTCCCAAATTAGGTTTCCATGTAAAATTCTTATGTCAACTTGTGTGAATGTTCTCATGTTGTTTCATGTTTACATTTTTGCAAAGTTGTTTTGACCAAGTATAGTAACCTACAAAGTTTAAGTATTGTATGATCTAATGGATGCATGCATGACAAGGTTTTATGGATATGGGTCTACTGCACATTGAAAAGTTGTATTCGTACATCTAGAGCTTGGATAACTTATTCACCCACCTTTATGTTATTCTAAGAGTTCCATCATTTAATTAACATCAAAAATGATTGGTGCTAGTACTATATTGAGTATGGAGGGTGTTAGGATTCCAAAAAATAATAATATGTATTTTAAGTTGCCTTTAGAGAAGTTTTTGAGCCTATTTTTTTTTCCCTAGAATGCCTTATGGGTTTAACAAATTAGTCATGTTGGGGGTATGGAACAAAGTAGCATAAGTCCTCATCTAAGTTATCTCCTTTGAAGGTAGGTATCAAATCTTTCACTTAGACCTTTCTCCTATGCCAATATATTAAAAGAAATGTCTTTTTTTGTTTCATGTATTTGATTTATTCTCATATTTCCATTTCTATAAATATCTAAAGTAAAAG
The DNA here is from genome assembly GCA_028749045.1 of Cupressus sempervirens. Classification (NCBI taxonomy): domain Eukaryota; kingdom Viridiplantae; phylum Streptophyta; class Pinopsida; order Cupressales; family Cupressaceae; genus Cupressus; species Cupressus sempervirens. The sequence continues at coordinate 800,827,624 of CM053793.1, forward strand.
TCTCACCCCCTAAACATTAAAGGCTCATGTATAGGATTTATAAGTTGCATAGAAATTTAGTTCCCAAATATTCATACCTATATAAATCCTAAAGCCTCCTCTATACCTTCTATGGGTATCGTCACTCCTAATAGGGAAAATGAAAAGAAAGATGACCCCCTTGAGTGTTGGAAATCTGATTGAAAAAGCTCCTTGTTGAAGATCAAAGAAGTAGAATGTTGCAAAGAAGGAAGATTGTTGAAAAAGAATGTTTTCAATCATTGTTTTGTCATTGATGTTGAACCTACTATTTGTAGGGATGATATTTTCTTATAAGATCCAAGTACTATCACTTAGTTGATTGATGAAGAGGATCTAATCAACAAGATGTAATAAAAGCACCTAAGGGAAAGGTTAAGTTATGATGTTGTAATGAAGTGCAAGAATCAGTTAAGAAAATGGTGAAGTAATGTATTGGTGACATGCTTAAGGATACAGAGGTTGGTCACACTTACAAATATTAGAGGACAAAGTTGTAACAAGATTGATTGCAAAGCTTGAACTATGATCTTTAGTGGATGCCAAGCAATTTAGTTGAAGCTGAGCAAATTCTTAGTAGAAGTCGAGTAAAAAAAATCTCTAGTGTGTGCCGAATGATCTTCATGTGCCAAGTGAAGTAACAAAAAAAATTTAGTTGATGTCAAGTGATCTTTAGGTGCCAAGCATCAGGAAAAATGCAGTTGATGCCGAGTAACACAATATGAGCTGAGCGCAAATATTTCAATAGTGCCGAGCTATTGCATTAATATAAAAAGATGAAGATTCACCAAATATAAGATGACATAGTGGTTACATTGAATTTTTTGAATGAGTTGGAAGATAAGGATGATGAGTTGGTGGCATAGAATCCTATGCAAACCATTTTTGGACAAATTCTAAACGATCACTCAAGAAATTTCTAGAGGAAATAGAATATGGATTAGATGCAATGAATCCTACCTAATCCATGCAAGTTGAAATTGAAGAATGGAAGAATCAAGTGGGAAAAGGAATTTGAAGACTTCTATTTAAGAAGTTATAGACCAAGAAGAAAAGAGCTACTGAGACTATTGCTGCTAAAGAGCCAAATCTACAAAGTAGTTAGAAGGGTGTCAAAGTGGAAGACGTCTAGGAGAAGGAAGAGCACAAAGGCTATGCTTCTATGAGTGGTCATGAAGAGATGATTGCATTGGTACATTGAGTTTGGAGACTCAAGGAGACTAAGCTTGAAAGAAGGACAAGTTATCAAGAGTTGCAGAGTTTGAAGGCTAGGCAAGGGTATGAGCTAAGAAGTGATTTGAGATCTGCAAGATAAGTTGTATGTTGTAGTCAAGTCAAGATTTTCTAATACTCTCTAGAAATTGTATTAGATCTAAAAAATCCTAAGGAATTAGGTTGGCCTAATAGCCATTTGTAAATCATTTAATAGAGTGACATTCAAGTGAATGTTATAAAGTCCTCTAACCATGCCCACTTCTAACAGGGTGGTTAAATCCTCTAACAAGTTCACATTGAATAGTGTGTTGTAAGCCTTTAACAAGGCATGCCTTTCATAGGTCATCACTTTAGAATAGTGAGAACTGAGTAGCATATTACTAGTGGTTTTTTTCAAATTGGGTTTCCATGTAAATCACCCTATCATGTGTTTATTTCTTATGTGTTATGCTTGCATGCTAATTTATGGTAACTTGTTGATAAGATAAGTTAAAGCTTGGATGAATGAATGGTTGAATGAGTTCACTATACTTAGTGAAAAGTTTGAATAGGAAATTTGGACCTTGAATAACTGATTCTCCCCCCCCACATCCCCCCTCTCCCTCTGAGTTATTCTAAAGTAATTCTAACAATTGGTATCAGAGCCATCTGCTGATTTAGTTTCAAGGTACTAGAAGCAGAAAGATCAAGATGTCCAAGAGAGAAGTTCCCAAGCTCAATAAAGAAAACTTTGCTGCATGGTAGAGTTTGATGAAATTGAACTTTCGATGAATAGGTGACTATGCACAAACCTCAATTGGAATAGAACAAGTAACTCTAGTAGGACCTCTTACTAAAGATGATTTCAATAAAACGGAGCATAACCAAGCAATGTTGGAGATTTCCTCTGCACTTAACTATGTAGAATATGATGACATCAAAGACTATGACACTGCATTCAAAATTTGGAAAACCTTTTTAGAAATCTATGGAGGAGATCAAAATGTTTAGAGACCAAAGAGAGAAATCCTATGAGAAAAGTTTGATGACATGAAGATGGAAGAAGTTAAAAATGCTACTCAGTACATTGCAAGAATGAAAGAAGTGGTGAGTGTAATAAGAAGTCTAGGTGAACAATTGGAAGAAGAAAAAACAATTCAAAAATACTGAAGAACTCTACTCCCTATCTATGCTATTAGAGTTTCAGCCATGCAAGAGCTAAGGTGTTTACAAGGGAACAAACTAACCTTTGAAGAAATAGTGGGAAGACTTACTACATTTGAGCTATCCAATTTTGACAACTAAAAACCTGAGAACCTTGCATCTGCTTTCAAGGAAAAGATGATAATAAAAGAGGCTGAGGAGGACACATTAAGTAAGAAAGGAGAAAAGGAAAACATGCATCTAGTGATAGCAGCGCAGATGAGGAAGATGTGGAACAGTTACAAGCACTACTAGCTAGGAGATTCCATAGAGGTAAAGGAAAATTCAAAGGTAAGCTCCCTATCATATGTTTCAATTGCAATGAAGTACATCATATAGCTACAAGATGTCCATAGAAGAAGAACTATAAAGAAGGAAACAAGTATAGGAACAAAAGAGAAGATGAAAACAAATATTAAAATGAGAAAGGCAAGAGATGCTACATTGTTGAAGAAGACTCTGATGAGAATGATAATGAAGTAGTCTATGTAGCCATAAAGGATGTGTCAGAAAAAGATGAAGATGAAGAAACAACATTGGTAACCTGTGTGAACAAGAATGACAAGTGGATCATAGACAGTGGATGTTCACATCACATGATAGGAGACAAAATTAAGTTCATTACCTTTACTCAATATGATGGAAATAGTGTTAGATTTGGTAATGATGCCCTATGTCAAATCAAAGGAAAAGGCTCTATTAAACTTACAGAGAGAATTTCATGTGATAATGCATACTATGTTGAAGGAATGAACTACAACTTGTTGAGTGTATCATAGTTAGGCAATGTAGGTTGCAAAATTGAATTTGAAAACAAAACTGCCAAGATCTATGATACTAATGGAAATCTAATAGTAAAGGGTGAACAAACTAGGAGAAATCTATTTTACCTAGATATGGAAGATGCAACATGTCTTGTTATTAGACTTGATGATGTGTGTATGTGACATAAAATTTTGTGTCATGTTAAATTTGATAATTTGATTAGCATAAGCAAGAAAAAGAAAGTCAGAGGATTGCCCAAGTTGAAGAAACTTGAAAACACAATGTGCAAAAAATGTGAACTAGGGAAGATGACTAAGTATATTTCAAGAGAAAAACATACACTTCAAATGAAGTACTAGAGTTAGTCTATATAGAATTATGTGGCCCAATAGAAGTGCAAAGCTACCTAGGAGACATATACATAATGCTACTTGTTGATGATTATTCCATAATGATGATCACTATGTTCTTAAATAAAAAATTTGATACATTACAAATGTTTAAGTGGTATTTGGCTATGTTTGTGAAGGAAATAGGAAAGAACTTGAAATGCCTAAGGTCAGATAGAGGAGATGAGTTCACATCAAGAGAGTTTGAAATATTCTACAATGACAAAGGTATCAAAAGGAAAACATTAGCACCAAGAAATCCACCATAGAATAGAATTTCTAAAAGGAGGAATAGGTCAATAATTGACTGTGCTAGAAACTTGATGATGGAGAAAAATGTTGCACTAAAGTATTAGAGAGAAGCTGTAGTATTGCAGTCTACACACTAAATAGAGTTCAAGTCAAGAAAGGTACAAATGAAACACCTTTTGAATTATGATATGGTCATTCACCTAATGTTAAACATTTCAAAGTATTTGGTTGTAAATGCTATGTTCTAAAAGATACAAGAAATGGCATGTTTGATGCAAAAAATGATGAAGGCATATTCCTTGGATACTCCACTAGAACTAAGGCATATAAGTGTTTGAATACTAAGACTAACAAAGTTGTGGAGAGTGAAAATGTAAATTTTGATGAGCATGCAGAAGTTCAGGTTGATGAGTCAAAGAAAATAGAGGATTATAGATCCTTTGTATACTTCTATGAAGGAATGGTAGTTGAAGAAAATGCTGCAAATCAAGTTGGGAATCAACAAAAAACTTCAGTATCTGTCGAGTCTCAACCTGTGAATGCCGAGCTACATTTAGAATGTAGAAAATGCACATTTTTATTCTAAAAATAGTATGTAAGAAAGGAATGATGAAATGCCAGATGAAGAAGAATGAAATGAATCTGAAGCTAAAGGTGCAAACATGAAAAGAAGGACTAAACCTAGATTAGCCAAGTATGTGAGAAGACATCACCCTATAGATAAAATCATTGGTGACAAAGATGTCAGACCAATGACAAGGAATAGGTTTAGGAATGAATCATATCTACTAAGAAAGCTTGAACCTAAAATAGTAAAAGATGCACTACAAGATGATGACTAGTATAAAGCCATAGAAGAAGAGATAGTTTAGATTGAGAAGAATAAAACATGGTCTCTAGTTCTTAGACCAACTAATAAGAATGTGATTGGTACCAAATGAGTGTTTAGAAATAAACTTGATGAGAATGGTGAGATAATAAGAAACAAAGCTAGATTAGTTTGCAAAGGCTATGCACAAGAAGAAGGATTGGATTATGGAGAGACATTTGCCCCTGTTACAAGAATGGAAGGAGTAAGAACATTACTTGCATATGCTACATATAAAGGTTTCAAAGTCTACCATATGGATGTGAAGTCTACTTTTCTGAATGGTATACTAGAAGAGGAAGTTTACATAGAACAACCAGAGGGATTTGTTGATGAGAAGAACAAGGACATGGTCTATAACCTACACAAAGCACTTTATGGATTGAAGCAAGTACCTAGAGCATGGTATGAGAGGTTGCACAAATATCTTGTGAAGATAGGATTTGAGAGAATAGATGACAATAACAACCTATACATCAAAATTGAAGAAGGTAAAGACATTTTTATATTAGAAATCTTTGTTGATGATATAATATTTGGAGGAAAAGATGTTTTATCCAAAGATTTCATTGATCAAATGAAGCGTTAATTTGAGATGTCAATGTTTGGAGAAGTCAAATTCTTTGTTGGATTACAAGTACATCAATTGAAGCATGGCATATTTGTTACCCAATCCAAATATATCAAGGAGGTACTCAAAAAATTTGGGCTAGAAGACTCAAAACTAGTCAGCACACCAATGGCAATAGGCCATAAACTATCCAAGAATGATGAGTTTGTTGAAGTAAATCATACATTATATAGGTCAATTATTGGAAAGCTACAATATGTTGTACATAGTAGACCAGACATTGCATTATCTTTTGGAATAGTAGTAAGATTTTTTGCAAATCCAAGAGAAAATAATGTGATGGCAGTGAAGAGAATATTAAGATATCTAAAAGGAACTGATGACTTTGGTTTATACTATAAGAGAAATGATAAGTTTGAATTGAAAGCCTATAATAATGCAAATTGGAGAGGTAATATTGATGATAGAAAAGCACTAGTGGAGGAGCACTTTTCTTAGGAAAAAGGTTGATTACATAGACAAGCAAAAAGCAAAGTTGCACCTCATGGTCCATTGCTAAAGCTGAATATGTGGTAGCTGCTATAATATGCACCAATATTGTATGGATCAAACATTTGCTACAAGGTATGAAGGAAGATGTAATTGAGCCTATGATACTTTATTGTGATAATACAAGTTCTATCAATATATCAAAGAATCTAGTAATGCATGCTAAAACTTACAATATTGCAATCAAGTATCACTATGTAAGAGAGTTGCTGGATGAAAAACAAGTGAAGATAGAATATGTTAGCTCAAAGGAACAAATTGCTGATATCTTCACAAAAGTACTGCGAAAAGATACTTTTGAGTATCTTAGAAGAAAGTTAGGGGTGATACCCCTAGCTGAGGCTACTTGAACCAAAAAGCAAGTATGCCCTGCATCAAATGAGTTAAATGTTGAAGACTTTACACATTGATGCAGAGGATGTTTACTTTAGGATTCATGCCTGAAGTAGAAGAAGTGATGGAATTCCAAATCAATCACAAGCAAGGTGATAGAGGGAGACATTTAATGAACCTATAAAAGCTACACTTGCATATTAAAGATGTTAATATGTCTTTAGCATTGTTGTCAAAGAGGGAGAAGTAGAAAACTGATCAATAGTATGAGGGGGAAGATGTTTGAGGTTGATCAAAATAGTAGAAGATGAGGAAGACCAAGGTAGAAAGACAAAGAACAAGGATACAACAATGAAGAGGGAGAAGCTGAAATGAAGCAATCAGAATAGTAGAAGGAGATGTGATGTTACAATTTACTTTTTGGCATTTGATTCACTGTTCAAGCCTAGCTAGCATTTGGTTGAATAGTTTAGTCTGATGGTTGATTAGTTTGGTTTTTCATCAATGTCAAAGAGGGAGATTGTTGAAAATATGATTGAAAAAGCTCATTTTTGAAGATCAAAGAGGGAGAATATTGCAAAGAATGAAGATTGTTGAAAAATAATGTTTTCAATCGTTGTTTTGTTATTGATGTCAAACCTACTATTTGTAGGGATGATATTTTCTTATAAGATCCAAGTATTATCACTTAGTTGATTGATGAAGATTATTTGATCAACAAGATGTAACAAGAGCACCTAAGGGAAAGGTTGAGTTATGATGTTGTAATGAAGTGTAAGGATCATTTAAGAAAATGGTTAAGTAATGTATTTATGACATACACAAAGATATAGAGGTTGGTCACACTTACAAACATTAGAGGAAGAAGTTGTAACAAGATTGATTGCAAAGCTTGAACTTAGATCTTTAGTGGATGTCAAGCAAGTTAGTTGAAGCCAAGCAAATTCTCGGCAGAAGTTGAGTAATAGAAATTTCTAGTGTGTGTTGAGTGATCTTCATGTGTTGAGTGAAGATTAGGTTCCGAGTAACAAAAAAAATTCAGTTGGTGTCAAGTGATCTTTAGGTGTTGAGCATTAGGAAAAATGCAGTTGATGTCGAGTAACATAGTATGAGCCAAGCACCATTATTTGAATAGTGCCAAGCTGCTACATTATTTCAAAAGATGAAGATTCACCAAATCTAAGCCGACATAGTAGTTACATTGAATTTTTTGAATGAGTTGGAAGATAAGGATGATGAGTTGGTGACACAAAAATCCTATGTAAACTATATTTGGGTGAATTCTAAAGGATCATTCAAGAATTTTCTAGAGGAAACAAAATATGGGTTAGAAGCAATGAATCCTACCTAATCCACGTGAGTTGAAATTGAAAAATGGTAGAATCAAGTGGGAAAAGGAATTCCAAGACTTCTATTTAAGAAGTCATAGACCAAGAAGCAAAGAGCTACTGAGACTATTGTTGCTAAAGAGCCAAATCTGCAAAGTAGTTAGAAGGGTGTCAACAAGGAAGACATCTAGGAGAAGGAAGAGCACAAAGGCCCTGCTTCTATGAGTGGTCATGAAGAGATGATTGCACTAGTACATTGAGTGTGGAGACTCAAGAATACTAAGCTTGAAAGAAGGGCAAGCTAACAAGAGTTGTAGAGTTTTAAGGCCGGGCAAGGGTATGAGCTGAGAAGTAATCTAAGATTTGCAAGATAAGTTGTACGTTGTAGTCAGGTCAAGATTTTCTAATACTCTCTAGTAATTGTATTAGATCTCAAAAATCCTATGGACTTAGGTTGGCCTAATAGCCATTTGTAAATAGTTTAATAGGGTGACATTCCAAGTGAATATTCTAAAGTCCTCTAACTAGGCTCACTTCTAATAGGGTGGTTAAACCCTCTAACAAGGTCACATTTAATAGTGTGTTGTAAGCCTTTAACAGGGCAGGCCTTTCACAGGGCATCACTTTAGAAGAGTGAGAATTGAGTAGAATGTTACTGGTGGTTTTTCCCAAATTGTGTTTCCACATAAATCACTATGTCATGTGTTGATTTGTTATATGTTATGCTTGCATGTTGATTTACAGTAACTTGTTGATAAGATAAGTTAAAGCTTTGATGAATGAATGGTTGAATGAGTTCACGATACTTAGTGAAAAGTTTGAATAGGATATTTGGACCTTGAATAACTAATGCACCCCCCTTCTTAGTTATTCTAAAGCATTTCTAACATTGAGTAGTATGAGAATATAGTGGAATTAAATGTCTCAAATAGTTTAGCTAAGGGTATACCTTGTGTCATAGAGTCAAAATAGACCCCTAATAATTCTACCCACTTTGTCATGCTCTTATCCCTTGAGTCTTTGCATTTCACTTCCTCTCATGTTATTGATATAAGCTATCTAGGAGATCCTGAATTGTCTTAATAGTTTTTCTCAAGTCCTATTTCTAAAAAAGAGGATGAGACTAGGTATGTTAGTACTCTAGATTTTCACTTGAATGAGATGGCTAGATACTATAACATGTTGAAGGATATGGTGATATGGTTACTATTTTAGATGCATATTTTCTATAGGAAAATAAACAAATTGGAGGCTATTGTTGAAGAAAAGTGTGTTAGCTCCATATTTAAGACATATTTTAACTACCATGAAGCTGAATAGAATACATTTGATGGTAGCCAAATCTTATGATAAATACCCTTTGATTACAACAAGGGTCAACTATGAAATTATATCACTATGAAATAGCTAGTAAGATAACCTATGCATTAACAATCTAAGTGAGGGTCTTCCTTTTAGCTCTTCAACATAAAAGGGAAATGGATTCAAATATTTGAATCATTTGAACATAACCAAAATATGAAACAACAAATCTTTTAGCCGATATTAGTACCTAATCCTTTTGGTATTATAAAAACTACAACATACATCGGTATCCTTTCAATCTATCCATTTACTTTGTAAATGAGGCATCAATTTTCACAATTAATCTTGTACTTATTAGAATCCTTCTATGAAATCTGCAACCCTATTAAAATACATCAAGAATTTACTTTATTATTTGAATCAACAAAACAACATATTATGGTATAGAATCCTAAACAAGTTGCAGCTGAGATATATTATCTTTGTTCACATATTACAAAAGATTGCAAAACTCATATACATGAGAGAAGAATTAGAATGAAAACATTTCTATTGATGCTCTGTATTCATTTCTTTGAAATGAAATATATTCAAGATGCATGCAATAAACCATGAAACAAAAAACATACCATAACTATGACTATCACTTCTTTCTTTTCTATTCGCATAGGGAGAAAATGTTGAAGAATAGGTGGAATCATAGCTAGAGGTTTTATCAAGACATTGTCCAACCAACCCTATACAATGAAAGAGAAAGAGAAGATATAGAAGAAGAAAGAAGCATTAGATCTAGTGTGATCATGCCATGTGTCTTCTTCCTTTGTCATCATTTTTTGAAGCCAAGTCTCACTCTTCTCTCATCAATCTATGCTAGATCAAATCTTCATTACTGTTGCAACAAACTTTGAAAATATCTCTTCAAAATAATGAAAACCCCTATTTGGAAGATAATAAAATATTCTGATAAAAATATTTATAAAAGGCCAATGAAATGGATTAGAAATAAAAATAACACCAACAAAAATATCCTCTCCTAGTTTGGCGACAACCCATTTCACCATTTGGCCACAAACTAAATCTAAACTATGAAACAAGAAATTTACCTTAAAAAATGGATCCTATTACAAAAATCCAAGAATATGATGATGAGTGCTCCATTTATTAGCATAAACCATAACAAAAATAAAGAAATAATAACAAATACAAGAACAAAATATGGACTTCTTATTATCACCACAAATGTAGAATTACATAATTTATAATTACATAATGCTAACCCACATGGCTGCCTTCATTACAATAATCTACAAGACAAGCTACAAACTATCACCTAGAGCTATCCTAGATAATGTGAAGACCTTTTTGAAATAGGAAATTTTATGTCATCTAGGAAGGTTCTAGACACTAAAAATTAATACTTAGGCCCAACAAACCCTAAAAATAGATATAGAGTTGGCCAAATACATCTTTGACAACTATTTTAGATATTTTAGGTAGCTCAACTTTGAAAGGCCATAACTCTCAAAATGTTGCTATGATTGGCTGTTATAACCACTTTTTAGAAATGGCAACTCTTGATGTATAGGCTCAAAATTATGCAAGACCTCTTTTGTCAAGTTTTCATACCTCATCCAAGAACTCTAAGGCCTCCAACAATGAGTGTGATAATTTTTTTGGTAGGATTACAACTCTAAAATGAATCTTCATGTAGAAAATGAGAAAATTCTAAGCTCATATGACAAAATTACTAAAAATATCAAGTAGAAATAGAAACCACCCTGTCTACTAATCCTTATTAAATTATAAAATATTGAAAACAAAAATATTTTTAGGTGATGCAATATTGCTCTTACACCCAAGATGCTCCTACATCAAACACCTAGGGTAATTTGAGAAGTGACCATGTCACATCTCAGGTGTTCAAAAGAAAACCAAAATGGTTAACCTCCTCCCTTGCTAGCCATGATGAATCCTCTATTGGCCTCACTTTCCATTTGACCAAGTATTCCTTATACATTCTATTCCTTGTACTTTTACAAATATAATTGTCTAATATCTACTCAATCTCCTTTGGAGCCAAACTAGCTACTGGAATACTCCATTACACTTTTGCAACTTCATTGCCATCACCTTCTTCATAATTCTTTTTCAAATCTAAAATATTAAATACTAGTGAAGTATTCAATTCAGAAGGCAACTCCACTTCATAATTATTTCTAGAATAATGGCTTTTCACTATCTTGTAGAATCAAAATTTATTCATCTTCAGCTTATTATATCTACCCACTGGAAAACACTCCTTTCTCAAATGAACCATGACTTCATTTGCAATCTAAAATTCCTTATACCTCCTTCTGGAATCAACCTTAACCTTATACAATGTATTCATCTTATTATGTACTTACTCACCTCCTTATGGATGTTCTTCAAATGTTCAACAAATTCTTCTACTTCAACATTACTTATCTCTCCTTTATCTAACTATCTCAATTCAGAAGCATTTCATAGACTACTCCCATATAGAATCTAGAATGGTAATTTACCAGTACTTCAATTCAAAAAAATATTATATGAAAATTCTTTCTATGGTAAAATCATATGCCATCCTTTTGGCTTGTCTCCAACCAAACATCTCAACAATTTTTCCAAACTACGATTCATAGCTTCGATCTATCTACCAGTCTGTGGATGATGTGATGAACTAAACTTTAAATCTATCTTCAACTTCTTCCAAGATGTTTGTTTGAAGTACCCAAATTCTTTTTTATCTTGATCTAAAACTATACACTTTGGAAAACCATATAGTCTCACCACTTCTCTAAAAAATAACTCTGCCACATTAACAACATCACTAGTCTTCTTGCAAGGAATAAAATGTGTCATCTTTGAAAACCTATCAACCACCACAAAAATAGAATCATTCCCACACTATGTCCTTAGTAATCCAAGAAAAAAATATATTCTGACATCCTCCCATGGCTTCTCTAGTATAGGTAATGGCATATACAACCCTATATTCTACTTCACACCATTTTCCATCAGAGATACTCTGCAACTCTGTCCAAACTTCTTCACATCTTGCTATAACTGTGGCCAGTAATAATTCTTAGTAACCAAATCTATGGTTTTCTCTCCAAGAAAAATGTCTAGCCAATCCTCCACTATGCTTCTCCTTGATAATATTTTGTTTCATTTAACTTCTTGGAATGCACAACTAGCTTCCTTTGAACAATATACTATCCTAGATCATGTTATCCAATCACTTTGTGATGTCAAGTATAACAAGTTCTATACAAGCCTTCCACAGTTCACCAAATAAGGATCACGTAGATACAAAGTATTGAGTTCCTTGAACCCAACCACCTCAATCTATAATTTTTTTTTAGAAAAAGTCATCTTCTACAAAGAGCATCTACAACTCTATTAGATTTCCCACTCCTATTTTTTAAAATAAATGTATAACTCTGCAAAAACTCAACCCACTTCAAATGCCTTTGGTTTAATTTTCCTTGACTATTCAAATGTTGCAAAGCTTCATTATCAGTATACAAAAAAAACTCCTTAGGAAGAAGTTAGTATCTCCACTTCTTTAATGTTTAAACTATAGCATAAAACTCCTTGTCATAACAAAAATATTTTCTTTTTGCATCATTCAACTTCTCACTAAAATAAGTAATAGGTCTACCTTCTTAGCTCAAAATAGCTCCTATTGTAGTACCACTAGGATCATAGTCTACTTGAAACACCTTCTTAAAATTAGGGAGTGATAAAATAAGCTACTTAGTAACTTTTTATTTCAATAGATTAAAAATCTTATTTACTCTTACTGTCCACTTAAATTGTTTCATGTCCCCTCTCATTGTATAAGTCGAGGGTGCACAGATACTACTAAAACCTCTTATGAATTTCTATAGAAAACTAGCTAGTCCGTGAAAATATATTACCTTTTTTGTACTCCTTTGAATAGGCCATTCAAGGATAGCCTTTACTTTCTCTAGGTCTATTTTTAAACCTTCTACTGAGACTTCAAATCCTAGGTACACCAACTCCTTTACAAAACTACACTTCTTTAGGTTTATCAGTAACTTGTCTTCACTCAACTTATCAAACACCTTGTGAATATGGATCAAATGCTCCTCCAATGTCTTACTAAAGATCAAACTATTATCTACATAAATAATGAAAAACTTTCCTAAAAACTCCTTTAGTGCCTCATTCAAAAGCCTCTTGAAAGTTCTTGGTGCATTGGTTAGCACAAAAGGAATGACTAACAAATTGCACAGACCTTTTTTCTTGATAGTAGTCTTCAACTCACCACCTTATCTAATATGAATCTGATGGTACCCACTCTTTAGATCTATCTTTGTGAAAAACTTATCTCCACAAAAATAATCCATAATAGCATCCATCCTTGGAAATGGAAATCTATACTTGATTGTGATCTTGCTGATAGCACAAGAATCTATGCACATCCTCCATTCTCCTCTGGTGTTGATATGACTAGTACAACACATGGACTCAGAATCCATTGAATCAACCCCTTGTGCAAAAAATCATGAACTTTCCTATTAACCTCTTCATTTTTTTCTTGTGTCATTTTGCATACTGCCTTGTTTAGAAAAGTAGCTCCTGGAACCGAATCCATCTAATGATTTATCTTTCTCATCAAGTAACCCATCAAGTACATTATCTGATACAATGTTAGAAAACTCTCACAACATATCTACTTTACAAATACCTCCTCTACTTCTTCTTTAATATCTTTTGGAATTAGAGAAAAACACATATGCTCAAGCTTTAAATGTTTGAGGAATTCTTTTCCATCAATAAAACATATTCTGGCAGTACTACACACCTTTTCTTTTTTCTCCCTCAATAGCTTCAACTTATGCTTCACTTCATCCTTGGTCAGAGTGTAGGTATTTTCTTGTCCATTGTGTACAACATTCCTATCAAATTTCCATAGCCTACCCAACAACATATGAAATATGTCCATAGGTATGATATCACACAATACCTTATCCTAGAAGCTTATAATCTTTAACTTTATTGATCACTTCTCATTGCCCATGACCTTGTGGTCATCTTACTCCCAAGAAATATGGTATGGATGTGGGTGTTTCTATCTCTTTAGCTTCAACCTAGTGACCATCATTTCTAACACTAGATTGTTAGTACCTCCACCATCAATAATCACATCACAACACTTATCTTCACATTTGCACCTCATGCAAAATAAGCTTCTTCTTTGTTCAGGTTCATTCTCACCACTTAGTAGGACTCTTCTATTAACTAGGACTTCTCTTTCAATATCTTCAAAATGTGAAGATATGGCATCTTCATCAACATGTGCAACTTTAGCCTGGCCTTCTATTATTTAATCCATCCTTCCTTGGCACTGGGTACATTCAAATTTTCTATACCCTTCTTCTCCATAGTGAAAACATTTCCCATGGAAGCCTCCTCTTCTAGATCCTTGTCCTCTACCTCTTCCTCTCTAATATTTATTGTTTTAATCATGGAAATCATTGGAATTGTTTCCCCTCTAGTTTTGTGATGCACAGATTCATACAAAACCAAACAATTAGTGGGATCCACGCTGATCCCTTCAAAATTCATTTAATAATTTGATTATTAGAGGCATCTCATAAGGTAAACACAACATTCATCAATATTTCACCATTTACATAATCTAATTTCTATTCCATAGAATATCATTCATAACTTTCATTTCTGATAATTTATTGCCAAACCATTTGGAGGATTTATTTAAGTTTAGTCCTTCTAAAACACTCCAAATATCAAGCCAAACTAAAAACCCAATTACAAGTTATACTATCTACACCAAGACCCATTTTCTCTGTCATAAAGTAGAAGTAAAAAAAGTAACTTTGTCTAGGGCATCAAATATATTTCACAAAACAAATTAAAATAACCCGAAAAAATATTTAAATTATCCATTTTTTATTCTAGTTTCCAAATCCATAAGCCATTTATTTTTTCCATTCATAAATCATTGAATAAGATTAAATCTTTGTCTATAACACCATTGAATGCATTTAAAAACTTCTAATGAGTATTCTTAGAGGTCTTGAGTCTCCAAAATGTGTCCACACCACATGCTACAACATGACTATATTTAGGGAATCTCAAGTCTACAAATACCTACTTTCACTAAAATGCTCATAACTTATTCATTTCTTCATAAAATTGAGCCAAACCAAAAGCATGAGAAGAAATATTCATCATTATATCTATATATTACTATATTAGGTTTCCATTCTATAAAATACTATATAAGGCTTGGGAAAAATCCTAATACTAAAAATCCAATCAAACCCACAAAAATAGAATGCACCAAAAATGTATCAAAGTATTTCCTATTCTCCAATCTTGATTTGGTTCGACCATAAAATGGTATTTATATATCTTTGAAAATTATAAACCTTCCTAACTACCCTCAATAGCAACCATATACCTTTTTACACCATTTTTGTATAGTTAGCAACTTTCTCAATGTTGCATTTTGCAAATTTTTATGCAACTTTTACATTTTTGACAAAATGGCTTCATAGCCTTTACAACTTGACCCAAATACAATATAAATGACTGAAATGGATTTAAATATTTAAAATAATAAATCTTAACTTTTTCATTTTCTTGTACTTTAGGTGCTCCTACCCCATAAGTTAAACACAACATTCATCAATATTTCACCATTTACATAATCTGATTTCTATTCCATATAATATCATTCATAACTTTCATTTCTAATAATTTATTTCCAAAAAATTCAGGTGATTTATTTAGCTTTAATCTTTCTAAAATTTATCCAACTATGAGCCCAATCCAGTAACCCAATTGCAAGTTATACTATTTGCACCGAGACCCATTTTCTCTGTCATAAACCATAAGTAAAAATAGTAACCCTTTCTAGGGCATCAAATATGTTTCACAAAACACATTCAAATAACCCATAAAAAATTCCAAATTATCTATTTGTGAGTCTATTTTTTAAACCTATAATCCATTTTTTTTTTCCATTCATAAATCATTGTATAAGATCAAATCTTTGTCTGCAACACCATTAAAGGCATTTAAAAACTAGTTTTCACTCAAATCTTCATAACTTTAAAAAATCTAAATGAAAATGATTCAAACCAATTGGAAATGAAAGATAGATAACATATCTTACTAATGAAAATTATTAGAGATCTTGAGCCTCCAAAATGTGTCCATACCACACACTTCAACATGACTATATTAAGAGAATCTCAAATCTGCAAATACCGACTTTCAATAAAATGATCATAACTTATTCATTTCCTCATAAAATTGAACCAAACCAAAATTATGAGAGGGAGGATTCATCATTATATCTATATATTACTATATTACTTGGTTTATATTCCCTAAAATGCTGTAAAGGGCACATAAAATACCCTAAGACTAAAAACCCAATCAAAACCACAATAATAGAATACACCAAAAATGTATGAAAGTATTTCCTCTTCTTCAATCTTGATTTTGTTCAAGAATAAAATGGAATTTATATCTATTTGATAGTTAGAAACCTTCCTAACTACCCCCAAGACCAACCATATACATTTTTACATCATTTTTGTATTGTTAGCAACTTTCTCAATTTTGCATTTTACAACTTTTTATGCAACTTTTACATTTTTGACAAAATGGCTTCATAGCCTTTACAACTTCACCCAAAGAAAATATAGAGGACACAAATGGATGTAAATATCTCAAATAAGAAATATTATCTTTCTAATGTTCTTCTAGTTTAGGTGCTCCTACACCATACTCCCAACCTTGAAAAGTTTCCAACTCTCTTGGAAACATGGAACCAAGAACCTGGAAGAAATTTAGATGAAAAATTCTTCATCTTTACCTTCATTTTCCTTTTTCTCCTCATGTCTTTATCACCATCATATTTTCCTTTAATGACATAGGATGGCCCTCAAAATCACCTTCTCAAATGCTCCTATTAGTGGAGCATTAATGGTTTTCATACAAGGGTTCCATAAATCCACCATTCCTCTCATTGCTACATAACTATCAACCTATTGCCATGTTACCCATCTAAGACCTTGGAAGATGCACTACCACCATCTCTTAGTTGTTTCTCTCTTTATGCCTTCTACCTCGCTTCATCTTGATGGGGACAATATTAAGACCCCTTCTTAGGTCTTCCACACACATACTTTCTTACTACATCTTTAATGGATAAGAAACCTACAATCAAAACTCATCAACAAAAAAAATACCAAATTTGTAAGGTCCTTGGTGTGGATTGCCTCCCTTAGCACCCTACCCACACACTCAAGATCTTCAAGCTCTGATACCAATAAGACAAAACATTTTTGGAACCAAGAGGAGGTTATAGAGGTGGAAGAACTGGAGGAACAAGAGCATTCATAGGAACATGCTTCAACTACAATGTAGTATGCCATCAATCTTTTAGGTGTCCTAAATGGTAGGAAGATAAAGGGAGAGATAGAATAGTGAACTTGGTTGATGAAGAATCAAGAAAAGATGAGTATAGAGAACCCATTGAAATTCATTCAAAAGAAGGTGAATGTTTGCTGATAGGAAGGGGACAGCCAGTACAGCGAACCAACATTTTCAAAACCAAATGTTTGATCCAAGGTAAGATTTATAGGGTTCTTATTGATTTAGGGGCTTCACATAATTTGGTTTCAAAGGAGGTCATCAATAAGTTGCATTTGAAAACTTTTCCATAGCTCAATCCACACTATGTCAATTGGGTGAGTAAGGGTAATAATTTACTTGTAAATGAGCAAGTTATACTACATTTTTCAATTGGGCAATATTCTGATAATATTCTTTGTGATGTGCTGGATATGAGTTGTGGAAATTTCATCTTGGGTAGGCCTTGGTAGTGGTCTAGGAGGATTGTACATGATGGTTTTACAAACACATATAGTGCATAAGGGTAGGGTCACCTATAAGTTGGTTCCACTTATTGACAATGGAATGAAGAAAATAGTTATGTGTTTTGGCAAAGACCTATTAGTGTAAGGTTAGAGTAACTTCCATCATGACATTGGTTGGTGTTCAAAATAGTGGAAGATTAAAGGGAAGGACAGTCTAGGGAAGATAGGACTGATTGGGGAATCTTTTGGGACAATCAAGTGTCCTTTGAGAGGGTAGGTAGATAAGGGCACAATAGATACAAGATAAACAACAATTCAAAACTATTAATTTCTACAATTCAAGTCCCATTTTTGGATCTCCAATCAATTTGGTTTTTTTTCCTAATGCATTGATAGGGGTTATTAACCATCTACATTACTAATTCATGTTTTCCACATTGTATTAAACTTGTTGTCATGCTAGTTGTAGACTCAGTGAATTTTCTCTAATTGTTTATTTGTTGCAGTCTAGTTTAAGGGTAATAGAGATCTTTCCATGAGGATGAAGGCTTGATACTCATGGAAAGAGTTAACCTAACATATATTATATGTTACTAAAAATGCATATATAGATTAAGATAAGAGTTGAGTAACAATGTGAAGATATCATGGAATTAAATGTCGTGTGTAGAAGAAAGTGATCTACCTAAGCAAGGAGTGGAATTTATGTTTGGGAAAACTTTAATAGAGTAATGTAAAGGTTAATCTACTACTAATGGGGTGTAGGATTATGTGAAGATCAGGCATTGAGGAAGTCCTAGAAAAATTTAGTTTGGAGTCACGATTGAAGGATTTTGGTGTTGTAGGACGATGAGGCCAATTACTTGTGGATTTAGTCATTTAATAGTCATTTTATGACTCTTCTATGAGTTTGGAGGGATAAAGATAAATGGGGAGTGATGTTCCTTTGTTAATTTGGTGGGTTGTCATACATTGAAATAGGGTACCAGTCAAGTAGAGGTGTATTGGTTCAAATAACCATATAAAAGCTTTTGGTAGGTTAAATAAATATAAAAAGGTTATTAACAAAAATCCTTATATTGGCATGTGTTTTAAGAAAAAATAGAGTTATTCACATTCTAAGTATGCAGTAGGCTAATAGGTAGGGTATTGGGTTTTTGGTTTCAATGTGAGGGAGTATGGGATTGAAGTAAAGTCTTAGAATTCCTTGAATATAAACAATTGAATTCATCATTTTAAGATCATTTAAGGTAGTCTTGATAGGTAATTTCCTTGGGACATTTAGGGTTGTTGATAGGCTGAAGTGCCTAAACCTTTGAAACTTATAACTCTCTTTGTGTTTTGAATAGCTTCCATTTTTCTGCTGCATCAAATATGATGTAGAGAATCTGACAAATCAACCAATCAGTGGGATAAAAGATTATCGCTTCAAAATATAAGAAACCATTTCATTATATAGAGGCATCTCATGAGGTAAAACAAAGCATTTTCCAATATAAAAATATCAACCCTTCTCCATTTAGATATCCTAATTTCTATCTTGGATTCCATTGTTCATAACTTCTATTATAAAAATATTCTTGAAAAAAACTTTGGTATAGTATTTCTAAATTAGGAATAATAAAACATATCCAAAGATGAGACAAAAATAATAAATTTATTACAAGTTATAGTCTCTATACTTAGACCCATTTTCTCTGTCATAAACCAGAAGTAAAACATCCAACCCTGAATACGACATCATATATATTTCACAAAAAAAAAATTAAATAACCCCAAAAAAATTCCAAATTATCTATTTGTGAGTTTAGTTTCAAAATATGTAAGCTATTTATTATTTCCATTCATAAAAAATTTTATAAGATCAAATCTTTGTCTACAGCACCATTGAAGGCATTTAAAAACTAGTTTTCACTCAAATCATCATAACTTTCACAAATCTAAATGCAAATGATTAAAAGAAATTGAAACTAAAATTTAGTCCACATAGATTTGAAATGAATATTATTATAGGTCCTGAGTCTCCAAAATGTGTCTGTGTCACATGCTGCAATATGACTGTATTAAGGGAATCTCAAATCTGCAAATACTCACTTTCACTAAAATGCTCATAACTTATTCATGTCTTCATAAAATTGAACCAAACCAAAATCATGAGAAGAAGAATTAATCATTTTATATATATAAATTACTATATTACATGGTTTCCAAGGTGTAAATGGCTATAAAAGGCTTGGAAAAGACCCTAAAACTAAAAGACCAATAAAAACCACAACAATAGAATAGACCAAAAATATATCAAAGTATTTCCTCTTCCAAAAAATTGATTTGGTTTGACTATACAATGGTATTTATATCCATTTGATAGTTAGAAACCTTCCTAACTACCCCAAATTCCAACCATATACCTTTTTACATCTTTTTTGTATTGTTAGCAACTTTCTCAATGTTGCATTTTACAACATTTTATGTAACTTTTACATTTTGGAAAAAATGGCTTCATAGCCTTTAGAACTTGACACAAATACAATATAAATAACTCAAATGGATTTAAATATCTCAAATAAGGAATCTTAACTTTCTCATGTTCTTTTACTTTAGGTGCTATTACACTATTTTGACTACAACTTCCAACATCATCCTTATTCTTTCGATCGACATTACGTACACCATCATATAGTCTGCTAGATCTTCTACCATGACTTCTTCCACTTTTATTATCATAAAACTTATTGCTTAGATTTGTTTGAAGATTGGTTGGAAGCATTAATTTTGATGATATTCATGTGGGGGAGTATTGTAGATAATATTTTACATTCATGATTGAGTTTTTCATTGATGTCAACATAGAAGATTTTTGTGGTATTTGATAGAAGAACAATAGAAAGATCAAATTTATATGGATGGCTAGTTGAGTATTCTAACTACCTAAGGTTATGGGAGATACTTTTGAGTATCTAGTATATGAAGTTAATGTCAAAAGAAGAAAGGATAAGTCTAGAAGTTATGTAAGTTTTGGTGATGTCTATTTAGAGATAGAGTACACAGAGGCATGTTTTGGTAAACTTGTTATATCTTGTAGCAAAGTTTATATTCTAAGAATCAAGGTTGAGGACATAAAAAAGACATATTGGTGATGACATGGCTAGGTTTGATTTTCAAAATATTGGGTGTATGGAAAGTTATTGAAGTTGCAAGTTAAAATATTAATGTTATCACTAAGTGTAACGTCTTCTTAATGTGTTCCTATAATAATTAATTGAGAAGGTTTAATAGCTGACTTAGGGAATTGTTTTGAGGATGTGGTATAAAGGAAGGAAATTTTTCTTTATCAATAAGTGACATGAATTATATTGATGCAAAGAGATTGTAAGCAGAGAGAGAAAAATGTGAAGTTGAGTAGAGTAGTGCAAAAGTGAAGGAAACCTCATTACAAAGGTCTTGCTAAGTGATTTGAGGTTTGATATTTGGATCTAAGATTTGTGACTTGGTGTCAAGGTCTAAGAGTAATTGGTTTAGTTAATAGAATAATGGAAAGAGCAAGATAACAATAAATTACTTGTTTGACCAGTAAACTCTTCTTGTAGTTGAAATTGCATGTTTGGGTAGTAGGCTCATCTTGCATACATTACACTACAACTTCTAATAGGGTTGGCACAACTCCTAACAAGGTTGAAATCTCCTAATAGGGGTTCAAAGTCTCTTAATAAGGATTATATGTACTAAATGTTGTAATAGAATCCTAATAGGGTCCATCCTCTAATAAGGAATATTTATATTAGTACATCATCTTGTGAGCATCACTCCCATCAAGGTTTTTCCTCTAATCAAGGTTTTCCCTAGTCAAAATATCTAGTGTAACTATCTATGTGAATTTTATTATGGTTGTTGTGTACTTTGGTTCAATGATATGTTTCCATAAAGAAAATAAATTTTTTAATTGTTAGATAACTGATTCACCCCCCTCTTATTTATCTTGGTGGACTATTGTTTCTAACAAGCTTCTCCTAAACTCTTAGGGAAAATTGGTATGCCTCCTTAATATGGTTCATTCAAACTAGACTCAACTCATTCTAAATACTTTTCCTTAACCCTTTAAGATAATAGTTCATTTTCTCCTTATCAGCTTCTTCACGATAGGTTCTAATGAGAACTCAATAGAACTCTTTGGTATACTCTTGAATAGATTTTTCCACTTCGTTCAACAATTGCATTTTCTTCAAAAGAGTAAGCTCATAATCTATAGGAATGAATTGTCACTTTAGTTTAACTATCATCTAATCCCATTTGGTGATTTTGTCCTTTCCCATTCTATTTTGCTCCAACTGAACCTCCTACCACTAGTTCTTTGCATGTCCCTTAAGTTTTGCCTTAACAAAATAGAACCTATCCGGATCCTCAACATCTTCATACTCAAAATGCTCATCTAATTCATTGATCCAATCAATCATCTGCTCTAGGTTAAGATTTCCCAAAAGGATGGGAACTTTAAACTTAGGTATTTTTCCAATCTTGGAGAGGGCCCTAAAAAGCCTCTCTTCCTCTAGGTTTAGAACAATGTTGGGTTCGACATTTCCTTCTACATTGTCCTCATATTCACTTTCATATCTTATGGGAAGATTTATTCCTCTATGCATGTGTTCTTCAAATACTTGCATTTGTCTTTAGAGGGCTATAAAACCATTAGGTGTAACACCTATATCTCTATCACCATGCTCTCTTTGTGGAGACATTTTCATACTTCCATTAAAACCCTAGTGAAAATAACCTCACAATTGATAATCTTTCTACATGCTCAGCCAAAACCATGGTCTTGGTGTGAACTACCTCATTGTCAATGATCTATCCACACACCTAAGAACTCTAGCTCTGATACCACTTGATGAAGGGTGCTCCCCTTAATACTATAAACCATAATAGAAATAAAGGAACAAAAAAAAATGTAAGAACAAAATATGGACTTCATATTATTGCCACAAATGTGGAATTACAAAATTCACAATTACAATATGCTAACCCACATGGGTGCCTTCATTACAATAATCTGCAAGACATGCTGCAAACTATCACCTAAAGTTGTCCTAGATAATGTTTGGGTCTTTCTTAAATAGAAAATTTTATGTCGCCCAAGAAGGTTCTAGACATTGAAACTTAATACCTAGGGCCAACAAGCATTAACAATACATATAGAGTTAGCCAAATATGATCTTTGACAATTATTTTAGATATTTCGGGTAGCCCAACTTTAGAAGGCCATAACTCTCAAACCATTTCTCTAATTGGCTATTACAACCACTTTTTGGAAATGCTAGCTCCTAATCTATAGGCTTGGAAAAGTGCAAGGTGCTCCCCTTAATACCATAAACCATAATAGAAATAAAGAAACAATAACAAATGTGAAAAGAAAAAATGGACTTCTTATTATCATTACAAATATGGAATTACAAAATTCATAATTACAATATGCTAACCCATATGGGTGCCTTCATTATAATAATCTACAAGACAAGCTGCAAATTATCATCTAGACATGTCCTAGACAATGTTTAGGTCTTTCTTAAATAAGAATTTTTATGTTGCCCGAGAAAGATCTAGACATTGAAACTTAATACCTAGGGCTAACAAACCCTAACAATACATATAGAGTTGTCCAAATACATCTACATTTATTTTAGATATTTTGGGTAGCACCACCTCGGAAGGCCATAACTCTTGAACCATTGCTATAATTGGCTATTATAACCACATTTTGGAAAAGTTAGCTCATGATCTAAAGGCTTAGAACTGCACAAACACCCCTTTGCCCAGTTTTTAGACCTCATCCAGGCACTCTAATGCCATCAACAATGAACCTAAAGATTTTTCTACAAATTTTTTCACCAAAAATTTGTAATAACTTTGTTGATACTTATGCTAGAGCAATGAGATTTTTATGGTAGAATTACAACTATAAAATGAACCTTCTATTGGAAATATAGATGGAGTAACTAAGAGCGGTGGTGATTCAATTACCACAAAAAATATTTCAAATCACTTGGACATCAACAATAAAATTGATTGTTGTTTTTATTCGATAAACACATAGAAAATGTTGTAACTCGATAAAAGTAGAGTGTGATTTACTTTTAACTGATCTTAAATATTCACAGTGATCAACATGCAAGCATAAAATAAATAACATGAACACATGAGACACTAGAATTTAATAGGGACACCCAATATGTGAAAACCACCAATGTAACTAGTTACTATTTTTCACTCTTCTAAAGTGAGCCTTGTTAGGAGCCAACCTACTTAAAGGTTACAAAACACACTATTAGGTGCGACCTTGTTATAGTATTTAATCACCCTATTAGGAGTGGCCTTGCAAGAGGTCTTAAAAGAATTCAATGGAACTATCACCTTGTTAGAGGATTTATAACTACTTGTTAAACCAAATCTGTTAAGAGATTTTGGATCACTACTACAATGGTAAGGAAGTAACAATGAAATGACCTGATTTAAGATGCAACTAAATTGCTGATTATAGATCTCTATTCTACTTCATGCTAGATCCTTCCTAATCAAATATTACTTTTTTGTACCACAAGGATATCTAACCATCCTTCAAGTTCACTCACACACACTTTCCTTCTCAATCAATACACTTGCATACTCTCACACATTAGAATCTCAACTTGACCTTTCATTTATACCATCTAGATTATCAAGTCAATTCAATTACAAATTAGAATCACCAATAATCATTACCATAGTCAACTAGAATCAATACTTGAAATAATTAAACTTTATATCCCATATGAACAAAATTCTTCATTGGTTGACCCTGCTCGGTAAACATCGGTCCTAAGATGATTCCCTATGTTGACCAACAGATGCTTGGTTAACACTACAAACTTGCAAAATCCTTTGGCAACTGAGTGAACTCTGAACACTAACTTTGACCAACTTTCCTTTGTTAACAATGAGAACTTGGTTAACACTGCTTTCTGCCATAATTTTCTTCAATGTTCGAGTGAGCTTAGTAGACACTGTCTTCATAGAGTAATCTCTAGGAATACTCAATAGACAAGAAAACTATCTTGCTGACCAAGTAAGCTCAGTAAGGAAAAAGTGACAACTGATATGATATTTGTCTAACATTAAAGACAACACACAATTAGACAATTGTATCCAACACCTTCATATAGAAGATCAGAACATTTTGAGCACATATAAAAAAACTTACTAAAAATAGCAAGTTACCAAAAATAGCAACCACCTTGTCTACTAGTCCTTATTAATATGGAAAGACTGAAAATACAAATATTTTTGGGTGTTGCAAGATTTCACTTACACCCAAGATGCTCCTACATTAGAATAACTTTGATCCACTGACACCTACTTTTGATCTTATGGAAAAATAGAAAATTTTACTCTAAGAGATTCCCAATGGTATTATAAATGCCTATGTTTGTGAAATAATGATGCTTGTGGCATCTAGAAAATGAAAAAGGATGAACAAGCCTTTCTGAATATTTGAAAATACGTCATTTTGTAATAAATTTTCAACTTTATTTAAAATGTATGCCCATTTCATTAAAATTATACATACATGAAAATGACATAGCTTACTTGTTATTTATTGGGAAAAAACCAATGCAAGCTTCCTCTTTTACCATGGGACCCACCCTCCCATGTTTCTACTTACAATATTTATTTTTTCTCTATGAGATATCAAACTCATCTATAGATAATTAATTAATTATTTAATTTTGAACATTCCCTCATAACATTTAGAGTCAAACCTTTCTGACCATAGTTGTGACATGTCTCTCACTCTTATTTTATTACTTTGTCCTTTTCATATGCTTAGTCAGTGGCATGTGGCACTCCTTGAAGACCACTCGACTTCTCTATCAACATCCACATGAGTACTGATGGGGACACAACCCAAGCATAGAATGGACACAACGAGAAAAGGGGAATTGTATTAACTATGAAAATAAGCTAGTACATTCAGTATAGAGATAATAGACTTCAAAACATGCCCTAAGGGCTTACAATAGCACAAAATTGGAGATAATTTCTCCTTTTGGTACCTCCTCTCAAATTCCACTCTGAATAGCCTTTTACAATGCAAAAAAAATCCTTAAATAGACCCTAGAGGTTTAAGGACTAGGAGTACATTTTAGAAAGTGCTAGTAGGCATCCACTAACCTAGTAGAAGGCTCCAAAAGCCACGTTAGAAGTTGGGGCAAATCTAGAAGAATCCAAAAATGGTAACTGAACTTTCGGGAGGCATAACTTTTGAACCGTAGCTTCGATTGACGAATCATTTACATTTTCGGAAAGCTCTCAAAGCGCTCTATAGCCCTATGGACCAGCTTTTTTTGTCACCCATTTTTTGGCCCTTTTTGAGTTCATTTAATGCCCCTAACCTGACTTTGAAGCATTCTTAATGTTAGAATCTGAAAAGATTAATAACCCAGAAAACTAGTGCAAAGAGTAAATATCTAAACTATGAATGCAAATGATACAAAATCAAAATAGCATCATAGAGTTAGTCTCCAAGAGAGTAATGCAAATGCTGAAAGCAAAATAGCATTAAGAGGATGCAAAAACAAGAGATGCAAATACAAGCCAGGTAGCATGCTTATATAGGCTAGGAAGAGGGAGGAGGTGGCAACACCAACCAATGAGGAGCAACCATCTATTGGACTAAAGATAGCAAAGTATCTTCCCAAGATAGCTAATGGATGCTCACATGTAGGAAGGTGACACCTCACAACCATTCACCTAATAAGACATTCTTTATTAACCTAAGCGAGATTATTAAAAGTGTAGGAAAAACCTATCAAAATAGGAAAAATAAAAAACTACACTAACACCCCCCCATAAGTGAAGCTTAGGTGGATGTAGAAATGGGTCCCGGCAAGTCAAGCCTGATGAGGTACCCATGTACATAAAATTCCCCCAAAAGAGAGAGAGAAGAGACCCCCCAAAGAAAATTAGGACTCCAAGTGAGAGGAAGCGCCCCCCCCCCCCCAAAAGATGAAGCATCCCATACCCCCAGCAAAGCTTGCAAATTTTGTCCGGTAGATCCACTTACATTGAACAATTTTTCTTCCCTTAGAAAAAAGGACAAGATCCCAAGTGTGGTTCCTCATCAAGGAACTATACTCTTCCTGCATAGCTATATCCCACTCAAAAATACCAGAAGCCTCATGAAAGGACTGTGGATTTGAGGCAGTAGCAATGAAGATATGTAGAGCATCTTGGAATTTTGAACGAGTCTGCTTGGTGTCTGATGGATCTCCAACCTAGTCACCTGCAAACTGCAAGGTCCGTCTAGCCCAAAGTGGACCAAAAGATGGAGAATCTAGAGAAGAATCATCAACCTGTAAATGATGACTAGAAGAGGAAGGAGGTGAGTCCTCTGAATCACTCTCTGCATCAAAAGTGGAGGTAGAAGACTACTCAAGTGAATCTGACCCATTAGAAGATCTATCATGTATTCCAAGTGACTCCAATGTCAAAGTAGAAGGCAACCCTGTGACTATGCTCTGCTGGTTAAGCTGATGCAAGTAGTGGAAGTTAAGATGGCTAAACCACTCATGCCATAATCTGCTCATATCATTAGAGTGAGTGAGTGAAACAGTCAAAGGAGGATCAGGAACAAAGTGAGAAAACATATAGAGTCGTGACTAATGATCTGCTCTCCCAACTGCAACTGTAGAATCATTGTGAACCTCACATATCTCCACTAAACTAGGAGTGAACTCAACCTGCTTGCCTAAACTTGTGTGAGTGATCTGGTATATCGATACGAGATTAGTTGACAATGAGGGTACATAAGGAACATCATGGAATGTGCCATCCCCCACATCAACAGACCCTCTCCCACACACCTCAACAAGAGTGTTATCACCCATCAAAATAGAAGGCATAGTACACGGCTCCAAGGATGCAAGTTCTTCCTTAGATGAAGCCATGTGGTGTGAAGCACCTGAATCAAGAACCCAAGTGGATGGTGAGGAAGGAACTGCAAAAAGGGCCTTGCCCTTTCCTTTCCCCTTGCTATTTTCTTTTCCTTTGTTAGACCCTTCATTAGAACTTTGTTTGATAGACTCAAGAAAACTGATATTATTCTTCTCAAGAATGTATGTTAAGTGATCAAGTTGTTTCTGCAAACATTTATGTTCATCATGACCAGGTCTTTTACAATAGGCACATTTGCCCTTTTCTTTCTTAGGCTTATCACCCTTGGAAGATGGTGTATCAATAGTTTCTTTTGAAGAAACCAATATCTGATCCTTCTTCTCCTCGCTATTCTTTTGTTTCTTGTCCTTACTATTGTTGTTACTACTTTGTCCTTGTTCTTTTGTGCCTTGGTTGGCAGCCAAGGCATGTGACTTAGAGGACTTAAGAATGCCCATCTGGATTAGCTTGTCCTGTTCTCGAGTGAGGTTGACAGCAAAATCATCTAGAGATGGCATGGTGAATTGAGTACCAAGTGCACCCTTAGTAGCATAGAAGGTAGAGACAAACACATAATATTCTGAACTTAGCTTAGAGAGAATACTGAGAATTAGTTGTTCATCTTTCTTTTCAATTCCACATTATTTTAACTATAGCCTTAGTGATTTCAATTTGGTGAAGAAATCTTGGATTGTGTTGAAATTGCCTGGGCTCAAACTAATTAATTCATTTTCCAACATATGACCCCTCATTGAATCTTGTGTGCCAAATAGTGTTTCTAGCGTTGTCCATACTTCATTTGGTGTATCCAAAAACTCAATGTGAAATAGCAAGTCAGGAGAAACAGAAAAACACAATGTTCCAAATGCCTCATCACATTTGTTAAACCACTTAGGCTTATCTTCATCTTTAGTAGGTTCAGTTTCAAGTCCCATAGTTATCCTATTTAATCCAGCTTTCTTTAAGTGAATTCTCATGCATGATTTCCACTCAAAGTAATTGTATGGAGTTAGGATGGGTATATTTGTCTGATCCATGACGAAGAAATGCTAAAAAGAAGAGAACCCAGCCACGACAATGCCCCCCCCCTTTTTACTCAATCAAAGAACCCCCCCCCCCCCCCCCCCAAAGAAATATTATTTTGCACTTTATTATAGTGCATTTACAACTACCACTAGAAAGAGATACTTAGTGGTTTTGATTTCAATGCATTACAAACCCTCATGAAGAGCATATGCTAAAAGTGAAACTTGGGCACAATAATCAAGGAAAAAAATAGCACCAATGCGATCTACTCAAAAAATCATACACTTTCAAAAAAGGAATCACCTTGATATGAGGTCGTATGAGAAAGTTATGATCCTCCGAAGTTTCCAAAACAAGAACTGTGCACAATCACGACTGAGAATCTGCAATTTCTGAAGAATTCATGCATAAAAATCAAAAAATAACTTCAATAGTGGATAGAGCACAAAAAAATAGCCAAGTTCATAAAAAGAATCATCAAAATCGGAGTCCGTATGAGCAAGAACAAGACATTTGAAAATTGCATTCAAATCTGCGGCTGCCAACGGAGAGGGGTATGGCTGTAGCTTTGCATGCTCAATTCTAAAAAATATACAACTTGCATGCAAAATCTAAAAGATACCCAGATGGTTTTTTGGGGCTGCGAACAAAACCTAGAAAGCATTTTCTTGCTGATGAACAGAAGATGTTGCTATAGTGTACATCAGACGCCTTTAACAGTAAAAAATGGCTCCAAAAATCAGAAAATGACCCCAGCAACCAAAATATGACATGCAAATGCTGGATCAGCTTCTCAAGTCCATCAATGGCATGCTGGAACCTCCAAAACTAATTGAGAACTCCAAATATGCAAGTTGGTTGTTAGATTTGAGATTGAAACCCCAGAGAAAAATTGTTTTTGTCAAAACTTTTCTGATTCTCAGGATCATCCAAAGATGCAAGAGAAGAGCATACTTCATTTTTCAAAAACTACAATAAAGTTTATTTGCCCCCCCCCCGAATCTCTCAAATAAGGAAACTAAAATCTACTCTTGCACATAGAAAAGCTCTGATACCATGTTAGAATCTGAAAAGATTAATAACCCAGAAAACTAGTGCAAAGAGTAAATATCTAAACTATGAATGCAAATGATACAAAATCAAAATAGCATCATAGAGTTAGTCTCCAAGAGAGTAATGCAAATGCTAGAAGCAAAATAGCATTAAGAGGATGCAAAAATAAGAGATGCAAATACAAGCCAGGTAGCATGCTTATATAGGCTAGGAAGAGGGAGGAGGTGGCAACACCAACCAATGAGGAGAAACCATCTATTGGACTAAAGATATCAAAGTATCTTCCCAAGATAGCTAATGGATGCTCACATGTAGGAGGGTGACACCTCACAACCATTCACCTAATAATACATGCTTTATTAACCTAAATGAGATTATTAAAAGTGTAGGAAAAACCTATCAAAATAGGAAAAATAAAAAACTACACTAACACTTAGGAGGTCTCCAAAAATTGAAAAACTGCAATAACTTTCAAACCGTGGGGCCTTTTGACCTAATTCTTTTTCTAGAATGCTCTAATATACAATTACATTCATCCAGACAATTTACACCTTCTAGTTCACCAAAATGATGGCTCAATTACATACTCCTATTTTTTGACATTTACACATATCCCAAGGTGTTCAAATACTCTATCCTAGAACACTGATAGTGGAAATGTGAGAGTTGGAACCTTTATTTTACCCAAATGGGTATCCAAAAATGAAAACACATGAAACATAAACTAAGTCTAAGTACACTTTTTGGGTGACACAAGATTGCCCTTATACCTTTGGATGCTCCTACATCAAGTACTCACCATGTCACTACCATGTGGTGCCTTCAAATTGGTATGACAAACTGCCACTATGGTCTTAAGTCCATTGATATGTGGTGTACTAATATTGGGTCACATTTTTTCTTTAGTTAAGTTCTAAGCATCTTTCTATGGTGAAAATGTGACAACTGTCAATTTTGCACCATGTGTCAAAATCTAGTGCATTCAGTCTGAACTTGCTTCACTATGTTTCATATCATCACATTTTTTGCTTGCCACTTCACTATTCAAAACATCATCTACAACATAGAAATATTTTTTCATATGTCATTTCTTTTAGCTCAGTATCTTGGTATGCATGTCGGGTGGCATGTCCTTATTCACCCATCAGATCACCATGTCATCTTTTTGCATCATCATTATTAGTTATAATTTATCACTTACCAACCATCCTTGTTGGGTCTCACAAGTGAGTGCACTTCTCTTATCATAACCCAAGAGACTAAGATAGTTTGAAAGTGTTCTAGTATAAAAATACATGAAATTTGATTCAACCATTACATGTGGGATAAAAGTCCTAGACTTCCCCTTTAAACTATTATAGGCCTCCATATATTGATTATTGTCAGTAATCTTCCCAAGTAGAATGATGTATCCTCTACTCATTGGCATTAGCTAGGTGCATAGCTATTTCACAACCTCTCACAAAAACAAAAAAAATTCACAATGTATACTAAAATAGTGTACCACCTCATGGATTGTAAGATTTGCCTAATTAATGGAAGATTACAACACATCATCTAGTGCATGAAGATTTTTGTCTATCTTCTTTGAATCATTTTTCTCAACTCACTCACCATTAAAAGTAATACCTAACCTCTTATTTATTACTTGAACATACAATCACTAATAGTTGAATTAATCCAATTAATTTTATTTGGTTTATCTTTCACATATTGCTTCAGCTTTTGATTTCCACTACCAAAAAGTGGAAATGATTGGCACTCCATATATCATATTCCTCATAATCAAGCTCCATTAGATTTTTTAAATATTTAATGTGCTTCTCACAAATTAGGTGGTGAGGGTGAAAATTAATTTGTTTCCATGCATTTATGTGGTCCAATTGGTAGAAAAGCATACATGTTTCATCACCCACATATTAGACTTCACAAAATGCTAATAATGGTAAAGACAGATGTACAAATGTAGTGAATGAGAGTACATATATGTATGAAAGCACAATAAAAAAGATTAAATACACAAATATTTAGTATGGAAGTACCAAAATTATTTGTACATCATCTATACACTTAAAAAATTCAAACAAAGATCAAATTTTAGGGGCTAGGCCCCATGGTCAACACCAAAGATGTATGCAAATTTATGTGTTAATGCCTAAACATCCAATCAAAGCTAATAAATGAACAAAAAATGAGGGATCACAAATCAAAAAACAAAAATTTACCTTTTCTTACCATGTGAAATGTGCATCTATTATCCTCCTAGGCTTAATAAGTCTTCTTGATTTTGTGAGCCCTCAGATAATGAACAACTCCCTTCTACAAGATTTCTTCAAGATGTTGGAGATTTGTGACCTTCAATGCAAGATCAAATGGAATGATCCTAAAATAGATAGTTAAAGATGAAGATTAATGATGATGCAATTGGGATGCAAATAGATTATTAAATAGATAACTAATTCCTTTAGAATTCTTCTAAATGTTGATTCAAGATTCTAAAATTGAGTACGATCCTAGATACCAGAATGAGGAGAAAGAGGCTCCTTTTATAAAGTCTAGATAGACCCTATCCTATGTTGAAACATCCTATGGTGGAGAGACCATTAAAGACACATGGATGTATGAGATTGACTTGATTGAAGATATGGAGGAAATCAATGATATAGTTGAGTCACAAGAGAAAAGTTAGGGAGAGAAAAGACACTTGCTAGTCATCTCATCGAGACCTCTTGAGAGGACACTAACTTTTGAAAAGATTCCATGAACAAGTGTCTCATGAGCCCTTGTTATCTGCAAGAGGTAGATTGAATAACTCCAAGTTAGTAGAGGAAGAGGAAGATGAATTAGTATCCTAGAAACATATCTCAGAGGTTGAGTTAATGAAGGCCATATTGTAGTGCCTCTCATGTATTACAGTTAGTACCTTATTTATTTTGATTCAAGAGATACTTGTACTCATGTTATGTTAGTTTTGAGATGACTTGAGTGTCAGATGTTATACTTTGATTTTAGTATCATAGATTCTATACTCCTATGTTGTTGAGTTTATCATATTTGCATGTTGATACCATTTTGAGATGATAGTAGGTCTCTGATGATATCAAGTTATCTAGTATCTTGGACATATCTTTGATTCTATCATATGATGGATTTTATGCTATGGATATTTAATTCATTCTTGTTTTATTATGATTTATTTGAACATGAGTGATACAAATAGATTATTTTGGTATAAATTGAATAAATGGTTAAATTAGTTATTCAAACACATTTATTTCTTAGGCTATGTTATTAAATACCATTGCACTTGATTCTGTGGTTTAGTATGCAAGATTTATATCCCTAGGAGTGGCACATGAAGTTAGTGATTCAACCATTCATATTTTACCATTGTCATCCATGTATGGTTGACATATCCTTATTTTAATTGATTGATTAAACATTTTGGTGATTATTAAATCCAAATTCATTTGCATTATGTGATTGGACTAGTGACCATGTCTATGCATTTAGAGGTTCACATTGTCATGAAAGTTATTAAGAAAATTTATGAGATTTTTGGTTTTTGGCCTTCAAATTTTATTGAATTTAATTTTTGGCAGCTTTTCCATAGATGAAATCCTATTTCTCAAAATAGCCTATTTTTGGTTGGCTCGATTTGGGGTTTAATTAGGTTGGCTAAGTATTTTCCCTAATCAATTATTCACTCAAAAAGTTAATAAGTATGTGCTAGTGAATAGATTTGTCTTTAAACAAAAAGACATGAATAAAAGCTTCTATGACCAAGTCTACAACACAAATACAATTTTCCAATAGTTGAGGAATTTCAACTTCTTCAATTCCTCTCTAAATTTTGGTAAGGTTCAACTTCCTTATCAGACCTTCAATCTAAACTACTTTTTGAATGACAATTAATTTTAACTTGAAAGTATTAAGGCTTCCAGTCTATTCCTAGATAGGAGGATAATTTGATAAATGACAATTAAATAAACACAAGTACATAACAAGGAGAGAACACACAATCTCTTTATCAATTACCTCTCAAAAAACAATCAAAATTGATAAACATTTAACATGAAAAGAATTATGCAGCATCAAAGGAATTTCAACAATTCAATATTGATTTAATATTAAACCAATAATGAGCAAATTCAAAGTATAGCATCTTCAAACATTCAGACATTGCCTTTGAAAAAGAACAATATTGTTCAAATACAACACTGGAAATTCAAAACACTTGCATAGCTATACAATTTGGAAAAAGTGGTCATAGTATGATAACCATCAAAAAATTCCAAACTCTAACACTACTAAGTCTCTAATTTAAATAGAGAGCTACCTGAGAATCTCCCTAAAAATCCAATTCTTCGATAGTTAAAAGTAGTTTTGAAAACCAATATAAAGGGTACACAAACCCAGAGTTTAACTTTTCAAAATCATAAACTAAAAATTCTGAAAGAAAATTAATAGAAATGTTTAGTAATGATATGCTATTTAACAGGAATTAAATAAACACAAATGCATAAAAAGGAGAGAACACATAGTTTTTTTATCAGTTACCTCTCAAAAAATAATCAAAATTGATACACATTTAACATGAAAAGAATTATCCAGCATTAAAGGAATTTCAAAAATTCAATAGTGATTTAATATTAAACCAATAATGAGTAAATTCAAAGCATAACATCTTCGAACATTCAACCATTTC
This sequence comes from Cupressus sempervirens, assembly GCA_028749045.1. Taxonomy (NCBI): domain Eukaryota; kingdom Viridiplantae; phylum Streptophyta; class Pinopsida; order Cupressales; family Cupressaceae; genus Cupressus; species Cupressus sempervirens. The sequence goes on from CM053793.1 coordinate 800,862,055, forward strand.
CTTTCAAAAGGAAAAATATTGTTCAAATACAATACTAGAAATTCAAAACACTTGCATTGCTATAAAATTTGGATAAAATGGCCATAGTATGATAACCATCAAAAACTACCAACCCCTAACACTACTAATTTTAAAACTTAAATAGAGAGCTACCTGAGAATCTCCCTAAAAACCAAATTCTTGGATAGTTAAAAGTAGTTTTAAAAACCAATATAAAGGATACACAGACCCATAGTTTAACTTTTCAAAATCATAAACTAATAGTTCTAAAAAAAATTTAATAGAAAACACTAATTGTTTGCTGATTGGTCAAGCAATTCCTCTTCCTCCTCATCTTCAGCATCACCCTATCCATGTGCTAGCCTACACTTTGTGAGTGCTTCCATGAATTTGGTCATGGTAGTTGTATTTTGGCTCTTACTACTTTACAAATGATTCTTCTAGATGTCCTTTTCTAGCTTCATCATGTTCATGGTATCTAGGTAACTGGGGAGTCATAGAGTGCACATTTGTAACATTACTTCACTTTTGGTCACCTTGGAGAAGTCAAATGATGTGAGATCATTTTTTTCTTTTATAGATTTCATGTGTTCTTCATGTTTTTTGATCATGATCTCCCCATAATAACCTCCCTCTTTAAGTGGGTTGGGAAAGGTTGAGTTAATGGATTGAAAGTTCCTACTTACATGGTCAAGTAATGTTTTAAATTATTTTTCACATGATTACATCCTTGATGCTTGTGTTTTGAAACAACACAGTTCCAAATTACCTCGATGAGAACAAGATACATCTAGGGGCAACTACTTCCCATTTTAAACATGCCCTTTTAAACACTGGGCCAACTATAAGGCTAGACCCTTTTTCTACTTCAAGCTCTACAAAACCTAGGATAGTGTACCTCAAATTCACTTATATGGTAATAGTGCTAAAACATACACTTGAATCTTGACAAAGCTGATAAAAACCCTAAATCTTCTAACACTTCTGAAGACATCTCAAACATGGAATAACTTATAACATGACCAAAGAAATTTCTAAGCTAAGTGAATGCATCATATTTTAGCTCTTCAACATTTAAAGGGAATAACATTTGATTAATGATGTTAATTTCAGCAAGACCCCAAATATGTAGCAGTAAGAACAAGTTTATCCTATAACTAATCAGTGCCTTATCTATTGGGCAATTCCACAAATTAAACACATACATCTTAAATATTAGTGACATATCTCATACACATAGATATCAGATCTATCTTATTACTTTGTGAATCAGACATTGATGTTCATAAAGATCTCATTCTCATGAAATATCCTTCTCAAATAACCAGCAACCCTATCAAACACATAAAACATTTACTTGTTCCTTTGTTCCAATAGAAAAATATATTAGACATACAACATTAAGGGGATGAAAATGGGTCTCAATTATTTGTCCTTAAACCACATAAGGTTCTAAATTATAGTGATAGAAGATGATAATTAGAATGAAACTAAAGAGATTCTTGCTCATTTGTATTCATTTTCTTAATATTATACATTCAGATGTATGACATTAAAACATAGAAATTCCTAATAGATCAAAACTATCTCTATTATTTATTCACTACTATTTTTCATACAAGATAAATATGCTAAAGAATGTGGTGGAATCACAATTTTGGAACTAATAATGTGGTCTCGCACTAAAAATTGTGATCCAGGAGCATCCAGAGGTATAAGGGAAATCCTTTGTCACCCAAAAAAAAATGTACTTAGACTTAGTTTATGTTTCATGTGTTTTCATTTTTGGACACCCATTTGGGTCAAATAAAGGTTTCAACTCTCACAGTTCCACTATCAGTGTGCTAGTAAATCTCAAAAAAATAGGAGTATGTAATTGGGCCATCATTTTGGTAAACTAGAAGGTGTGAATTGGCCAAATGAATGTAATTGTGATTTAGAGCATTCTAGAAAAAGAATCAGGTCAAAAGGCCCCACGGTTTGAAAGTTATTGTAGTTTTTTGGGTTTTGGAGACTTACTAAGAATGCTTCAAAGTCAAGTTAGGGGCATTAAATGACCTCAAAAAGGGCCAAAAAATGGGGAATGAGTGAAGCTTGTCCATAGGGCTATAGAGCGCTTTGAGAGCTTTCTTAAAATGTAAACAGTTCGTCAATTAGAGCTACGGTTCAAAAGTTATGCCTCCTGAAAGTTTGGTTACCATTTCTGGATTCTTCTAGATTTGCGCCGACTTCTAATGCAACTTCTAGAGCCTTCTATTTGGTCGATGGATGCCTACTAGCACTTTCTAGAATGTATTCCTAGTCCTTAACCCTCTGGGGTCTATTTAAGGAGATTCTTGGCATTATAAAAGGCAGTTCGGAGTGGAGTTTGAGAAGAGGTACTAAAAAGAGAAATTATCTCCACATTTATGCTATTATAAGCCCTTAGGGAATGTTTTGAAGTTTATTTTCTTTGTACTGAATGTACTAGCTTATTTTTTAGTTAATACAATTTCCCTTTTTTTTTGGTGTCCATTCTGTTCTTGGGTTGTGTCCCCATCAAGTGGTATCAGAGCTGGTTTTCTTGACTGTGTAGATAGAGTGCCTACTATGAGGTAGTTTGCACCAAGACTATGTAGTTGTGGGTTTGAGTTAGAAGATGCCTCCATGAAGAGAGCATGGTGGAAGGGCCAGAGCTACTAATCCTAAGGAGGTTAGAGCCCTCCAAAGGAAGGTACAGGCATTGCAAGAGGAGCTCCGTAAAGGAGCAAATATTGCCGCAGGTAACGATAGTGAGGATGATAATGAAGAAGAAGAAATGGGACTAGAAGGGGAATTTGATGAGGAAGTTCTGTATCATGTAGAGGAAAGGATTTTTAGGGCCATTACTAAGTTTGGGAAAAGACCTACAATTGAAATGGGTGTATTTTTAGGAACTCTGAAACTAGATGAGTTGATCGATTGGGTCAATGAACTGGAAGAATACTTTGAGTATGAGGATATCAGGGACCTAGATAGGGTTAAGTTTGCAAAGGCCAGATTCAAAGTCCATGCCAAAATCTAGTGGCAAGAGGTTCAATTGGAAAGAAATAGAAGAGGAAAGGAGAAGATCACAAGATGGGATCGCATGGTGGACAAATTGAACAAGCAATTCATTCATGTGGACTACGAGCTTGATTTGTTTAAGAAGATGCATGGGTTAAAGCAAGCAAGAAGATTAGTCCAAGAATATAAAAAGGAATTTTATCGACTCTTGATTAGAGTGGGGCATGCAAAAGAAAATAAGGAGAAGGTTGCTTGTTATATCAATGGGTTGTGACCTAGTATCCAGGAGAAATTAAGTCTGGTAAGAATGACTAGTGTTGAAGAGGCATACCAGTTTGCCCTATGAGTTGAAGAGAAGCTAAATAAAAGGTTTCAAGAAAGACAAAGAGGGAACAATCAAGGAGGAAGGGGAAGCAGTAGATCATCTGGAGGCCATAATGAAACCCAGAAGAAAAATGAAGATGTGGGTACTAGCAGGAACCAGAGGAATGAGGGTTTCAACCGCTCCCATGATCAAGACTTTAGACATAAAAGAGGAAGAGGTAGAGGATGTGGAAAATGAAGAGGAGGCTTTTGTGGTACCTATTTCCATTGCAATGAAGAAGGTCATCATGCCTTTGAATGCCCTCAACGACAAGGAAGGATAGATAGGAGAGCTGAGGGCCAAGCTAGGGTTGCTCATGTGGATGAGGATGCACAATCATCACATTCAAAGGATGCAAAAAGAGGAGAGACCTTGGTAAATGAAAGAAACCTACTAAGTGGTGAGATTGAACCAGGACAATTGAGGAGTTTGTTCTATACCAGATGTAAGTGTGAGGATACATGTTGTGAGGTGATCATTGATGGTGGTAGCACTGATAACTTGGTATCAAAAGAGATGGTCTCCAAGTTGAAGCTCAAGAGGGAGAAACATCCCCAACCCTATCGGATTGCTTGGGTAAAAGATGATCATAAGGTCCTGGTAAGTGAAAAATGTTTAGTGAAATTCAAAATAGAGAGTTACCATGATGAAGTTCTCTGTGATGTTATTCTGATGGATGTTTGCCATCTATTGTTGGGTAGACCATGGCAGTTTGATAGACATGCAGTACATGATGGACATGCAAACACATACTCTCTGACAAAGGATGGAGTTTGCCACAAATTGAAGCCCATGAAAAAGGAAGGTGAAAAGGTATGTAGCAGTTCTCAGATTTGTCTTGTTGATAGAAGGATGTTTTTAGATGGCATGAAACATCAACATATGTGCTATGCTTTGATTCCTAGGAAAGATAAAGAACGTAGTAGTGAAATACCACTTGAAGTTTCAGATTTACTAGGGGAATTTGGAGATATTATCTCTGATAATGTTCCAGATGGATTGCCACCAGTAAGGCAAATTAGTCATTAGATAGATCTGATTCCAAGAGCTAGTTTTCCTAACAAGCCTACTCATAGGATGACTCCTATTGAAACAAAGGACCTAAACAGACAAGTTTAGGAGCTGTTGAGGAAGGGCTTGATTCAAGAGAGCTTGAGTCCATGTGCAGTACTTGTAGTACTCACACCAAAGAAGGATGGAGACTGGAGGATGTGTACAGATTCTTGAGCTATAAATAGGATAACCATCAAGTACCAATTTCCTTTGCCAAGGATGGATGATCTTATGGACTGCATGAGTAGAGCTCAGTACTTCACAAAGATAGATCTCAAGAGTGGCTATCATTAGATATGGATTCGAGAAGGAGATGAGTGGAAAATAGCCTTCAAGACCAAGGAGGGTCTTTATGAGTGGTTAGTCATGCCCTTTGGATTGACGAACGCCCCAAGCACCTTCATGCGGCTCATGAATGAGGTACTTAAGAAGTTCTTGGGAAAATTTGTTATTGTCTATTTCAATGATATTTTAATTTTCAGCAAGACTTTGGAAGAACATTTACTGCATATTCGTAGTGTCCTTGAAAGGCCAAGGGAAGAGAAACTATTAATTAATCTAAAGAAGTGTATCTTTGCAAAAAGGGAGTTAGTCTATTTGGGGTTTTTTATATCACCCGAAGGTCTGAAAATGGATTCGAAGAAGGTAAAAGTCATCTTTGAATGGCCTACTCCAAGGTCTGCTACTGAGGTAAGATCATTTCATGGTCTGGTTAGTTTTTACAGGAAGTTTATTAAGAATTTTAGTGGCATATGTGCACCCCTAACTGATACAATAAGAGGGGATAGAAAAGAGTTCAAATGGACTACAGTAGCTGCAAGAAGTTTTGAATTGCTGAAGAAGAAGGTAACAGAACAACCTGTGTTGGCACTTCCAAATTTTAGAAATGTTTTCTAGGTGGATTGTGATGCTAGTGGCAATGCTATTGGGGTTGTATTAAGCCAAGAAGGTAAGCCTATTGCATATTTTAGTGAAAAATTGAATGATGAAAAGAAGTATTCTATTTATGATCAAGAGTTCTATGCAATAGTTCAGGCCTTAAAGAAATGGAGGCATTATTTATTGCAAAAGGAATTTGTTTTGTATACTAATCATTAGGCATTACAGTACCTAAATAGCCAAGGTAAATTGAATCAGAGGCATATGAAGTGGGTAGAGTTCTTGCAGAGTTATACATTTGTGTTGAAGCATAGAAGTGGAAAATCTAACAGAGTTGTAGATGCACTAAGTAGAAGACAGTTGTTGCTTATAGTAATGTAAGTTAAAGTAGTTGGGTTTGATGAACTCAAGAAATTGTACCCTGAGGATCTTGATTTTGTTGAAGCATGGAAAGCTTGTAAAGAACCTGTTGCTATAGATAGAACCAAGTGGTTAGACTATTTAATTTAGGATGGCGTGTTGTTCAAAGGTAGTCAATTGTGCATTCCAAGGAGTTCCATGAGGGAAAATTTGATTAAGGAGAAACACAGTGGAGGGATGGCAAGACATTTTGGTCGAGATAAGACCATTGTCATTCTTAGAGAACATTATTTTTGGCCTCAAATTTCACAGGATGTGAAGAAATTTGTACAGAGTTGCTAGGTTTGTCAAGTTGCCAAGGGGTTTAGTCACAATACTGGTCTATATCAGCCATTTCCTGTTCCATCAAGGCCATGGGAGGACATAAGTATGGATTTTGTTCTTGGATTGCCAAGGACACAAAGGGGTAATGACTCAGCATTCATGGTGGTTGATAGGTTCTCCAAAATGGCACATTTCATTCTATGCCACAAAACTCATGATGCTGTCCATATTGCAGACTTGCTTTTCAAAGAAGTGGTAAGACTACATGGTCTTCTGAGGAGTATAGTTTTTGACAGAGATAATGAATTTGTGGGGTATTTCTGGAGGACATTATGGGAAAATTTGAGAACAGACGTGAAATTCAGTTCCACGCATCACCCACAAACTGACGGCCAAACAAAAGTGGTAAACAGAAGTCTGGCCAATTTGCTGAGATGTTTAGTTGGGGATAAGCCCAAGGTATGGGATTTGATTCTACCACAAGCAGAGTTTTCTTACAATAAATCTATAAATAGGAGTATTGGAAAATCACCATTCCAAATTGTATATGGGAATAGCCCAAGGACTGCACCAGAATTGAGGAAGATAGAGCAAGGGGAGAGGACAAGTGCTGAAGCAGAAGAATTTGCTGAACATATCAAGCATCTACATGAGGAGGTTCAGGCACACATTACCAAGATGAATCAAGAGTAGAAAGCTAGGGCTGATCAAAGGAGAAGACATAAGGAATTCCAAGTAGGGGATCTAGTCATGGTGCACTTACGAAAAGAAATATTTCCAGTCGCTACTTACAACAAGCTAAAAATGAAGAAATTTAGCCCCTGCAAAGTTTTGAAGAAACATGACTTAGGAAATGCATATGAGGTGGAGCTACCAGATGGTATTCACATTTCTCCCATTTTCAACATTGCAGATTTAACAGAGTATCATGATGATGGTGTAGATAAGGAGCTGGTGTTAGAGCCATGTCTGATTCCTGCTTCTAAGAACGAGGAGATAGAAGACATTCTAGATCATCATGTCGGCAGGAGTACCAAAAATAGGTAGTATGAAGAGTATTTGGTCAAATAGAAAGGATGACCAATCAAGGACTCAACTTGGATTTCAGCAGCTAAGGTTTCCCATTTGGGATTTTCTCTACCATTCATAAAGTGACAGGGTCACTTTTTAATCTACCCTGGGTGTCTGATGTAGGAGCATCTAGAGGTATAAGGGCAATCCTGTGTCACCCAAAAAAAAATGTACTTAGACTTAGTTTATGTTTCATGTGTTTTCATTTTTGGACACCCATTTGGGTTAAATAAAGGTTCCAACTCTCACAGTTCCACTATCAGTGTGGTAGTAAATCTTGAAAAAATAGGAGTATGTAATTGGGCCATCATTTTGGTAAACTAGAAGGTGTGAATTGGCCAGATGAATGTAATTGTGATTTAGAGAATTCCAGAAAAAGAATCAAGTCAAAAGGCCCCACGGTTTGAAAGTTATTGCAATTTTTTGAGTTTTTGGAGACCTCCTAAGAATGATTCAAAGTCAAGTTAGGGGCATTAAATGACCTCAAAAAGGGCCAAGAAATGGTGGACAAGCAAAGCTAGTCCATAGGGCTATAGATCACTTTGAGAGCTTTCCAGAAATGTAAATGGTTCGTCAATCGGAGCTACGGTTCAAAAGTTATGCCTCTCGAAAGTTTTCTTACCATTTCTGGATTCTTCTAGATTTGTACTAACTTCTAACACAACTTTTGGAGCCTTCTATTTGGTCAGTGGATGCCTACTATCACTTTCTAGAATATATTCCTAGTCCTTAACCCTCTGGGTTCTATTTAAGGAGATTCCTAGCATTGTAAAAGGCAGTTCAAAGTGGAGTTTGAGAGTGGTACTGAAAAGAGAAATTATCTCCACATTTATGCTATTGTAAGCCCTTAGGGCATGTTTTGAAGTTTATTTTCTCTATACTGAATGCACTAGCTTATTTTTTAGTAAATACAATTTCCCTTTTTTGTTGTGTCCATTCTGTTCTTGGGTTGTGTCCCCATCAAATTGCCAACTAGGTATAATAGTAGTGAGAAAGTTTCTCCAAAACTGGAACCCCTACAATGGATGAGAAAGAGAAAGATATAGAATAAGAATGGAATCCCATATCTGATTTGATGATACCATGTGTCCACTTGAACCTCCATTCTTTGTTGTTGTAAAACCTCTCTCATCTTTCTGCCCATGAGATCTGATCTAGTTTTCATCATTTTTTTGTAACAAACCCAAAATATCTCTTCCTCAATGATGAAAAACCTTATGTTGCTAAAATATCTGAAGTGCATCATAAAATATTGATGATACCTTGATTTAACTACCTTGGAGGTGACAAAACTCACCCATAACTACCTTTCAACATTCACTCAATTGACCATTTTACTAGAAATCAATCTAGATTGCCCTAAATGAATGAAACTGAAAACTCCGCACCTGAGACAAATCCTTACATAACTAGAACCAATGGCTTCCTATGTAAAAACAAACTCCAAAAATAGAAAGTTCATTCTCTCCCAATTCTCACAATATATATTATTACTATATTAGCCTACTAGAAACACTCAGAATCTTAGTTTAAAAAATGGGCTCGTGCTATGACTTTGAAATTAAATCATTGCAAATATTTAATCTTTCCTAAATTTTAAACTATAGGATATAAATTCATTTAAAAAAAAAAATAGATCTACACAAGCTTTTGAGAAGAAATATTTAAAAAATAATTTTTATACCTCCTTGAAATTTCCCTCCTTTTCTCCATCCGAGTCAAACTTGGTTTGACCAACCTCACCACATGTCATGTCTTGATTGGTTGGATTTATGCCTAGTCATCTGACATATGATATCTGGCTACCACACATTTACCACATCATTGGTCACCATGTCACATGATGAGTCAACATTGTGTTGCATCATCATGACATAGAAACCATGTGACATGTGTCATATTCCTCCACCTCAACATCAAGTCATTGGTCCACCTCAGCTCTCCACATAAGTGGTCCATATCACTGCTAGTTGCCATGCCATCATGCCACCTTAGTTTCCAGTCATCACCACATCAGCTTGCCTCCATGTTGCATAGTTAATGTTGGAGCATCTTTCCTTTAGTGACCTGGCAACCACCATCCGATCTGCCACATGTAACCATCTTGTTCCTCCAATCAAGTCCAGTCAACTACCATGTGTCATAATTTGGTTTGTCCATAGGTTCCATGCCATTTTCTTTGTCATCATATTAGGTCAAAATTTCCTTAAGTTATCCAATTTATTGGGGTCCACCATGGGCTTCATGACTTTCCAAAAGGTCCATGTCTTAGAGACAACAAGCATATTGTGTGGCTTTGTATTTAAACAAGTAAAAAACTCTAGCATGACATGGATGTGGGATTAAATTTTTTTTACCATCTTCTGTCTATTTATGGTGTGCTCTATTGTCCTCTAATTCCACATTTCAATAAGTGGATCCCTTTATTTTTAGCTTCCTTGCTCGCTTATTTTGATGTAGGTGCCTTGCTCATTATGCGTGCAATTTGCAAGTGCTTTCATCTTGGGAAAATCACCACATGGGAAACATTACTGTGGGCTTGGGAAATTGTATTATACTTCATCTTATTGATTTATCTAATAACAATTTTCATTGCAATATTCCTTCCCAAATTGGTTCTCTCACTAAGCTTGAGCTACCCAATCTAGACAACAACTAAATCAGTGCACAAATCCCAACTTTTGTGTTAAATTTCACAAAGTTGAGAAATCTATCTTTCTATAATAACTCACTGAGTGGGGTGATTCCATCAGAGATAGGTGTCAAGCTTTCCAATCTGGAGATCCTAAATCTACTATAAAAAAAACTCAGAAGGGGGATCACCAAATCACTATGAAATTGCTTGAGACTTTATGTGCTTGAACTAGCATGGAATGAATTGAGCACTATGATTGAACCATCTTCCCACTATTGATTCTCTTCGCTCAGCCAAGCTCAAATTGACAATTAAGAATACAAATTACCATTAATTGATATATTATTTTGTTGATGGAAGTAACTTTGGAGGACCAAATAACTTTATATGTCCCTTGTGCTACAAGAAGTTCCATTCCACCTAAATAATTCATTGCAAGCAATGAAGCATTGAAAGATAAGTTGTCCTACTAGATTTTTTATCACACTGATTTAATTTGAGATTTTGATATTATTTTCCATTGTCTTTCATTCTTGATTAATACTTGCAGGTGACTAGCTTATCATCTCATAAAGCCTATATACAGCAATCTCGCCTTGCTCAAATGAATAAAAGTTTGTGGCTACTTGGTTGAGATTGAGGCCACTTAGAATTATAGCAAAAAGAGCTATAATAATTTCTCCACCATTGGATTTTCCATGTGAGATCAAGAACATCCCAAACCAAAGTTATATTGTACATGAGCATATGGCAAGCCCATATGTAAATCCCAATCCAAGTCCTTGTATGAGACTTATATGGATACCATACCTCAGTATAGCCCAGAGTGAACTTGCATAAGAATACTTTCCTAATGTCTCATTTGTGTAAGCATAAAGTATTCTCACATATGTTATTGGTTTTTTGGAGGTTTTTCTACCTCTTCAAATTGAAAAAGTTTGGCATACAAGCCATCAATAGTTAATAATTCCTCATGTGTACCCATTTCTACGAGCTGGCCCCTTTGTGTATAATCTCTCATAATTATCTTATCTTGTGAAAATAACATCCATATGCTAGAGCTCATCATTATAAGAATCAATATAACCCTCTTATTTTAAAAATTCAATCCTCGATATCTTATTTCTCTAAGACCATTAGTCAGAACCCAAAGTGGGTCTAGCTAATTTTTTTTTCTTTCCAAACAACTAAATTCTTATAGTGGCCTACTAAATATCAAAAATTTACCAAAAACCATTTGACCACTGAACCATCTATTAAAACTCATTTTAACTATTTTTTGCAAACTAGCAATTTTGTACCAAGAGGTCCTTTGACTAGCTTTAAAAACTAATCCAAACACCTAACTAGACTCTAAATTCAAACCTACTAATTATTTCCTCTACTTTCTTGCACCCCGCTAAATCTCATCTCATGAAAAATTCTCAGTCAAAAGCTATTGATTGCCAAATTTTCCATCTCAAAACTCCCTACAAGAAAACATGTCAAAAAAATAATAAATTGTGTTCTATTTTGGCTTCAAAAGCTGGGCAAATTGACACTTGCGGAAACAAAAAAATGGGGAATTTGTTCACTGTCATGAGGACAGTATTAAATTTTGAATTAGGGCTCATGAAAAATAAATGGGCTCAATTAGTGAGTAGTCAAAATAGGCTACTCAAAATTTGCAAATTGGAAACACTAGCAGAAAAGTGATTTTTTACAAATAGAATGGACCTAGGAAAGTGTGCAGATGGATTCATCAAGATTTGCAAACTAGCACACTTAAATTTTTTTAAAATTAGAACACAATAGTACAATCCATTTGATCTCTCTTATTATGGATTCTGAGTTATGACACCACAAACAGGGGTACCAACTAATCTGCACCTTATGACACCAATAAAAAGTTATACATTACTTTTGGAATTATGATCAGAAACTTATCAAATGGATTCATCATAAGCTCATAATTGAAGCATATCAATTCTCTAACCTCTAGAATCCAATAGATAAGGAATTCTCTCATTTTTTTCAACTAGGTCAAAGTTATAAGAAGTCAAATAGGGCCTCCTAAAATTTTGAACAATTTGCATCAGCATGACAATACTAAACAATTGACTTTGAGGGATTCAAAACCTAGTCAAAATATATTAAAACCAATCAAAATTTGAAACATAGGCTCTTTAGTATGGGCACTAAACATTACCAAAGTAGAAAGTCATAAAACATAATTAGGTGTGAGATATTGAATTGTAAAGAAGGCTTCTTGTCACTATTTGACACAAGAAAAAATGTAAATTTGGACATTACTCAAAACAAAACTTCACATAATAACTTGAAATGGAAATTTATCATGGGATGAGTGAAGATGCTGAATGCAAGGTGTTAAAAACATTAAACACCTTTTAGGCTTGAAACAAACAATATGGTACACAAGCATCAAAAAGGTGCTTATAGGGCTTGATTTTTTGGATGGTACTCAAAATTAGGGATTCAATTTTGAGTCCCAATAGTGGCTTTGCTTAGGGATGCATGTCCCTTGTGGGTATGGAAAGGATCTAGATCTCTTTAATAAGTAGACCACATGCTTAACAACAAAAACTTTTCTCTCAAACAACTTTATTGAAAGGAAAAACAAGTACTCCTAAACTGAACAAATGATGGCCCTGGGCCATCAAACTTCAACAAAATTTCTTACCTCTATCATATATCTAATTTTCATCTACACTTTCATGAGGTAGGCTAAAAGAATTTCTTCTATCAGTTTCACCAATTAGATTAACATTTTGAATCAAATCACTTGGAAAAATGAAATAAATTCTTTCATTCTCATAGTGCATACATAAACCAGCATTAACTTCTATATCATGCTCACTATGAGAAAAAAAATCGGCATGCTCATGTAAATTAGAATCATTCTAAAAACCAACATCAACATATGGATGATGCATGCTCTCAATCAAAAACACGAATGATCCATATTCTACTTTGTTCAAAAAGTTGCATGTGTCAAAATTTTGCAACTCACCTTGTGTAACCATATGTGAAGAGTATGTGAAATCTGATTGCTACCTACTTGTAATCATGTTACTCATTAAATCAGATTTGTCTTTTGTTGAAACCTCTTCACATTCAAACAACTGATTAGTAACCAAGTATGAGAACTTATCCTAAAAGTGCTGATCCAAATTATGTTGATCACAATCATTTTCTTTATATAACAAAATATCATAAATAACCTTGGACTTATCTCTACAAGAATTATTAGCACATAAAGAAAATATGTAATTGGATTGAAAACTTTTACTATTTTCCTCTTCATCACATGAAACACCAAAACATATTATAGAAAAACCAAGATGAGAAGAATCTAAAATAGTATCAAACTTCCCTTCACTAACATCCTCTACATCCAACAAGTTGTTATGTGCAAAGACATGTAAGGTACTGTCATCTAGACCTCCAAAATTTGACAAAAATTGTTCAGATTCTATATCCCTTTCCACATCAAACTTTGGGGAAGTGACTTGACTAAATTAAAAAAAATTATTAGGGAAAATATAAGCATCCTTAGAAAAACTTACATGCTTTTTGAAATCATGAGCCAACAAAGCTAAAATTTCATCAAGGCTCAAAAAGATTGCCTCACAAATCTTATTCTAGCTGTGATTATCATCCAGATCACATGAAGAACTTGCAACAAAAAAATCAGTAATATAAAAATCTAGGAAATCAACATTATTAAAAAATTATTTCTCATCATGGAAAGAGCTACCTCCATTTCTATTATATAATTCCTCAACTTCATATTCACTATAAGAAAGTTTATTTTCACTTACATATCCATCTTCCTTACGATGATTGCAATAATCTCATTTATTAACATTTGAGTCCACCTCTTCACATTCAGAAGACAAATTATCTCTCTCTATGGACTCATTATATTCATTACTACCTTGACTTTTAGTACATTCATTATTATCATTAGAATATATAATATAAACTCTATAGTTATCACTTTCCATCTTCTCAATGAATATTTCAATTTCTAAAAGCTTTTGTAATCTTATAGGTGCTGGCCAATTAACTAAATCAGGCATTAGAAAATCAACAAAAACTTTAGGTAGGGAAGATTCCTCAAGTCTAGAATGTAAAGGCATTTTTATCATTACTAATTTAAGCCTTAGATAACATTTTTTTGCATTTAGATGTTGAGTACTTCCTACTTAAATTCTTATGGCACCAATAATCTTATTGTAGATTCATCTATTCAACATAGCAATGTTGTTCACTATAGTCTCTAAACTTTTAGAACTTGGCAAAATGATCTCAGATCTTAGATTTGACTCCATCATAAAATAAATTTTTTGTCTCTTTCTTCTAGTGCTGAAAATCATTGAATAGAGGCAACCATTTTTAACACTTGACTTCCATGAAAGAGAAACATGAAAATTAGAAATACCTCAAGTGCTAATGCAAAACTTTAATATGCTAATTTGACATGGGTGAATACTGAAAATTCTTCACACCATTGATAAAAACCTTTTAGAGTTGCCACCTCCTTGAAAGATGATAAAGAAATCACTGTTGTGATTTACTTTTTACACTTTACTTTCTTATAAAAGTAGATGCAACAACATTTTGAAACTTATCGAGAACTTTAACTTCCTTTTCAAGAAACTATCAAAAGCTTCAAATCTACCCATACAACTAAAAGTCCTTCAAAATATTACACTAAAATCAACTAGGAAACAACTGGTGCAGAGAATTAGAGTTGCCACTCACACTTTGTCAGAAATAAAACATAATTTGTCACTTGTCAAATCTGAACCAAACCTTCAGATGTAGGAGGAATGCAAATCATCAAACCACTCTTGTAGATTTACAAACTTGGAAAAGGGAACACATGCTTATGTTTATTCTTGACTCTAATTTTACAACAAAACTTTGAAAACAAAATCAGACTGAATTGATTGAAGATGAACACTCATAGCAATACAATTTACACTTAACTTCAAAGTTACTACTGCAAATGGATAAAACTTCACTAGGATGCATAACCCAGAGTAAGAAACTAAAAGAACATCATAAAACTTACTTCTGTAACTTTTTTATGCACTTTTTCTATTGTATTGAATCTCTTCTTTTCAAATTCTCAAGGTTTGTCTACCATTCAAATTCAATACAATCTCCAGTAGAGTGGCCATTTTGTTGGTGTTTTGAGACAACACAGTTCCAAATTACCCTAATGAGAACAAGATACATCTAGGCGTAGCTACTTCCTATTTTCAACATATCCTTTTAGACATTGATGCAACCGAAATTCCCCAAATAATAAACATAAACATAATACAGAAAGAGTACAAAATAAATTTGGGAATTCCAAATTCTTCTTTATTATTTCTTCCAAATCCTCCTCCTCCACAATGAGAGCAATTACATTTTTAAATAAAAATCTAGAATTACCATTTTTGGCAATTTGTTTCATAAAACTATTTTTTGCCATTTTTCATAATTTTTAAAACAACTCAAAAAGAGCTATTTTTTTCGTGAAGCTTGCTAAAATTGAGATAAGATGAACTAAAAACTAGCATTTGAAATTGGAAGTAATATTTTGAGGTTATTAATAAAAACCAACATTCTAAAAATGAAGGAAAAAGCTTTAAAAAAACCAGTAAAGGCTCCTTAAAAAGCCACTAATAGTTCCCACATCATTCACCTCTAGTTGAAAGAATGTAACTCCTGGAGGTTATTTTTTGAATAAGTATAGTTTCTTTTTTAGAACTTTTCCTTCCATTGTATCAAACATTGATATAATTGACTCAAAGGAATGCAAGTTTATTCCTTCTTCCTGGTCTTCCAATTTTTGGATATTTTATCATTCATATTTGGAACTATCACTAGATCCCTCTTCCTCTTATTTTTCTTAACCCATAATCTCCTCAACATCTTCTCATCCTTTAAAAAAATAATTCCACTACTTCTATATAAACCTTTGTACCATAATCATGTATGTCTTCAACATATAATATATCAACATATTGATCATTACAACAATTCACATCATAACCTTCCAACCTTGCATCTGCTGCATAAAAAAATAAATCTAAAAAATATTCATTGGAAACCTTATTGTCATCATGCATTTCCACTTGCTTAGTAAAAGCATCATATTCAAGTAATTGAAAATGACAACATGACTCTTCTAGAATTGTGTATACCTTGTCTTCTTCAATTATTGATGTCAAAATAGTTGTATGTATACTCACCATTTCATTTTCTACCTCTTCCTTTATTTTATGTGTCTCTTCTTTCATTTTTTTCTTTTGAATAATCTTCTAAATAGGCCATGCGATCTTCTTCTTGATTGGTAGGTACCATTTTTGTATTTCTAATTCCATTAGCTTTCTTAATTGTTACCAACATTCTTGTAATTTTCTTACCATTTCTTTCAACTCTAATTTCCTCATCTCTTTCTCCTTCCCCTTCCTCTCTTTCTCTTTCTCTTTTATTTTATTTTTTTCTTTCCTCTTATGCAAATACTTCATCAAAAAATCTAGCTTTTCAAATGAGTTCATCCTTTGTCCCAACTAGATCTTTTCTTTTCTACCTTGATTTTTGGAAACTAGTTCCTCTTCTCAACCTGTATAAACATAAACTCACAACTACAAAAATACAAAAATCTCCTTTTCTCAGACCTTCTATGCTCTAATACTAGATGATGTAGCCAAAATTCCTCAAATAATTAACATAAACATAAGAGAGAAAGAAGACAAAAAATAAATATTAGAACTCCAAATTCTTCTTTATTATTTCTTTCAAATCCTCGTCCTCCACAATGAGAGCAATTACTATTTAAAATACAAATCTGAAATTACCATTTTTGGCAATTTTTTTCGTAAAACTATTTTTTGCCATTTTTCGTAATTTTTAAAACAAATTGAAAAAAACTGAATTTTTTCATGAAGCTTGCTAAAACTGAGATAAGATGAACTACCAACTAACATTCAGAATTGGAAGTAATATTTCTAGGTTATTAATAAAAAAAAACATTCTAAAAACCAAGGAAAAAGCTTTAGAAAATCTACTAAAAGCTCCTTAAAAAGCCACTAAAAGCTCCTACATCAGACACTAAGCCAACTATAAGGCTAGACCCTTCTTTGACTTAAGCTAAGTGAGGACATCACATTTGAGTTCTTCAACATTTAAAGGGGAGAACATTTGATTAATGATGTTGATTTTAACAAGACCCTAAATATGCAGCAGTAAGAACAAGTTGATCCTATAGCTGATCTATGCCTTATCTATTAGGAAATTTCACAAATTAAACACCTACATCTATAATATTAGTGATATATTTCATACACCTAGATATCAAATCTATCTTATTAGTTTGTGAATTAGACATTAGTGTGAGGCCTCACCTCGACCCTTCATAGCATAGTTGATACCTTCTTATTCTGATACTCACGACTCGAGATGTCAAGACACTATCAGATGCTTTGAACATATTATATTATTTCATGTTGTGTGATGTTTACTTTTAGATATTTGAGTTTGTAATTTAATGCTTTATGAACATGTATGTTGGAGAAGTAAGTAAATGCAAGATTTAACACTTTAATTTTGAAATGGTAATGATTAAGAAGATGAGTAGGATGAGAGAAACCCTAATTGATTTGAAAGATGTATGTTTTAATTTATGTGATTTCCTAATATGTATATACATATGTGCATGTGATTTTATGAGGCTACTAATGTGTGCCATGAGTGTGCAAGATATTTTAGCCAAGAAACTTGATGGAGGAATGGAACTGATCCCTATGTGCCATTTGTGGAAACCTTGTTGTTTGTAACTTAATTGTATTGTGAGATGTATGAATGTATCTTCCTTTAATTTAGTAAATGTTAATGTTTCGTAACCATGTTCTTATAGTGCCACTTGGCACTCGTGAATTTGCATATGCATTCCAACATGCTAGTTAGGGTTAACTATGTAACCTTTGGACCTAAGTCAGACTAAGTTAGTGTCATTTTTGCTAATTTGTTTTAATCGAGTTTAGTCACCCCTAATCTGGAGTAGTGCTTAATCTACATTTTTGAAGTTGTTAGATGGTCCTAATTATTCCTAGCATTTGTTGGGTCCCAAATCAATTCATAAGGCCTTTAAACATGAAATATTTATACCCAAGGGGTATGGGTATGTGTTGGGGGCATTTTCCACCCCCTAAGCCCCTTTTGTTGACTTTTGAGGTCACTCAAAAAGGCTATTTTTGCCTTAGTGCGAAAATTGAAAGTTGTTACCATGGGTTGAATAACCTCAACTCCACTTAGTGGTTAACCTTATGTTTGGTTGAGTTAGAAACTTCAAGATTTTAGGTGAGTGGGGGAAGTTATTGCCTTTTTGATGGTTGAGTTTGGATATTATTTAGAGGCCCTTCTTGGAGTAGTTTTGGTTGTTACCTAATCTCTACTTTTAGAGAGAAGTCTTAGAAGATTGAAGGAAAGGAAGGAAAAGCTCTTCTCAATTTGTTCATATTACCATAACCTCTTTGTGAATGTAGGAGTTCTTCATCTCCTTGTTCATGTTGTTCATGTTTTTCATTATGTTCATGCTTGTTTCATGCTTATGCTATTGAGTTGTTTATTGGTATGCTTGTATGTATGTTGGGTATGCTTGGGAAGGATTGAAACCATTTTTTCTTCAATGCTTTCCTTTCATGTTTCTGTTTGAATTTCAAAGTTTTATTGTATGGGTGTTTTGGCATTACTCACCCTTGGAGAGGGTAGAAGTGGCCAATTTTGGGAAAGGTCTTTTTAGTTGGACTCCAATAGTGTAGAGTCTCTTCTTAGGATGAGAAGAGGGAGAGAGGGTAGGGTGTTATGGGCCCCTACCTATCTGCACAAACCACATATGAGTTTTGGCATGTAAGAATGGAAGCATAGAAGTTCTTGAATTATAGCCTTGATTGGGCACCTAGTTTGGTGTTGTGTCCGACATCTCCTATTGGAAAAATCCACCTTTCCCTAGTTTTGATTCAATGTTGAATCCTATTGTGAAAACCTAGTATTGATATAAATGTTTGATTTTGTCTCTTTGTTATGCTTTTTTGTCACCTGGTCAAATTTTGTTCCCTCCATGATCTTGGCAATGTATTGCAGAAAATGATATGGATCCCTTGATAAGGGACATGAAAGAAATTTATTTGATTGTTGAAATTTCAGGATTGAAATCCTATAAAAATTGTATTTAATAACTTTTTTGTAATGACAACAACGTCGGGTTTTCGTCTTGGTTCTTTCCCAGCTGAGCATTTGAATTAGGTTGCCAATAAAATAGTGATTGCATATTATTACTTCTCATGAGTTTTCTTTGTAATTTTTCAGTTATATGGATGTGCATCAAAAATAAGATGAAATGATGATGTTCAATTAAGAAAAATTTCAAGCTTTTTATAGGTTGAAAAAAAAAAATTTATGTTATGAATGAAGGTTCAATTTTGTGATTATTATAAACCAAAAATCAATCTTGCAATGTTACTTTAAGTAGTTATTCAATTCTTGGTATATTTAGTTGTAGCGAGTCCTAATAGATTTACTTATATATATATATATATATATATATATATATATATATATATATATATATATATATATATATATATATATATATATATATATATATATATATATATATATATATATATATATATATATATATATATATATATATATATATATATATATATATATATATATATATATATATATATATAACCCCTCTTGGTTAATAAATCAACTCCAAAATTTATCCTTAGAAAAATAAAGACAAAAAAAAATTTGTTCCAAGAGAGAAAAAAAACTCTCTGATTTTTGTATGGAGAAAAAATTTAATTCTCCTTTTACTAACAGAGAATCTTTAAAAGATTCCTCCTATATATCCTTGTTGAATAACATAAATAAATTAGTAAACTTACTTTCAATATCAAAATAAATAAATAAATCTATATAAAAACATGAACTAATATCTATTTTCTACCAATAAAACTCTATGCATTTAATTTATCCTCTCTTACTTGGCGTCAGTTCTTAGGATGGGCTTAAAAAGGTTTTAAAAAAACCAAAGTCAATATATCATTCATTGGGTGACATCACCCTTGTATCCCGCCCTCCCCCCTCCACTCCCCCTCCCTTATAATTTCGTAGCTTTTGGGATCAAGTGGTTTGACATGATTAAGGGAAGGTGTTTAATTCTTGTTGAAGTCTGATCACGTGTAAGGGGCGCATGTAATTTTTTTATGTGTTTGCAACTGCCTCGTTTAAACTTTGGTCATTCACCTTGGAAGCTACTTTGAATGATTTATTTTCCTATCCTTATGTTGTACTTGGGTCACCAGTGTTCATTGATTATTTCATGCATTTGCTTGTCATGTGGGGCACACTACCCATGGTGCGCCCAGTTAGTGCTTGGGCAGCACACCCCTATCCTTGTCTGCTAGCTTGGTGGGTGTAGGGTGTAGTATAAGGGAGGGGGGGTTAGTGGTAGGTTTAGTTTATGTTTTAATTGTTAGTTAGAGTGCTTGTTAGTTAGTATTACATTTAGTTTAGGTTAGTGTCTAGGTAAGATTATAATTTTTGTTTTTCAAAAAGCTTAAAATATTACTTGCTTAAGTAGTTTTAGGTTAATTTAGGTTTAGTTAAATAAGTTGGTATTAGTATATATATTTTAAAATTAAGTTTGAAATTTTTAGTTAATTTTAATTTAGATTTAGTAATGAATGCTATGATGTTATGGTTATATTTTTTATGTTAGCTATTAGTTAGTTTATGTCAAATGTGAGAAGTACTAAATTAAGTTTAGTTTAGTATTATGTTAATTTAAAATTTAATTTTAGTTTAAAATTTAGTTAGATTTAGTTTATGTTAGTATTAATGCTAGGTTAGCATTATATTAGGATAGTTAGTGTTTAGTTTAGTTGATTTGATTATTTTATGGTAAGGTTAGTTATAAATTATAATGAGTTAGAATGTATGATAATTAAATTTTTGATAGTTTAGTCTCTATTTAAAGTTTTTTAAAAATTTGATTAAGATTAATGTGTAAATAACTAAATTGTTTTATAGTAGAATATTTGATTGATAGTTAAGTGTTTATTGAGTAAATATATATATGTTTTTTGTTCTTGTTATTATATTGTTAGTAAGTATTAAAATTTTTTTTAAAAAATTAGTAAATTTAAGGCTAGAGTAATAGATTTATGACATTCGATTATTTTTTTTCCTTGTCATATTTAATTTATGTTGTCATTCAAAAATTTCAAAATACCATTGTAACCTTGAGGGAAATAACGAAATCAAAAGTTGATACCAATTTAATAATGAATAAGTAACTATAGAAATGGATTTCTTCTCATAATTATAAACTTAAGATGTATGTAGTAAAACTATTCTAGCACATGGGAATTCAACTCTTAAACTTTAGTGAACCTTAGTATTTGTATGTATGAAATTGTGGCCTATGCTAACACACACACTTCAACATGGTCCTTATTTGCGGATTCATCCTAGAATGAACATTGGATTGTTCATTTGGAAAATTAGCTAGCAAGGCGACATGTTGCCTTCTATCTAAAGGGATTTTTCTTGTTAGATATGCTTAGATTTGAGGTGTTAAGCAACCAGACCCTCTAAGAACAAAGGATTTAAGAAATGAAATTAATCTATATGATTCTGCAAATTAATCTAGAAAGAGAAATGCATTCTAATCTAAGAACAACTGAAACAAAACTAGATTAGCCTATGCATATTAAGCTAAACGAATTTAAACTAAGAATGCAAGATGTATGCAAAAATGTGAGAAAATGTGAGCAAATGTGAGTATGAATTTCAACAGCAATTCGATGCAAATTCTAATTCTTTTCTTCAAAATGAAGAGATGAGGGTCTCTTAAATAGACTTTCCTAGAATCCATCAACGGTTGAGATTTATTTCAATCAGGTCAGGATTGAAGATGAAGCTCAGTCATAAAGGAAGATTTCCAAATTAAAGAGAGTTAACTAACTTAGATCTGAGTGTAAGAGTCAGTCAACCTAGATAGACTTTAGTGTCAGAGTAAGTGATCTAAGTTATTTTCAATTTGATCAGTAGTGAACTAGGAATTTCCCTTTTTTGAATTGATGAGAGATTTTGGAGAGATATTTAATTTAATAAAATGAGATATGCTCTCATAAATACATTTTCTTATTAATTAAATAATTCTATTTAATTAATTATAGACACTTTTCTTATTTAATTAAATAACTTTATTTAATTAATTAGGAATGACTTCCCATTTAATTAAATAACTTTGCTTAATTAATTAGAAGTAGCTTCTCCATTTAATTAAATAATTTTGTTGAATTAATTAAAAATAGGCGTATTTATTAAATTAAATAAATTTAATTCCATAGTACATTAGCCTTAGGAGATAATTTAATTTAATTAAAGTATAAATACTTAAAATTAAATTAAATCTTAATCAATAGGTTTAATGTGACTAATGTAAGTCAATACTATAGGAACTAAATAAAGAGTCTGATTAATGCAGATTTAGGTTTTCTGCATTTGACAATCAAGTCAAGTAGCGAGTAGTAGAATAAGAATTGCCTAGTGATATAGGACTTTAGAATCGATCAGAAATATACTACAATTGGTGATCGTGGCAATACACCAATTTTGTGGTATTACAGTATTATTAGTGTATTAAAAAAAGATTGTGTGTGTTTTTGCCCTTGTATTTTTGGGCATGACAATCAGTGTTCAGAAAGATCTCATTCTTATGAAATATCCTTCTCAAATAACCAACAACTCTATAAAACACATCAAACATTTCCTTGGTCTTTTATTCCAAAAACAAAATATATCAGGCATACAACTTTAAGGGGATGCAAATGGGTCTCAGTTCTTTGTCCTTAAATCATATAAGGTTGTTGATTATAGAGATAGAAGATGAGAATCAAAATGAAACTAAAGAGATTTTTGCTCATTTGTATTTATTTCCTTGAAACTATACATTTAGATGCATGAAATTAAAACATAGAAATGCCTAATAGATTAGAACTATCTTTATTATATCTTAACTACTACTATTGATACAAGAGAAATATTTTTAAGAATGTGGTGGAATCATAGTTCCAAAACCAACAATGTGGTATCACACTAAATATTGCCAACTAGGTATCACAGTAGTGAGAAATTTTCTTGAAAACAAGAACCCCTACAATGGAAGAGAAAGATAAAGATATAAAAGAAGAATGGAATCCCAAATCTAATTTGATGATGCTATGTGTCCACTTTAATCTCCATTTTTTATATTGTAAACCCTTTCTCATCTTTCTACCCATGAGATTTGGTCTCATTTTCATCATTGTTTTGTAAAAAAGCTAAAATATCTCTTCCTTAATGATGAAAAACCTTATGTTGCCAAGATATCTAAAGTGCATCATAAAATCCTAATTATACCTTGATTTAAATAACTTTGAGGTAACAAAAATTGCCCATAACTACCTTTTTACATTCACTCAGCTCACCATTTTGTTGGAAATCAATTTGGATTGCCCTAACTAAATGAAACTAAAAACTAGGCACCTAAGAAAAATGCTTGAATAACTAGAACCACTAGCTTCTTATGCAAAAGCAAACAAAAGAAATGAAAAGTTCATTCTCTCCTAATTTTGGAAATATATAATATCACTTTATTAGCCTATTGGAAACACTTAGAATCTTAGTTTGAAAAATGGGCTCCTATTATGACTTTGAAATTGCATCTTTGCAAATATTTATTTTTTCCTAAAGTTGAAACTATAGGGTATAAATTCAAATTTATTTAAAAAAATAACTTGCACATGCTTTTGAGAAGGAATATTAAAAAATTAATTTTTATGCCTCCTTGAAATATTCATCCTTTTCTCCATCTGGGTCAAACTTGGTTTGACCAGCCTCACCACATGTCCTGTCTTGATTGGCCAGATTTTTGCATAGTCATCTGACATATGCCATGTGGCTGCCACACATCTACCATTTTACTAGTCACCATGCCATGTGATGAGTCAGCATCATGCCACATCATCATGACATAGTGACCATGTGACATCTGTCATCTTCCTCCACCTCAGCATCAAGTCGTTGACCACCTCATCTCACCACAAAATTGGTCCATATTAGTGCTAGTTGTCATGGAATTGTGCAAATTCAATGCCCAATCATCACCATGTCACATGGTAACTGTTGGTTTTCTTTTTCATAGTATAGAAAAAGTCTAAAATTTTGGTGAAAAATTAGTTTAGGAGTTTGTATTTTGTAGACTAGGGTTTTTATTCCTCATAATTTTCAATAACTTTAGGTTACCTTAGTCATGCCCTGATTCATGCGTTGTCAAAATCTTTTGAATTCTCAAAGTTTGTCTCTCAACATGGCTATTATAATACCCTAAGTAATCCCTAGGTCTCCTATGTTTTTTATTTAAACTCAGGTGTGAGCATTTTAAAGTTTTTGAATATTCCCTTATGTTCTTTAGCTTTCACACCCTACATCTCTTTTCCTTTTAAGGAGCGCTGCCCAATCATGACAAGATCAAGGGCTATCACTTTGTCATTATGATAAGATGTGAGTTAAGTGGCCATCATGACATAGTAACTATCATCAAACTAAGTTGTGGTGCCCAGATAAATAGAGGCAGTGACTGGAAAAGTTTCACATTGGTTTTTAATCACATGAACTTTATTTTTGCTCCCTGAGCTAGAAACATAACCGATGATCCCAAAAATATTTCAAGCTCTGGTACTCATATATTTGTTGTTAGGAAGTTCAAGTCTCTTGATGATAGCGAGGTAGTGATCAACCTAGAAACCCATGTCATGGTAGTCATCAAACTTCTCGATGGTTATTAAGAGTCCCAAGTGGCATAATAAATGATGATATCATTGTCGTGTCAGAACTACTAACTAGGTAACTATGATGTGATATGCTTTTGTCTTTTAGTACCAAGTTTTGTTAAGTCACTAGACCTCACTACCTCACTAATCAAAAAATCTAGGCCCCTCACCATTAGCGATATAGTGAGTTGCCATGAAATGAGCATACGGTGGAACCCAAGCAACATGGAAAGATGATTAGAATTAAAATATTGTTTTTCTTTCACTAACTATATAGAGTTTATCACATTATCAGTCTTTTGGCCCCACCTCCCCATTCACAAAATGCAGTAGGGCTTTTGATCATTAGATCAAGCCAAGATCAATGATTCTTGCTATCTCACCATAAAAAGGATCTGTGTAGTTTACTCCATGTGAGATAGGGAATATGGGACCCACCACATCTTAAGAAGTCCATGTAGTTTCTTTATCCTTGGATTGATCTCAAATCAATAGCTGTCACTATCTCACTATGAAGAGTTGCTCAGAGGATACATACAATGAGATAGCGAATATAGGGCCCACCACTATTCTTCTAAGCAATGTAGCTACATGTCATCCACATGATCAAGATCAAATCAATGGATATTGTTACTTCATTGTGGCAAGGTGCTCGTTCTTTATGTATAGCAACATAGTGACCTATCGATATGTGTCCTCAGTTGCCAGTGGGTCCAAATGGAGATTCCACTAGGAAGGGAGCTATATACATTGTTTATTCTCATTAGATTGACTAACCAACATGTCAAGTGGAATACTTGTCACCTTTTTCTACATCCCTTGATCATAGGATTTGTTAAGATCGACAGTGCAGATTTTAAAAACAAAAGGTGGTGCCTCTCTGTGTATTTATTTGATACGAAAGCTTCACATGTGTAAAAAATTGAGTATAACATAGAAGATTTTCTTAGTCCCACCTTATGCGAATAAAGATTTCAAGCCTTTCCTAAGTAGAAGCAATTAATGAGAAGATTGTATTTAGCAAGTGTGTGAAGTAAT
Organism: Cupressus sempervirens; assembly: GCA_028749045.1. NCBI lineage: Eukaryota > Viridiplantae > Streptophyta > Pinopsida > Cupressales > Cupressaceae > Cupressus > Cupressus sempervirens. The sequence goes on from CM053793.1 coordinate 800,887,697, forward strand.
TTGTTTGTGAAAAGGTTGCAGAATTGCAAAAAGGAATAAGAAAGAACTTCAATTAAGTAACTATACTATAATTTCTATTGTGCTCCAGTCCTACAAGTATAGTCAAAGAATGCCTCCAATGGACTCATCAAATCTTAGGTTGTGGATAACAGAGGGATTGCTTAATGAAGGCAATTGGGTGTAGGATGTTGATACCTCACAAACTGATTTAAATTTTGTGCAAAAGATGGTTTTCAAAGAGGAATTTTTTTACTCCACTTGCCAGTATATGGAATTTTGACTAACAAAGACTAGTAATCCCAAGTGTTTTTGTGGATTATGATCTCCTTGGCACTGTGGTAAAGAGTTGTGATCGAGCCACTAAGGTAGTGAAAAGAGAAAAGGGTGAACTTGGCAAATTTAGAATCTTGTCAGCAATAACATCATTCTCTAAAGAATTTTTCAAGAAAGTATACTTCAAAAATAGGGTAGTAGAGATATATAGAGCCTTGTGCAGAGTTTTTGGAGAGGGTGAAGAAGATTTTATACTCATGGGTTTCATGTGTATAATTAATCTTACTCTTACTTTTTTTTAATGCACGTCTTTTTTTTCAAAAGAGGGGTATATTTTGGTAGAGGAATGGTTTTGAATGCAAATAAGGCTGAGGAAGTAGAAAATGCTCATTTTGTTATATTTGATAGCCACATTGCCTCTAAAGCTTTGATGCTTCATATTAAGTGACAATCCCATTACCCTAGGATACTAGTATAACCAAGGAATAGTGATAGGTAAGAGTGACTCTCATAGTGCATCATAATGATGATGAAACCCATGGGTTGAGGTTAGTTTGCAATCTTCAGAATAGATTTCATCATTGGTGGGCTTAGCAATTGCATACATGAAGGAATAAGAGTTGCAACCAAATTAGAATAATGAAATGTAACAGAAAGGGACCTACAAAGGAATATTTGATCTACATGTCTTTCTGTTATTTGTAGTTTTGTCTTTTCTGATAGGTGTTTTGAATTTGTTGTAAAGAGACACCTGTTAGTCATAATTGCCCTTTTCTTGTGGCAACTTATGCTATATAATTGAGTTTTCAAGGCATTGTGATGGTCCAAAAATTTTGTATGTCTTCAGTTATTCCAAGAAAGTACATTCGGTTCAGTTATATGTAGTTGCTCTAAGTTTATTTTCAGGGATCTATTTTTCTGATAACGAATAGAAATGCAAATTTAGTATGATTCTCTGGGTTCCTTACAGAGTTCCTATTGGATTATGTATTAGTCAGCAAGAAGGATAATACACAGGGATATTTACACCAAAATCTATGTTACTATTTTTTTGTCTCCTTTTCATGAGTTTATCAGTTTTGAGATCATTTGGATAATGTTCATCTGATTAAATGCATTCTGGATGGGGTGTGTATTGGTTATATTGTTGCTTTTAATTTATTGAGTTATGTAAATGCTTCAATAAATTGGTATAATTCATGAGTTTATGAAGAGAATATCATGTAAGAATGGAAAGAGGTGATTATAGTTGATAGATTCAATTACAAGCTAATTGAACAAGGTCTCCTGCCAATAATCGACTCTATTGCCCACTAGATAAGGTATTGGTCTTATAAATTAAAAATGATCAAGAGTAAATTCTGCCTCTACATGTTAAAACTATTATAAATTCAAAATCATTCATATATTATTTTGTTCAAGGTTGTAATGCTGGTCACCACTCACTTACATCTAGTTTTCTGAGTCATAGGTAGCTACTATTCCCAGAAACACTTGTAAACTCTAGGAGAATTAGGACTAGGTCTACTTATAGGGGATGCATATAGATTTGAGAGTTTTAAAGAAATTGATAAACTGTGTATGTGCCTAAGGATAGAAGATGAGAATGAGAATGAAACTAAGATAATTTCATACAATAGTTTGCTTTAGAATCATCCCTAGATATACCCACCTTGGTTTAGCAGAGCCTAAAGAGTAGGAAACCATCCTCAGTTTCATTGAAGTTGGGTCTAGATGATCTACTTGTGTAATTGATTATGAGAATTAGCTTATCTTTAAATTATTTGATCACTTTCATTCTGGTATTGAGCATTTTGTTTCTTAGTAGTTTTAAAACCCCAACAACAACTACCATCTGATCCACGATTTGTCGCCATCCTGTTCTTCTTTGATCAAGTCCAGTCAACTACCATGTGTAATTTTTTGGTTCATCCATAGGTTCCAAATTATTTTCTCATTCAATTTATTAGGTCAAAATTTCCTTAAGTTGTCCAACTGGTTGGGGTCCAACATGGGCTTCATGACTTTTCAAAAGGTCCACGTCTTAGAGACAACAAGCATATTGTGTGGCTTTGTATTTAAACAAGTAAATAACCCCAGCATGGAATAGATGTGGGATTAAAGTTTTTTCTGTATCTTCTCTCTTCTCATAGCATTATCTAATGTCCTATAACTCCACATTTCAATCAGTGGCTCCCTTTATCTATGGCTTCCTTGGTTGTTCATTTTGACACAAGTGCCCTGCTCATTATGTGTGCAATCTGCAGTTCTTTTCATCTTTGAAAAATTTCCATATGGACAGAATTACAATGGGTTTGGGAAATTGTTCTATGCTTCATCTTGTTGATTTATCTAATAATGATTTCCATTGCAAGATTCCTTCTCAAATTGAGTCTCTCATTAAGCTTGAGCTACTCAATCTAGACAACAACCGAATCTATGGAGAAATCCCAACTTCCATGCTAAATTGCATTGGGTTGAGAAATCTATCTTTCTATAATAACTCATTGAGTGGGGTGATTCTGTCAGAGATAGGCATCAAGCTTTCCAATCTGGAGATCCTCAATTTGCTTTAAAATAAAACTCAGCAGGGAAATCCCAAAATCACTGGGAAATTGCTCAAGGCTTTTTGTGCTTGAACTAGCATGGAATGAATTGAGTGTCATGATTAAAACAACTTCCCACTATCAATTCTCTTTTCCTAGTCAAGCTCAATTATAAAATTGAGAATACAAATTACCATCAATCAGTATATTATTTTGTTGATGGAAGTCACTTTGGAGGCCCAAATAACTTTATATGTCTCTTGTTCTACAAGAAGTTTCATGCCACCTAAATAATTCTTTGTAGGCAATGAAGCATCAAAAGATAAGTTTGTCCTGTTGAATTATTTTATCATATTGATTTATTTTGAGATTTTGATATTTTTTTCCATTGTATTTCCTTCTTGATTAATGCTTGCAGGTGATAGGCTTATCATCACATAAAACCTATATGCAACAATCTTGCCTTGCTCAAATGAATAAAAATTTGTGGCTAGTTTGTTGAGACCAAGTCCACTTAGAGTTATAGCAAAAAGAGTTATAATAATTTCCCCACCATTAGCTTTTCCATGTGAGATCAAGAACCTCCCAAACCAAAGTTGCAGTGCACATGAGCATAATGCAAGCCCATTTGTAAGTCCTAGTCCAAGTCCATGTACAAGACTTATATGGATACCATATCTCAATGTAGCCTAGAGTGGAGTTGCATAAGAATACTTTGCTAATGTCTCATTTGTGTAAGCATAAAGTGTCCTCAAATATGTTATGGCCTTTTTGGAGGTTTTGTTGCCTCTTCACACCAAATAAGTTTGGCATACAAGCCATTGGTAGTTAATAATTCCTCACGTGTACCCATTTCTACAAGCTAGCCCCTTTATGTATAATCTTTCGTAATTATCTTATCTTGTAAAAATAATGTGCATAAGCTAGAGTTCATAATGATAATGATCAAGATAACCCTCTTATTTTAAAAATTTAATCCTCGATATCTTATTTATTTGAGAAGATTAATTGGGCCCCAAAGTGGGTCCAGCAAAATTTTTTTTTCCTACAAACAACTTAATTCTTAGAGTGGCCTACTGAATATCTAAAATTTACTAAAAGCCATTCAACCACTAAACCATCTATTAAAACTCATTCTTACTCTGTTTTGCAAACTATCAATTTTGTGACAAGAGGTCCTTTGACTAGCTTTAAAAACTGATCCAAACTCTTGACTAGGCTTTGAAATCAAACCTATTGATTCTTTGTCCTGCATTCTTTCACACTACCAAATCTCATCTTGTGACATATTCTTAGTCAATAGATATAAATTGACATGTCAGAAAACAATAAATCATGTTCTATTTTGACTTTGAAAACTGGGCAAGTTGACACTTAGGGAAATGAAATCTGAGGAGTTTTCACTACCACAAGGAGAGTGTAAATCTTGCATTAGGGCTCGTGATGAATAATTGGGTTTGAATGGCGAGTAGTCAAAATAGGCCAATCAATATTTGCAGGCTAGAAACATTGGTAGAAAAGACATTTTTTGGAAATGGAATGGACCTAGGAAATAATGCAAACAGATTCCTCAAGATTTGCAAACTAACAGACTTAAAGAATTTTTAGAGTAGAACACAATAGTGTAATCCATTTGATCTCACCTATTAAATGATCTGAGTTATGACACAATGAACAGGGGTACCAACTAATCTATACTTTATGACACCAGTAAAAGGTTATAAATTTCTTTTGAAATCATGTTCAAATTCTTATCAAGCAAATTTTTCATAAGCTAAAATTTGAAACATAGCAAGTCTTTGACCTATAGAATGCAACACAAAAGGAATTTTCTCATTTTAGTCAATTGGGTAAAAGTTATAACAAGTCAAATAGGGCCTCCTAGAATTTTGAACAATTTGCATCAACCTAACAATTCTAAATATCCAACTTTGAGGGATTCAAAACCTGGTTAAAACATATCAGAAAAACATAAAATTTGTATCATAGGCTCTTTTGCATGGACACTAAAACCTCACAAAGTGGAAAGTCATGAAACATAACTAGGTGCCAGATATTGAATTGCAAACAAGGCCTCCTATCGTTGTTTAACATAGGCAAAAATGCAAATTTGGATATTACTCAAAAAGGAACTTCATAGAATGACTTGAAATGGAAATTTATCTTTGTGGGATGAGTAAATATTTTGAATGAAAGGTGTTAGAAACATTAAACACCTTTTAGACCTCAAATAGATAGCATAAAAAATGTTCTTATGTGTCTTGATTTTTGGATGGTACTCAAAATCAGGGCTTCAATTTTGAGTCCCAATAGTTGAGATCATAGAAGTGTAATTGGATACCATCTAGGATATATTCTTCCTCAAAACTTGAATCCTTCTTGCATCCACATGTTGTAACAGGTTCTCCCTTAGAAACTTTTCTAGTCCAAAATCTTCCACTTCCACCAATTGGGCCACCATGGCTAAGAATTTCTTGACTTCCATTTTCCAAGTCTCTAACTAAACATGGGATTCATCAAGTGTGCTTTTGGCTAGAAAAAAAATTTCATGCAAATTTTCCATGAGTTTAGTGACTTGATTTGTTAATAGGTTGATCTGACTAAACATTACAGATGTCATCATTTTCCCTTTCTTTAAATCTTCTAACAGTTTTTGATTTTTCAAGAGCACTAGAATCAAAAAAAAAAGTGATTGATTATTGAGAACTAAACTCTAACCTTTCAAAAAAATTATATAGTCAATAATTGTTAGAAATAGGGATTACTGGGGGGGGTTGGGGGGTGAATTAGTAATCTACAAACTTTAGCCACCAACTGGATATTATAACTTACTTTAAACCATGCATAACAAAGAAATAAAGTAATGCTAAACAATAATAGTAACGATACACAAAGATAACACATGACACCATATTTTTTTAACTAGGGAAACCTTCGCCAAGGAAAAGCCATGATGGGGATGATACCCACTAGATAACATACTGATATATATGTTCCTTATTAGAGGATGGACCCTTAGGAATCAATGAGAAAATTTAGTATAACTAGTCCTTGTTAGGAGACTTTGAATCCCTATTAGGAGATCCCAAACGTGTTAGGAGGTGTAGTATAATGTCTGCTCTTTAATATCTTCTTTTTTCAAAGTTCTAGTTTCCTAATATTGCTATGAACACTAGAAACTTGACTCTCAATATCATCAAATTTTTTAGATGGGTATTGGATTAAGCTAGATAAAGCCTCTAGCTCATTCATCTTTGCCCCTATCTGATTGTCAAAATCTTTAGTTAGTTTGTATGATAAGATACACTTGACATACAAGGCTTTCCCTTCCTATTGAAATTTCCAAAGTTTGTTTATGCATGTATCAAGATTGAATAAGTCATTCTTGATGTTTTGGTAGATGGTGCTAAACATTTTAGCATCATGGGAAATTTAAGCCTTTTTCTCTGCAACATTTAGCAAATTAGTAAATTCTTCATCAAAAGAATTTAGCATTTCTTGTGCTCTTAGGTCAAGATCTGACTCAATATGTTTTACTATCAAAGTATTGTGCATTTTGTCAGTCACTTCCATTAGTGATCTTTGCAAACTCTTAACTATCTTATTCTTCTATAAAAGTTTGGATAAAGACAAAATTAGATTAGTCTGTTCATCATCATTAGTAACTGAACTAGAAAGAGAGAGTGGAGTAGATGAACTAGATGGTTTAGCCTCATCCTCATTTTTTTTCTTTGTTGCTTCCTTAGCTTTCCTCTCTTTCTTTCTTCATTTTTGATCTTTTCATTTTTCCTCCTCTATTTTATTTTTCTTTACTTCTTGTGCAAACCTTCTCTTATCTTCATCTTCCTTTCTTTTTCTATCTACCTCAAGCAATTGTTGTTTGGCTTCCTATATCTTCTACTTTCCAACTTCAACTAGCCTATTCTCTTCCTCAATTTGTTTCAACTTTTCTTAACATCTTTGGTGTCTGGTACATTTGGTTTGGAATTACCAAATGGATTGGTGCCATTAATTTTAAGAGTAATATTGGTTTGATCAATATTCATAGTTTCACCATTTATTGACACTTTTGAGGTTCTAGGAGCTAGAGGAGATGTTGCCTATGACTTTCACAACATCTTGTTGATAGTTTCAGAAGTCTCCTTTCTTAACTTACCCTTCTCACTAACCATAAATAAGAATGGCCTCAACTTATTCCTTAGGTATGGTCCAAGGTTATTCAACAATCTCTTAATCTCATCTTCATCATTAGTCTTGCAAATTGTACTTAGTATAGAATTCCAAAGTTTAATTTCTTCTTCTCTTGCTAGAGTCTTATTTTCTATGAGTCTCTCATAGACTTTCTAGTTCACTACTCCTTTTATATCCTTAATACTTAGATCATTTGCACTGATATGTCTCATAGTAGATATCTCAATTTGATCTTTCTTAAAATTATTTTATAGATCATAAAACTTATTCATTTGAAAAAAGTTCCACTCATTTGCAATTGTTGTGTTTATCTTATCAATATTTAGTTTCCATGGTTTTCAGGCTTTTCCTACTACTTGTTAAGGTTGAGTCACCTTTTCAGCTTGCTTGGTTTCCTATTCCTCAACCTCATCATCATCACTAGATTCAATTACCAACAATGCTTTCTACTTCTTGGTAGGCCCTATAGCCATATTTTTAACTCTCTTAGTCTTTGTTGACATTTTTTCAACCAATCTCTCTAATTTTCTCGTGTGTTTACTTAGTTGAACATCAAATACTACCACATAAGGAATGCTTTGTCCCAAAGTTGTCTCAAAAACTAAAACTAACAAGGGTTTTATGTTCAATATACCTTGTTTCATTGTCTATCTTATGGCCTTAGATTCACTTTCTATTGTTTTGGCCTTAGATAATGTCTTCTTCATGATTGACTCAACCTTCTTATGACATGCCTTCTCCAAGGTTGCTTGATGAGCATGCTATGTAATCTTATCGTATGTGCCAAATCTATACACAACTTTATATTTCTCTGAATTCAATAACGAGTCAATATAGCTAACTAAAACATCATCACTTGACTCATATCTTAGAGGATCCAAAAAATGTTTCTTGACGTTGTACTACTTGAATGTATGTATAGTTTGTATCAACTAGAATACATATGTCCTCCTTGAACCTATATGTAGTTGTAGGTGAGATCCTAAATCTTTGTTTCATCTCATTTTGGAATGTCCTCATAATCAAATAACCACTATCCAATACCTTGTCTATAGGCTACCTTCTTCATATCTCTATAATCTTTTCCATAGTGCATTTTTTACTACTCATTATATCTATTACTGACAAGTATGGAAAACTTTTTAGCACATTAAAGAAAATGTGATTTATCAATGATTAGAATGAAATGTGATTTGTTCTTCTCTTAATCCTTTCAAGGTTTTCTAAGAGTTCTATTCTTGGTATTTCACTTAAATTAACTTGCTCTTTTCCTACACATATCTTATAAGCTACATATATAAATCTTGCAGAAAGTTCATCTATCTTAGAACATGCACAAACTGAATAAGCAATAATTGTGCTACGAAATCTCACATCATCCTACTTGATGGAGCTGATTACCATGGCTTTCCCATTGTATACTACCTTAGTGTAACTTTCTACTTTCTTCTTAACCATCTTTTCACCTATGGGTACACTGCCTTGTTTGCTAAGACCAATTACCTCATGAATCAGGTCAACAGAAATGTCTACTACATTGTCTTGCATCCACAATTTGCCATCATGTATCCTAATCAATATGATTCAGGTCCATTCATCCATATCTAGCTCATAGTAGAAATGATACTTAAACAAATAAAGTTCCTTTAAGTCATCAAATTTGGGCTTCATAGTCATTTCATGGTCAAACACTAGTTCCATATCCTTATTCATATATTCACTGCCAGTTGACTCAAACTTGCAATTCAAATAATTTTCTACATCTTCTAAGTAAACTATGTTGTTCAGAGTAATACACAATGACGAGTTAGGGTTTCCATCACTAGGTTCTATGGAAACTACCTTGAGCTTAGGTTTATCCTTATTCTCAACACTGTTAACAACTAACATATCCATGGTCTTTATCAACAATATCTTTTACCAAACAAATTTTGTGAAAAAAATGATAAAATACCTCTTTCCAAAAATATGGTTTGCTACAAAATTGCTTTGACAAGTCACTTCTAGATGCTCTTTTCTTTGAATGTGTTTGTAATGAAGTAAATTTCAATTTTGTACTCCATTTATCAATCAACTTGAAAATTTCATTAATGGTGCACTTTGCAAATATGTAAAAGTAGTTATTTGCATTCTGCAATTAGATAACTATCCAAACTTGTCTATCTAATCTTTGGATGTCACCCGAGGTTTACCATAGCCTCCTTCCATCATGAAAAAATATCCTTGAAACTTTGCATCATGAAATTCTCTAGAAAAATATACTTTTCATCTTCTATTATAGGATTAACTTTTACTATAGTACCAATAACTTTGAATTTCACAATAACTTGTTAAGATGAGCTCCAAATCACAAGAAAGCTTAGGTACCATCTAAACATGAGTAAACACCTTTTCCCAACTTTGATAACTCTAATTTGGTCTCTAATTGAAGTCATCAAATTCTAATGTTGTGAACAAGCTTAATTCAACTTGATCAAATCAAACTCAACAACTGACTTCAATCTTCCTATCTCATCATCTAAATTTTGTTTTGAGATATATGTTCCTTTCATAAATGCTTCATTAAGTTCTTCTCAAAGTTCACTAACAATTTTTCTTTGTTATTTAGTTTTATATTCATAGTTATTTTCATGGTTTCTTTTATCATTCCTTCTATTTTTGAAGTTTCTTCGATTGTTCCTTCTATCTCTCAAGTTTATGTCCATTTTGCAGTACTTCACTATGCATTTGAAGTTATTGCTTAACTAACATAATAGGTGCTCTACTTCTAGGATTCTACTGATTATTAGGTGCATGACAATTCTGAGCAACGTGTCCTAATTTTTTACACTTATAACACACAATCTATCTTCTATGATCATAAGATCTTCTTTCTCTTGATTTCCTTTCATTAGTTCTTCTTCTATCTATAGGGTTAGTATTTCTAGACATTGTATTATTACTTCTATCATTATCATACTTAGTTTTCCTACAATCAATTGTATTATGGTCCATACCATGACAATTATGAAAATAAAAGTCCTTAACATGATTAAATGAATTATTAGTACAATCTCTTTTCATATGACCTATTTCATAACATTAAAGACACTTACCTCTAAATTCATACCTAGCTATCTTGGGAGCCTCCACTTGCTTTGGTTCATCCAAGATTTCAACTTCATTGATTTGCTCAATTTCTTTAGATTTGTTATAATATTGACTGGATTCAATCTTATCATCATATTTTTTCTTTTCTTTTGGATCCAATATAATCTTATGTTTTCTTGTAGACATGTTAATTAGATAACCAAGACTAGGGTATGTGCAAGATAATGGTGTATCAAACTATGGCCATAAGTGGCAGTGAAAAACCAGCAAATCAGGGTTATGTCAACTTGACACATAATTTTAAAGTGGTTCTGGATTTTATATCAAAAATTTGTAACAAAATAATCTGTAGGAAATTGAATCTAGTTTCTAAACTACAAGGCCTTATCTAGAGAAAAAATTATTTGATTGGTCAAACATTTGGATTTTAATGTAGTACTACAAAAATTTTAGGGCAAAAATAAAAAGTAGGTGTATGTCTGACCACCTTAATCATAATCAAATGATCATATTTTTAAATATAATTTTAGATATAAAAAGTAGACTCATGCCTGGATGTGACGCATATTTTTGGCAATTTTTATTCCAAATAATTAATTAATTATGAATTTTCTACTATACTATTTTCAGAATTAAAAAACTCCCGTGTCTGACCACCTTAACTAGTTCAAAAAAAATCAAAATTAAGTTTTTTTTTTTTTTTCTTATATTAGTCAAAGCATAGAATGTGACACATCTTTTGGATTTCACAAATCTTATACGGTTTGAAAGTTATAGCTATTTTTTAACCAGTATGTCAATCAGCACTTTGTAGCTAACTCCATTAGAAAATAAGTAATAATTACTTACTGAACTCATAATTTGACAAAACTTATATTTATGAAAAGCTAAGAACATTCTTAAGAAACCCTTTTCATGACATCAAATTTTAGTTAAAAAAAAGTCGTCAGCTACATGCTTGAAGTAAAAAACACATAAGAACATGCCAAAGACACATTTTCGGGATGTATTAAAGATGACCATATAAGGTTGGTATTGAAAAATATAGTAGGAATTATAAAGGTATTAATTGTTTTCATTTAGTATCAGGATGGGTGGGAAAAAAGTGGGAATAGACTTTGAAATTCTTTGAGGCATTTCAGAACTACATATTTTTCAGATCGCCACTTTTTGGCACACCATGATCCTGCACATACCCACTAGTCTTGTCATCAAGTTTTTTTCTCTAGAGTAAAGCTTCTCAAACTATTGTTTGCACTGTGTCAATTCACCTTTCACAATAGTATTGTACTTATGGATTTCTTTATGATCTTCCTTCACTATTTCAAACTCAGATGTTTTCTTTCCTAGACATGCTCTTAGATCTACATTTTTAGTCTTAAAATTAGATTCAACTTTTCTAGGATCATTTCTTAAAGTCAACTTCAGATTTGTAATCTTCAATTCATGCTTCAAGATCTTTTACTCTATCTTTAACTTTGAATATTCATTAGTAGTTCTAGATTTAGTAGATTCAGGCTTTGATTTTAGATGTTCAATCTATTCTTCCAACTAACCAATGTACACTTTCAAGTCTTCATATCTACCCTTCATCTTGTCTCTTTCTTTAGTAAGGAGATCATTTTTTTCAAGAGCTTCTTTGTGGTTCTTCATCAACTATTCCATATCCATAGGGATCTTACTTAAGCTATTAAGACTCTTCAAAGTAACTATGCTCTGATACTAATTGTTAGAAATAGAGATTATTGAGGACAGGGTGGAGGTTAATTAGTAATCTACAAACTTTAGTCACCAACTAGATATTATTACTTACTTTAAACCATGCATAAGAAATCAATAAAGTAATGCTAAATAGCAATAGTAACAATACATAATGATAATTCATGACACCATATCTTGTTAACTAGGGAAACCCTGGCTAAGGGAAAAACCTAGTAAGAATGTTACCAACTAGATAATATACTAATATGTATGTTCCTTGTTAGACGATGGATCCTATTAGGAGTTAATGAGTAAATTCAGTATAATTAGTCCCTATTAGGAGACTTTGAATCCCTACTAGGAGATTCTAACCCTATTAGGAGTTGTATGTAAGAAGATCCCACTACCCAAACATGCAATTTTAGTTACAAGAAGAGATCATTGCTCAAACAAGTAATTTACTATTATTTTCCTTCCTTTTTTGATCTCTAATCTATAGCTCGATCTTGGATCACTAGATAAGACTTTGCATATATCACTTTCACAAAAGTTTGCTCACTTTGTAATCTTACAAGACAGCACTAATACACCAAGATTACATACTTTTTATCACAAGAAGCCCTTTGCATAAATACCATGCCTTTACATAAAATATTGTTGGCTCAGCTATGACCATAATTCACTTTTCCAAGTTAGAGTAAACATCTAAGATGTCGCCTCTAATTTGACAAGTAATCGTTTTGCAATCAATTTTTTTTTCTTCAATTCCACTGTCATGCTTCATCAAAACATGATCAAATATGTTTCGTATAGTCTATAAAAACTTATGAGATTATACACATCATCACCAACATGTATACTATCTCCATGTAACTTTTCTTGACATAATATGATGTATGCAACATGTTATAAACAAAACAATACACTGTTGTAAACCAAATTCTATACTTAGACAATTTTCTAATAGCCAAATACTAAGTATCTTTGTTTCTAAGATTTCTTGCCAATGTGTATATCATGTGTTGCCATTAATGACAAAAATTACATATCACTATTAGCCAATTTTCAATAACCATTGCATTTTTTTTAGCTTTTAGTTTTTTCTTTTCAGTCCCTTCTTTCTGTGATTGTAGCACAATTTTCTTTATAGACATCTCTACCCAGTGTTCTTTCATTTCATGGTTCATTACCTCCAAATTTGTGCATGTAATTTCAAATTTTCTCAAGTCCAACTTATCATCTCCTTCTTTTTGGTTGTAGGTGGCTACCTTGGCTATGCTTCTCCCAATCACACTATGAAAAGTTATTCTGGGTGTGCTTTTAGTCCTTTAGGCTTCAGACCTTTGTTGGTATATTTTCTCACGATGTCATTAACTAGGAAAGAAATTGGAACCAGATTCCTCTTCCTATTCACTAAAGCCACAAGCTAGTTAGGAGTGGTAGCATCCTATTACAATTTAGTACCCTTTTTTGGAGTCTCATCCTTATAGGGGATGAACCCATAGTCATTTGGACTCTCTAGTTGTTATCAATGAGATCACCTCCTAGGTATTTGTCTAGGTTTCCATCTACCTAAATCACTTGGTGAAGCCTTACTAGCACTAACATTTTAGTTTTCTTGTTAGAACAAGCTTTCTATACAAGAGGGGGATTATGGATCTTCTTCTCAAAGATCATTGATGACCTTCTTCTACTTACAATTATAAGATCAACATTAAAAATAGAGTCAACCTAGTCATTAGCACTTGTATGATTTTTCATTCTCAACCAAGACTTTGTCTTCTCAATCACATTTGCTATCATTTCAAGAATATTATCTTCTTCACTAGAATTCCAATCTATAAAAAAATTTATTAGTTCAATTTCTTGGGGAGCTGGGATGTTTGTTCTATCTTCCTCTATGTCTGTAATATCTACACCCAAATTAATTGAAAAAGATGGATTTGTGTAATTGTGAACTTGGATGACCCCCTTCTTTTCACCTCTAACTCATCTATTCAATATTTCCAAGAATCCTCCATATTGGGGACATGTATAGTCCTTGCATGAGTGTCAAATAAGCTATGAATAATTCTTTTTCTGTCAAAATCTAGCGTAGCTTGATAGGAGCCAAAACCAAATTTAACCAAGTCAAAACTTATACACATTACATCTTTCATGCTTCTGCATATCAATTTTCCTAGCTTAAGTGGGAAAATGATATCACAAGCCTCTACAACTAAGAATTTGTTTATTATAGCAACTAATTTTTGAGCTACTTCTACCAAGACAAAACAATCAAGGGAAAATATAGGAAGACATATGGATTCTTCATCAAAACCTCCTAATCTTAAATAAGTAAACCTTGGGAATTGGATGTAGAGGCTACCAAAATATTGAATGAGCCTTCAAGACTTAGGTGAAAATCTTTGGTGTAGGGCATTTTTCATATTAAAACACAACTTTCTAGAAAAGACATCATGGACCTCTCTAAAATCTTCCAAGACTTTATCTTTGTGCAAAAAGGGACAATAATTATATATAATGATACTCTTAGTCTAGAGTTCATGTGGCAAATGTTGAAAATCTTGAGTAGTAGCTAGTATGTATATCAAATAAGATAACATGAAAAAGTCCATTTTCAGATTTAAAGTGCCTTTCAACTAATCTCTAAGAGAACTAGCTATTAATTCTACCCAATCTAGAAATTGTGAACCCTTTAACACAATTTGAATATAAAAGTACATCCATTCCTAAAAAATAGAGACATCAGGAGACCTACAAATTCTATGCAATATAACCATTATATCTTGGACCTAAGTGTCCATTGGGCTTTTCTTCAAGGTTTTGGGTAACCTAGAACCACCTTTATAGAAAGACTCAATCCAAAATTTTTCTATGGTGTTCCTATAATCACTTTCTTTTTCAAAAAATATTGCCATAGAAAAGGTAGGGGTAAGTTCAACAAATTGTTGCTCTTCCAAGTGAAATAATCAGGATATAGTCTCCTTATTAACATTCAAAAAAAAATTCCTATCCTTCTTCAATATATTCTCTTTAGAAACATTATACATAAGAATGCACTCATGAAGCTAGTGGGAAAGTTGAGGCCATGAGGAGGTTAGTATCCAACACTTTAGTAGAAAAAAGTTTTATGAGTCTCTCACACAATCTTTCTGAAACACTTCCAAAATCAAATCTTAACAAGTCTATATCAGTTATTATAGAGGATCTACATTGTAAACTACAAGTATTCTCAAATAGGTGTAGTGTAGACTTCATGATTTAGGAGCCTTACTTGAATTCAAAAGGAAAGAAACAACCACAAATATGCTTCACTCAATAGGTGGGAAAAAAAACTAGAAAATAGAAGGATTATCTAAAGAGTAACAACCCTTACAACTATGGAAGAAGGCTTTCTTTCTATGATTTTCTTGTGACTACTTATCTTGGACAAGAAAAGAAACTTAATGTCCTCTTTTTAAAAGACAGAACTTTCTTTAGATGTATCTCAAAAAAGAGGAAATGATCATTAATTATGTAGAAGGAAAAAATAATTTTGACATGCCATGAAGGAAAGGTGACAAGAGAAATTATCTATTGACATTAAGCTAGGAGATAAATACTTCAAATAATTACTCGTCTTTACATGTGCCAAATCTTTATTTCTAAACATTTAAATCAAAGTTCTAGCATGATCATTGATGATGAAAATACTTCAACCATTAGTTGCTTGTACTTGCCTTTAGATTATGAAATCACCCACAATTGTGTCATATAGGATGAGGCATCTAGTTGTTGCATGTCCTATACACCATGTGCATACGCAACATGTTAATTGGACCCACTAAGGAATATTTCTTTAAGGAATGAATGAAGCATTGAACTCATGAACTAGTTCTTTTGGTACAAAGGGTTCAATGTGGCTTATCATTCTTTAAACTTTGTACAAGGGGTATAAAAGGTTCAAAGAGTATGAGGAAACTTACATTTGATACCAAGAAACTTTCAAACTTCAATAAGATGGTGCTTTGGAATAAATCACTATCAATTAAGGTTTTCTAATAGAAGGACTTGGTCAATAATTAGCTTGAGAAAAGGATTAACCAAAAGAATTAAGTTGGATAAAGATTGAAATGTCATTGAACCTCATTTTGCATTTAACTTTTAGCAGAACCAATGGTTCAAATAAAAATGCTAGGAAATGAAAGTGAACCAAAAATAAAGAATAATAATGGTGACTCTAGAAAAAATGAACAAATAGTATGGAAACAGGAATTTTATTCCTCACTTCTCCCTTTTGAAAAATACAAAATTTGAGATCTTTTTTTGAGAATCCTCTTTTGTAGGATCTTTTTTTGTTTTTTTTGAGAGTTGTGGTTGTGGGATATTTGTGATGTGAGTCTCGTTGGATCTGACTTAGGGAGACCTTGTTGTGTTATTATTTCTAGCAACTAATGTAGGTTATTTATATTATTATGTTGTTTCCTATTTCATTCACGTTTGCTACTAGGTAGGGCTCTCCTATTTTCATGTTTTAGCTCCATTTCTATTATTTTTTCTGGTAGAAAATTGTTTGGAGGCTAAGAACTAGTGTTCCCCTCTATTTCTATTTGTTGGTTTTGCCTAGTTGGTTGGGTATGAATATTTTTCCAATTTTTGGGATGAGAGTTTGGGGTTTCACATTGTTATGCTAGTCATTTCTACATATGGTGTCCAAACTCATATTCCATTAGATTTTTGATGTTTTTTTTTGTCAAAAGACCAAATGAAATTCAATTTTCAACTTTTTGAGTTTTGGGGTTTTTACCTAATTTTGCATGCTTCCCTATTTTCTTGGTTTTTTGGCATGATGTATGGTCATGGACTTGGATCATCCGTTTAGATGTCAATTAGACAATTGTTAGAATTTTAAGTTGCATTGGGATGCATTCTGCATCCTTCCTCCTAAGATTCTTTTTTACTGAGTGATTATTTTACTTATGTTCTCATCTAGTCCTTATGTTATGATCTTCATAATGGTCATGTTCCACACACAAGTATGTACATGTACATTGTCAGGTGACTTACGAGGCTTGATATCCCATTTTTACTTTAGTGGAGTTATGATCATCTAGGGTTGGATTTGGAATATACATGCCTATGGGAAGTTATCATTGGATGAGCATGTGTAGGCTAGGGTAGCACATGGAGGGGCTTCCATCTCATAGGATATTGACTATTTTACATGGGTTGATAGAGGAAGTTTTATATAAATGATAACTAAATAAAAATACTAGGTTGTAAGAAATTTAAGATAATTACAAAGTTGGGATTATGAAGTTTCCATTAGGAAGAGGTTCCACCCAGAGTGTGCACCTTCCATTGGGGAGAGAGGCTACCAATACTAGCCTAGGCTTATTGATGCCAAGCAACACTCCCCATTGTTAGCCCCTACATAGTATCCCATTGAGTGTCTGAGTAGGACCTATTTTTCTTGCATTATCTCATGATCTTTGTTTCACTCATCATTACTATCTAGCATGAGTGTTAGCCATGGATGTTTGTTTTATGTGTGTTTGTAGTTGGATCATTATCTCCATTAGCATAATAGGAGTGGACTTATTGATTTCACATGGTTGGGAGGCATAGCTACCTATACTACTGCTAGGGACCATTGTACAAAGATGTTCTATTGTCTGAGTGTGATTATTTCTAAATGTTTTCACTTGGTACTTTATGTTCTTATGATGTATGCTTTCATTGGAATGCTTGTTTATCATGTTTAGATGATGTTAATATTGACACATTTCCTTATTATGATGTTTAGCATATGATGCTATGATGTTATCTACTTAGTTGGAGTATCTATTGCTTTTGGTTAACATGTTATATTTCTTGTTCTTATGATGCTATTATGCTTTAGTAGTTATGTCCTTATAAGAAAACTCTAACTATCTAGTTGGCAATTTGGGATGTTAACATGGGGGATGGTGAGGGCCTTCAAGGTCTCATGATGCTATCATGGTTTAGAGGAACTAGACACTTGGCTTGTTATTTCAATATATTGTGATGTTTCATTCAATTTTTTCCCTTCACTTCTATGTTAGATGGTTAGATGTAGTTTCTATCTAGTAGTTATTGTTTCCAGTGTCTACGCCTTGATTATGGATTTGATACTCCCTGGTGTGGTATTTTGGACTTTTTCTTTTATTCCCTTGTTTTCCTTGGAGTGTTTCTAGCTTTTCCTAGGTGACCATGCATTGACATTGGTGATACTTTAAAGTATCACACACTCAAAGAAGAAGAATCATGTAATACTAAAAAGTAGCACACGCCAATAAAAACTATATCATGCAATACTTTGAAGTATCGCACACCCATTGGAGAAAGGTAATACAATACTTGTGAATTATCCAATTCCTTTAGGAGAAGTGTCATCCAAACCCTAAAAGTATAGCACTCCCTCATTAGAAAGGTCATATGATATTGGAAGGTATTGCATAGTCCTGAATTAAAGTATCACC
Source organism: Cupressus sempervirens (assembly GCA_028749045.1). NCBI lineage: Eukaryota > Viridiplantae > Streptophyta > Pinopsida > Cupressales > Cupressaceae > Cupressus > Cupressus sempervirens. The sequence goes on from CM053793.1 coordinate 800,905,983, forward strand.
TCAGTCTTTAAAAAACCTATCTAGGTTAACAATAGGTAGTTTTTGGTTTTGACTAAATTTTTTTTGGAGGTGATATGGATACCCTTTATGGTTTTATTGAATAAATTGGACTTTCATTTTGAAATTATAATTTTTTTTGGATTTGAAATCATTTGCATGCTTTCATGGTTAGTCATTTTGGTTAGTAGTGATGTTTGGAGATCTATTGGTGTTTGGATGGTTGTTTAGTCTTCCATTGTATCTTCATGATCTTTGTATTTTGCATGTCATGTACATCCATACTTGTTTAATTTCTATTTTTTTATCTTGGCTTACATTTAGCCTTGTGCACAAGATCTCTAAGTGGGGCATTACATCTAGTATCAGAGCACATGTTGCAACATTAAGATCTCTATCTTATTCTTCAATCATGGTTTTGTTTTCTGTATGTCTATTGCTAGTTGCTAGTTATGATCTTGATATCTTCTTGTTCTTTCTTTGACTCTTATGTTGTGTGCAATTTTCTTGACCCTTATCTTGTGATCCCATAGTGATGCCTCTTTCACGTAGACCTAGTGGTAGAGGTGGTCACCAACATAATAACCATGGAGAAGAACATAACGAAGATGAATATCAAGATAGAGAGGGAGAGTAGGGTAGTAATGAATAGAATGGCATTGGGGTATTGATGCTAGTGCTTCATGAGATTCTTTCTCAATTGGGCCCTCATGTAGAGGAACGATTACATGATCATGATTACAAAGAGGGATCTCATCATGAGAATTCCCATTAGTCAAAGAATAGAGAGGAAGAGCATGAATGTGAACATTTCTATACTCCACTAGGTGGCTAAACTCACCATTGAGGTGGTAGGGTGCATGAAAGTGATGATTCCATCCATTTGGATATAATGAAATCTCTCCAACAATCCAAACTGCCATTTTATGATGGTAAGGGATGTGGCCTCAAGGAAAAAATTTGGTTATTGGACATGGAACGATGCTTCACCATGTACCCATATGCAACCAATCTAAAGGCTCATTGTGTAATTATACAATTGAGAGACCACATATCCATTTGGTGGAATATTGAGGTGTAGATGCTTTAGATCAGCATCACAGATCTCACTTGGGAGATCTTTCAGGAGAGGGTCTAAGAGAGATTCATATCTCCTTAGTTCAGAAAGGAATGTGTTGATGAGTTCCATGAGATCAAATAAGGGGACATAATAGTTGAGCACTACGAGATTGAGTTCTTTGAGCTTAGGAAATACTCATGCTACAAACATGATGATTTGCTCCTAACTAATCATTTCATCTAAGAAACTTAAGGATGCCCTTATTGGAGAAGTTTGTATGCATTAGCCTAGAACTCCCATTCTTGCTATTGATAAAACTTGTATTGCAAAGAATAATTTAGCTAGAGGTTTTAGTGGTAAATCAGGTTTTTAGAATAAGAGTACATAGAATTACGAATAGGATGCATAGTTTGCCTAGTCCTCAAGGAAGGGCCAAGCCCAATCATCACCCTCACAAGGTGGTGGTGGTCATCATTTTTTATCAAAGGAAAAATGGCATAAAGGTGAGCAGAGTGCAGGTGACTTAGGAAAGAAAGGAAATAGCCAAATTTGTGGACATAAATCTCAGTAGGATCAACCTCCTTAGAGTGGTTAGAAAAATTCTATTAGGGGTATTACACCTTATCCTAGTGTTATTCAAAGTGGACATCGAACAGGTTCTAGCTTTGCAAGGAACTATTATTTTTGTGGTCAACCAAAAATAAATATTTTCAGTATTCTATTAAACCATCTATAGGACATGGTAAGAGTGAAACTAGATCTAAGCCTACTATGGGAGATGCTAGTAGGAATCATCAAGTCTTTGTGGTGGTTGACAACTGTCAAGCTAAGCATCAAGGTATGGTAGTCAAGGTAACATGTATGTTGCATGGTATTTTAGCTTTAGTGTTATTTGACTTAGGTGCTTTAGATAGTTTTATTCCACCATCTCTTGTTTGGTGATGTGGGTTAGTGGTAGTAATTCATGTCAATAGGTGGTAGGTTGAGTTAGTCATGAGTTTGTCAAAAGTTGTATTTTAAATTTGCGGACCTTCACCACCATAGTGGATCTTTGTATCCTACCTCTAGGATTGTATGACATTATGTTGGGCATAGATTTTTTAGCTTCCCATTAGGTGAATATAGATTTCCACCTTAAGTGGGTATAGTATGTTAATGATGTAGGTGGGTAGGTGGAACTTTCAAGGGTTCAGAGAGTAGTTTCACTTTAGATGATCTTAACTAATAAGCTAAAGTAGAGTGTGTGGAAGGTTTTTTAGATGGTTCTTATTTTTGTTAGTGATCTTGAGGAATTTAGGAGTTGTATGGTGGCACTTGATGATCACCCACTCCTTCACGATTATGCAAATGTGTTTCCTAATGAGATACTTGGTATACCACCAGAGCATGACATTGATTTTCAAATCAATTTTGTACCAGGAGTAGAGCTAATTTCATGAGCTCCTTATAGCATGATTACTCAGGACTTGATTGAGCTATGAATTATTGGCCAAGGTACTCATTCATCCTAGTATATCCTTGTGGGGTGCACTAGTCATCTTTGTGAAAAATAAAGATCGATCTTTGTGTTTATGAATTGACTACAAATAGTTGAACAAGGTGATGGTGAAGAACTGATATGTCTTGCCAAGAACTCATGACTTGTTTGCTCAGATGAAGGGAGGATGAGTATTCTCCAAGATTGACCTAAAGTCCAAATTCCATCAAATTTGTACCTAGGATGTTGACATTCATCAATCAACTTTTTGTACATGGTATGGGCATTATGAGTTCATGGTTTTACCCTTTGGGTTAACCAATGCACCTTCAGTGCTTACAACTTTGATAAATGGAGTATTTTGTACTTACCTCAATTAGTGTATCAATGTATTCTTGGATGACATATTGATCTATTTGAAGACTGATGAGGAGCATGAGGTTCATTTATGTCAAGTGTTGTAGTAGTTGAGAGACCATTAGTTGTATGGCAACTTGAGTAATGTGGATTCTTCCAATTTGAGGTGTAGTATTTGGGGCATATCATCACTAGTGATGGTAATGTGGTTGATCTAGAGAAAATCTAAGCTATCATGGATTGGTTTCTACTTACAAATGTTTTAAAGGTTCATAGTTTCATGGGATTCATAGGTTACTACCATCGCTTCATGAAGGATTTTTCATGAGTGGCTGATCCCATCACTTCTCTTCAATAGAAAGGAAAGAAGTATGTTTGGTCAAACTAGTATGAGGTGACATTTAATGCTCTTAAGGAGTGTTTGACCAGTGCATTAGTTCTTGTAGTGCCTAATCTTTTAGGTGACTTCATGGTTTTCATATATTCTTCATTGGAAGGTGTGGGTGTGGTGTTGATGTAGGATGGTTGAGTGATTGTGTATAAGTCTAGAAAACTCAAGGACCATGAGCTTAACTACCACACTCATGATTTGGAACTTGTGGCCATAGTGCATGATATAGTTTATTGCAAGGATTTTTCTTTTGGGACACATGTTTGAGTTACATACCATTCATAGGAGCTTGCACTATATCTTTACTCAGCCAAACCTAAATGCACAACAACATCTCTAGATGGAGTTATTATGTGAATATGACTTTATTTTTCACTATATTAAAGGGAATGAGAATGTCATCATGGATGCCTTGAGTAGGATGTGACATGAGGTATTAGTCTTGTCAGTGGGAGTGGATTTGTGAGGCCATATCTTGGTGGTTTTTCCTAGTGACACTTGGTATTAGGAGGTAGGTTGGAGGTCAAGTCTAGACATACCATTGAGGGGAGATTTTCAGGTGATTTTCTTGAGTCTAATGCACTACCGTGGCACTTGGGGGTGTATCTATGTACCAGTGATAGGTGATATTCATACCTTGGTTTTGTTGGAGGTGCATCATGAACCATATTCTACACATCCTAGCATCAATAATATGCATGCTGATGTTAAATAGTTGTACTTTTGGGTAGGGATGAGGTGTGACATCATTGATTTTATTGCTTGATGCCTGAAGTTCTAGAGGGTGAAGGTAGAGCATCAACATATGATCGACCTTTTGCAGTTGCATACCATTCCTAAGTGAAAATGGGATATAATATCCATCAATATTATCATTGGGTTGCCCAAGTCATCACAGAGACATGATTGTATCATGGTGATAGTGGACAAGTTGTCCAAGGTAGGACATTTCTCACCCATGAGAGCATCCTGCACAACTTCTTTTGTAGCACATGTTTTCTTGGAGGATATTGTTCATTTGCATAAGATCCCTTGTTAGATCATTTTAGATAGAGATCCAGTGTTCACTTCTACATTGTGGATATCTCTCTAGCATGCTTTGGGTGCATAGCTCAATTTTAGTTTAGCTTATCACCTAGAGACTGATGGTTAGACTAAGAGAGTAAACCAAGTTTTTGAGGATATGCTTTGCATGTATGTTATGTATAGGTAGGTGAAGTGGGAGGATTATTTTTATCTTTTGAGTTTGCATACAACAATTGATATCATAGTTCTCTATCCATGTCATCTTTCTAGGCCTTGTATGATAGACCATGTCATACCCCTTTGAGTTTGGATCATTTAGAGGACTATGTTCTTTTAGGTCCAGAAATGTTTCATTATATAGAGTAGTAGGTTGTTTTAATTAGAGAACATTTGGTTGCTACTTAGGACAAGTAGAAGAAGTATGATGATTCCCATAGGTTGGATCATCACTTTTATATTGGTGATAGGGTGTTTTTGATAGTGTAGCTAAGGAAGAGCCTCACCCATTAAAGGAATGATGATAGAAAGGCCAAGATTGTCATTGCACCAAAATATCAACCTATGAATGTTCGATACAACCAACAGTCTTATAGAACCATAGGAGGGGGTTAAAAAATTTTACAAACCATACAAGGAATGTTGGTCCACTACCAACAATCCCCCTCCTAGCATCACTCACTGTAGCTTGTAAGATTCAAATCTATGACCAAGATCTAATACCGATTGTTAGAAAGGCTAGGATAGATGCTGCACCAAAAATTGACCTATCAATGCACAATAAAATCAATAGTATTATACAACCATAGGAAGTAGTTAATCCATGTCATGCACATTACAAGAGATACTAGCCCAGTGCCTACAAAAGGCTCTAAGTTGGCACCATATTTTGTCAGACCATTTGAGATCATCAAGAGGATTGGTCTTGTTTCTTATGAACTAGTGTTATCACCTAGCCTATCAAGCATCCACAATATTTTTGATGTTTTTGTTTTGAGATAGTATATTCTTGATGTGACCCATGTTCTTGATTTGGATTCTTTGTAGGTGGAGGATGGAAACTTTACGTTGGAACTCATACATATCCTTCAACATCAGAGGTTGATTTTGAGAGGTTGGGACAGTGAGCAAGTAAGAGTCTAGTGGGATGTAAGTGATGAGACCTCTGCAACTTGGGAAGATGCTACATGATCAAGAGAATTGTACACCTATCTTTTTTTAGGTTAAATGAGTAATCCTATGTTAGTTTGGGAGGATGTAGTGCCTCTCATGAATTGTAATTGGTACCTTATTTATTTTTATTTGAGAGATACTTGTACTCATGTTTTGTTACTTTTGAGATGACCTAAGAGTTTAATGTTATATTTTGGGATGACTTGAGGGTCGGATATTATATATATCTTTGATTCTATTATGTAATGGATTTTATGCTCTGGATATTTACTTCATTCTGGTTTCATTATGCTTTATGTGAATGTGAGTGATGTAACTAGACTATTTTAGTATAAATTGAATAAATGGTTAAATTAGTTATTAAAATGCTTTTTTTTTTTTTAATGATTTTATTATATGCAATTGCACTTGATTGTGTATTTTAGTGAGTAGGATTTATATCCCTGGCAGTGGCACATGGAATTAGTGATTCATCCATTCATATTTTTTAACTCAAACAAATTTCCACAATCATTCATAGTAGGCTACATATTCTGGATTCGATTGTGTGCCATGTTTTTGCATCAATGTTTTAAATCACACTTAGTGATCGACCATTAGGATGAGAAGAGCTAGAGGAGAAACATGATTAGCTATAGACCAATAAAAGAAAAAAAATGAGAAAACTAGGGTGTGGGGAGAAAAGGGGGCACAAAGATCAAGACATCAAGGTGAACTAAGATAAAGAAAGTGACATGTATAAATGAAAATAATGATGAAGAAAAAGATATTAACCATGTAGAAGGAACAAACTAATAAGAGTGAAAAAAGAGAAGGTGGTGGCAACATTAATAAAATTGACGAAAGTAATAATACTACAAGAGTAATCATGATGCAAATGAGCATGCGTATGTGTATAAATATAAATATGTATATAAGTATATATCAATCTATGCAAGTAAATATGCGTTCGTGCGCACACACACAAACACTTAATTAATGAATGGATTGAATAATTGATTAAAAATAAAAATAACAAAAAAAAAATAATATTGATAATAATGAAAATAATACTAATAGATAAAAATGAATAAAAATAAAAATGATACAAATATTTATATGTAGGTATTATATATATATATGTGTGTGTGTGTGTGTGTGTGTGTGTGTGTGTGTTTGTGTGTGATCATAGTAATAATGAGAGAGAAGTAAAAAGTTTTTGAAAAAAATGAAATAAAAGATAAAATTACAAATAAAATTAAAGTAAAAAAGGAAGTGGGAGGTACAATGGAGAGTATAAAAATATATAAATATGTATAAGTATACATATCCATATATGAATGCTTGTATATATATTCATATACATATATATATATATATACATATATCTATATATATACATACATACATATATATATATATATATATATATGTATATATATATATGTATATGTGTGTGTGTGTGTGTGTGTGTGTGTGTGTGTGTATATATATATATATATAATCAATATATATGTATATTTATATGTGTATATCTATGTATGTGTACATACATATATACATACATACATACATACATACATACACACACACACACACACACACACACACACACACACATATATATATATATATACTTATATTATATGCTATAGAGTTGGATATCAAACATTATATTTGTATATGTATACATATATCTATGTATATATGAATCTAGTATATCTGACTCTACAACATATATATGTATATATATATACATATATAAATAAATAAATATGCATGGTAAAAATTAAAAGAAAATAATTAATTAATTAATTAATTAATATACAAAAGAAATAATGATGTATATAAAAGTATAAATATATACTTTATAAATATATAATGTAAATATAATAATAATAATAAAACAGAAGAAAGGGGTAGAGAGTTGAATGAAAAATTGAAATAAAATTAAAAAGTACAAAATCAATAACAAAGAGAAGAGTAAAAATATATATATGTAAATGTATACACATGTATAAAATGAATAAGAATAAAAGCATGCACGCACACACACACACACACACACACACACACACATGCAAGAATGAAGAAAAGAGAGATGCCCATACTCCAACAACCAATGAGGCAAAAGGAAAAATGAGCACTCTAGAAATTGCAAAAATAAAATAAAATGGGAATGCAAAACCTCAACTACCAATGCAACCTTGCTATTAAGAATAAAGGAAGCAACAAAGGGATAAAAAACCAAATATAAAGGTTGGGGTAAGAAAAAATAGGTGCCAAGGTGGGGTGATGGGTGGAGAGAGAAGGGGTGGGGGAGAAGAACAAAGAGAGGCTATCTTATCTTAGCTAGAAGAGGATGCCACAAAGCACTAATGTGCCAACTATCATCATGATTTAGGTTGGATGGATGGTTGTGAATTTCAATGGCCTCCTTGAGCTTCCTTTTGAAGAAAATCATCTTCCCTAGAGAGCATATGAGTGTTTTCAAGAAAAATGTGATGTTTAGTCATGAGGGAGTGCTCTGCGAGGGGAGATTTGAGGGTTCGTTTGTTGTTAATGTCAACATTGTGCTCTTTGATTCTCATAGTAAATGAGTGGCTAGTCTCCTTTATGTAGGGAGAACCATAAGAGAAAATGATCTTATAGACACCTGAGTCTAATAAGATATCCCTTTGGTCCTTGAGAGGGGGAAGCAATTTCTCAATATATGAAAAGGCTTAAATGAGCATTGAATGCCCTTTTTGAGAAGAATCTTGGAGATTTTTTGGGAAATGCCTCCAATGTAGGGAAGGGATGCACCAAGGACAAATGGACTATTGGTAGTTTTAGATTGGGAGAGAAATTGGGATTTGGCTTGGTTGAGAGATCTCTCTTTCCTCCTTTCGTCTTAAACCAACATGGTGGAAACACTATTTTGATGACACTAATGTGTGTTGGGCCCATAGCCTGGACAAGCTTGAAGAATTCCACACCCATATTAATAACTTGGTCCAATGTATCTCTTTCATTGTAGAGGTTGAAGTTGGCAATCATCTCTCTTTCCTTGACATTCTTCTCTTTAAATGGTTAGATGGGTCCCTCGGTCACAAAGTTTATTGCATGTCAACCCATACATATCATTATCTTCATGCTTTCTCTCATCACCACCCTTGCCAAAAAATGGGCATCCTCAAAACCCTAACATTGCAAGCTTATTGCATATGTGATGAGGATTACCTCAACAATGAGTTGGCCCATCTCCACTAGGTCTTCTTGTGGAATGGGTTCACTAGCAAAGAAATTTCTAAATCTCTCAACCAAGACAAATCCCAGTTCCTCTCCCAATCTAAACCTACACATAGTCCTTTTGTCCCTAGTGTGTCCATTCCCTACACTGGAGGCATTTCCCACAAAATCTCCAAGATTCTTCTTTAAAAAGGCATTCAGTCCTCATTTAAGCCTTTTCATATTTTGAGAAATCGCTTCGCCCTCTCAATGATTGAAGGGATATCTTAGTAGACTTGGGTGTCTATAAGATCATTTGTGCTTGTGGCACTCCCTACAGAGAGGAGTCTAGCGACTCATTTACTACAAGAATCAAAGAGCATAGTGTTGACATTAACCATGAATGAACCCTCAAATCTACCCTTGCAGAGCACTCCCTCATGACTAAACATCACATTTATTTCTTCATTCTTGCCTACTCATTCCCATTCAATTCTTTTTGTGTAGACATGTGCATACTTTTATATTTCCTCACATTCTTATTTGCATTCCTTTTCTTGTGTGTGTGTGTGTGCACACGCATGCACATGCATGATTTTATTCTTATTCATTTTAAATATGTGTATACATTTACATATATATAATTTTACTCTTTGCTTTGTTATTGATTTTTTACTTTTTAATATTATTTCAATTTTTCATTCAACTCTCTACCCCTCTCTTCTCTTTTTATTATTATTATTATTATATTTATATTATATATTTATAAAATATATATTTATACTTATATATATATATCATTATTTCTTTTGTATATCAATTAATTTATTATTTTATTTTATTTTTATCATGCATATTTATTTATGTATATGTATATATATACATATATACATCACAGAGTTAGATATACTACATTCATATATATATATATATAGATATATGTATACATATACAAGTTTAATGTATGATATCCAACTCTATGGTGCGCGCACACACACACACACAGATATATATATATATATATACATATATATATGTGTATATATACATATATATATATATGTGTGTGTGTGTATATATATACATATATATGTATATGTATATATATACACATATATGTGTGTGTGTGTGTGTGTGTGTGTGTATGTATATATATATTAGTTTGTTGCTTCTACATGGTTAATATCTTTTTCTTCAACATTATTTTCATTTATACCTGTCACTTTCTTTATCTTAGTTGACCTTGATGCCTTGATCTTTGTGCCCCCATTCTCCCCACACACTAGTTTTCTCAATTTTTTGCTCTTATTGGTCTACAACTGATCATTTTTATCCTCTAGCTCTTCTCATCCTAATGATGGATCACTAAGTGTGATTTGAAATGCCCATCCAAAAACATGGCACACAATAAAATCTAGAATATGCATCCTACATTCATATTTTACCAATGTCAGCCATGTATGGTCAACGTATCGTTATTTTAATTGATTAATTAAACGCTTTGGTGACTATTAAATCTGAACTCATTTTCGTTATGTGATTAGACTAGTGAGTGTGTTCATGCATTTAGAGGTTCACATTATCGTGAAAGTTCTTATGGAAATTTATGTTATTTTGGGTTTTTGAGCTTTAAATTTTATTGGTTTTCATTTTTGATAGCTTTTCCATAGATGAATTCCTATTTCTAGGAATAGTTTCTTTTCATTTGGGTCAATTAGTGGTTTAACTTGGTTGGAAAGTTATTTTTCCTAATCGATTATTCACTCGAAAAGTGAATAAGTATGCAAAGAGGAATTTAATTTCTCACTTCTCACTTTTGCAAAATACAAAATTGAGAGCTTTTTTTGAGAATCCTCTTCTGGAGGATCACATTTTTGTTTGTTGACAAAGTGTGGGCATGAAATCTTAACGAGTTTATTCTTATTGGATCCAACTTGGGAAGACCTTGTTGTGTCATCATTTAAAATAGTTGTTGTGGATTGTTTATTCTATTGTGTTGTTTCCTATTTCAACTCCATGTTGTCAAATAGTGGTCTCCCATTTTTATGTTTTAGCTCAATTTTTTATATTGTTTTTGGTATCTATTTGATTGGAGGCTGAGAACTATTGTTCTCCTCCATTTGTGTTTGTTGGTTCTACTTGATTGGTAAGGTATGAACATTTTCCCAATTTTGGGGATGAGGGTTTGGGGTTTCAGACTTTTATATTGGTCATTTTTACATATAGTGTTTGAACCCATATTTTATTGGATTTTTGAGGCTTTTGTACCCAAAGACCAAATGGGTTTCAATTTCAAAGTTTTTCAATTTCTCAATTTTCACCTCATTTTCTGTGTTGCTCTATTTTCTTGAGTTTTCTTGGAATGGTGTTGGTCGTGGACCTAGATCATCTATTTGGATGTCAATCATACCATTTTTACACTTTTATGTTGTATTAGGATGCATGCAACATCTGTCCTCTTGAGCTTGTCTTTGGTTGAGTGTTTATTTTACTTGTGTTCTCATCTAGTCCTTACGTTATGATATTTGTGATGGTGATGTTGGTGTTTTTTCAAACTATTAAGTAATGAGATACTCAACACCAAGATAATGAAAGGACAAAAAATATAAGGATCAACTACTTCCTATAGACAATTGAAAGAGTTTCTTATCTAGACCCAACTGCAATGAAATCTAGATAGATTTCCTCCTCTTTAGGATCTGCAAAACCAAGGTGGGATACCTAAGGGATGGTTCAAATGAATGTTACTACATGAAAATCTTTTTAGCTTCATTCTGATTCTCATTTCCTATCTTTGACATATACATAGTTTGTTCATTCCATGACATTTTAAAATGATAAACATCCCTTATAAGCAAATTTGGTCACAATTCTCCTCAGTTTTACAAATATTTTTAGCAATAGTAGCTACCTAAGACTTAGAGATCAAATTCAAATGAGCGCTGCCTGGCATAAATAATCTTCAATAGTAAAATAAAATGGATTTTGAAATTAAGTTTGATGGTTCTTCATGATCTTTCTTTCTACCAACTAAAATAACTAGATCAGTGCCTAATCTATTGGGATCCAAAGTTTATTCAATTCCTAGATCTTACTAATTGCATTATAATCAATATTATTAGCAATTCTGACTAAAAATCATTCTTACAAATATCCCTTCTATTATCATGGTAATCTTGTCAGTTTCACTAAAGAATTTACTTAATTCTTTGAATTAAAAGCAATAGAAAATTAACATACAATCTGACTTAATTATATTCAATTGAATAAGACTTTCTCATAGAATTTCAAGGCAACTAGATAACACAAATGGAGACAAGATTTGGCCAAAAAAATTGTGGTGACAGTTCATCTTTTCATTGGTTTCATTTAAAAATTTTGCATACAATTGAATAAAACTCAAAATAACTCAAGACCAAACATTTAGATCCTATTACACAGATACAACTCTCATAAATTTAAAGAGAGAATGTAATAAAGTATATCTATTTTTAAAAATGGACTGAACAAACCTAGTTAAAACTTAAAAAGATAATAATTTAGACCCCTTCTCTAGCCCTGGGATCTCACTTAGATACTGTGAGATTCAACAAGCTTTAGGCCAAGAGAAGGTGGCAGTTGTCCCTTAAGACAAAAGATATTTACATTATGATATCAAAAGACAAAAATTTTGTGGAACAAAAAACTTATACATCATAGTATTCCTATGGTAGGTCCCATTTTTGTTACATCGCCAAATGCTATTGATTCCATGATTGGATCCTATGCTATTCTGACTCTCTAGAACATGTAGCTATTAGACTAGCCAATGTTGTGTCTTGTTATATTACTTGCAAATCAACCTCAAATCGAGGATTTTTGTTGTGTTTATCATGAACTAATCAAACCACCTTTATTCCTACCTCTTCCTCTACCATATCATCATTTTGGGCTTTGGCACCTACAACTACAATTGGTTCCTTCTCTTTGTCCTCCTCTTTCTTCTAATCTCCTGAAGGTGCATCAATGATTTGTACTTCATCTTGATCCATCTGATTACCATCACTTTCACCTTATTCCAACTACTCTTTAGAAGCAATATCTACCATCCACTTGTTGAAAAGTGTGTCATTTGGCTTGTTAAATTGTAGGATATCATTTTTCTTCTTGATTACAAATTCAACCTCCTTATCAATGTTAACAAATTCTTGTTTCAAAGAATCTAAGAATAATTGGACATTAACTAATTCCTTAGTTGTGGTTGCCCACCATGCATGCCCTTTTTCATTAATGAATTTATTTATTCTTTTAAAAAAAATCATCTAAATCTTTGGCCCATTCATCTTTATTCTTCATTTTATTCCTCTTATCCAAAGTAAATGGGAATAAGTCAAATTTTTCACTTTTATACTTATTCAAATAATTAGCAATTCTCCTCTACAAACCAACACTTCAGTCACCAAATTCTGGAAGATCATTAGTAATATCATAATTTTTTTTCTATGTGGTCATGTGAAAATTTAATGACATAACAACAAAGAAATGTGACCTCTTTTCTCTCTTTATTCCATTTATTCATAATGGGTTTAAAAGTCTCTTCATTTGACTTTATCTCTTCCCATATGTTTATTACCCTTACTAATTGATCATAGAGTAGTGGCCATTCAATTTAGTTAACCAGATACATGAGAGCCTTTCTCAATTTATCTTCATATTCCACATTCATCTCTACATGTTTTCTCTTCTCTTCTTCAAAATTGTTTGTTTTATAATAGTGTGGCCTTTGTGGTGTGTTAGGAACCTCAATGATGGGAGTAGATTTAAAAGGCTCCACTAGAGGGTGAAGGTATGTGATCTTGGGCCTAGAGAATTGTCCCATCACTTTATTTTCAAGTTCAATCCTTTTCTAAACTTATTTATTATAAGCCTCCAAAACTCATTCATATTTAGCCTATAATTCTAACCTTTCCCTAACATCTCTCTCCATAGTGGCTAAATCCAAGTTGAATGAATCAACATTGAAATGTGCAGCCTCTACTTTAGTTGTATTGGCTACCCTTTTACAATTATATTTTCCTTCAATCCAATATCATCTAACTATGAGGAAATAGTCCTGGATCCCTTTCTTATGGACCAAAACCTAAGGAAACATGGTTTGCATTTAATGAAGTACCTATGATTTCTTTCTTATTTTGATCCTATAGGTCTAATTTATCAGAAATAGAATTGAAAACTAAAGCATCTGCTACATCCCAATTGGGTAGCAGCAAAACACCTGATGCTTTCACCAGTTGTCTCCCTCCCTCGAGGGTTAGGTTTTTGAGTTCTTACATCATTTCATCTTTTATTTGGCTTTGTATGGCTGCCTCCTCCATTTTTGGGTGCTTAATCCTACATTTATTACACCTTTCCTCATATCTACCTATATTTGATCTCAATGAAAATTGGTAAAAAGCTCTTGATTTAACAGAATTGTCATCTAAAAAAAATTCATGGCTAGCTTGTTCTATTATAAGGTCCAATTCCCTTCCTTTATAATCTACCACTATCAAATTGAGGCTTGGCACTGGAAGCTCTTGAGGTTTTCCCTCACCTAGCTCTGCTTGGGTAATAAACACTCCCCCTTGGGACCCCAGTTTTTCAACTTGTTCCCCAGTGAGCTACTCCTCTCCAATCTACAAAGGGGATTGGGTGGGTGAATGCTCCTCAATGTGAGGACCTTGACCTTTTATTATTTTCTACCTCTCAGGGAGGGCTCGTCACATCTCTTTTCTAAGACAAGGGTGTCGGATCCTATTATTTATTTTCCTTTATCCACAATGGTGTTCTTATTCTAGATAACATTATAACCTGATCTTCTTTGGACAATCAATTTTCTTGTTCCCATATTGCAAGTGAATGCCAATCTCTTCATAACCTCTTTGGCCTTAGTTGGATATGCATTAATAAAGAATTATTTTTTCTCATTCATAGTTTTCATTGTTTCAAGAATGGTAATCATGAGTTTATTGATTCTATCTGCCTCTGTTTCTAACTTATCAAAAGGCTTATAATTCTTGTCAAAACAATGAATATATTCCAAAACCCTTGAGAAAACCCTCTACTTTTCCTTCTTGGTCTCTTGCTCTTGCAAGGAGAACTCATTTCTAATTATATCCTCAAGGTAATATGGTTCATGTTTTATGGAACCAAATTTAACCCTTATTCTAAAAAAATGGTTATAAAAGCCCTCTATATCACAAAAATGGGCATGAAACACTACCATCTTATACTAATCTAAAATTTTGTATAAAAATAACTAGCCTCCTTTTTTAATAACAAAATGATGGGCTATAGTACAAGTGGGGAAATTGAGCAGCTATTTCTTTTTACCAAATAGGCTTCTTCTAACCCTCCCAATTGCCACAATACCTTAGCTATTCTTATTTTTAGTGGCACTTGGTAAGGAAAAACATGAAGAGTCCCTTGAAAACTATAAACTCTAATAATAATAGAAATAGAGTATGGTATAATATCTGCCCAATTTTGTGATACTTTCAAACCAGAAGGATTATCCATGGGCCTGATAAAATCTATTATTTCCTTAGGAATCATGAAATTTTCCTTGAGTAAGAGTCATCTTAGCTTTGAGGAAAAATACCTATCAAACTTGAAAAACTAGCTTTCTCTACATCCCAAGTCATATATGCACTCGATAACTAAACTAGCAGAGCCTCTCCCTCAAGTTCTCTATTTAAATCCATTTCTTTACCAAAATATGTTGCCCCTTTGAACAAAAACATGTGCATCAATAGAGAATAATGACCAAAAGTTTTTTTAATCTTACCTTTGGCAATTCCAACCTATATGGATTTCTTTTCCTAAGTAAGAAGAAAAATAAAAAATAACATCAACACCAAAAGAAGAAATCTGAGCTAGCATATACAAGAAACTTATAGGCCTAGTATCATGTTCATCTTCATCAAAAACCCTACACAGAGTCATATATTTTTACAGCCTAGGAGGTGAAGTATTCCTTTTCAAAAGGTTCTGTAGAGGATGTTGTAATCACTGGCAAGTTCCCAATTGTACCTATATGTGCCCTCAGCGCACCCTACCTAATTGTATCCTTTTTAGACAAATATTATTTTTCTAAACCTTTTAGGTTTATGGGTGTATGATAATCTGATAGTGGATCTAGACCAAATACTTGTCAAATTTCCTTAGAGCTTATTGTTATTAGACATTCACCATCTAGTCTTCTTACTCCTCTAATTTTTGGCTCATAGATTTACCAATAGTTATTAATAAGTCAACATCCATGAAGACACTAGGGACCACTAGCTTTCCCAAGTCAAAGTTCTAGATATTTGCATGGGAGGCAAATAATTTTAGTTCTGAAAACCATTTAAAAAAAAGAACATACCCTATTTGAGAAGTTTTAGCATCCCTAACCCAATTTCCTTTATCAAATAATCTGTGAGCAATCTTGAGTCTAGAGTTTAGGGAGATTAACTTTTTCACCTTGACAGTCTCATTTGTGGATTGAGGCAATAATTCGAGAAGATCATCATGAACATTTCTAGCCAAATAATCCTCTTGACTTGAAAAAATTTATTTTGGAGGCATGGTGAACAACTTTGTAAAAAACTAGAAAACTTTAATGGATATGGCATGAACAAAAACTTACTTTGACTCTCTACTATCTCCAACAATTTACAATATTTTGTGGATAGGTTGCAAATCTTTCATGTTGTGATCACCTAGTGCAAATTCTCAGTAGCTCTAAATTCTTTAAAGGCTTGAAGATTTGTTCATATATGAAAGAAATGATGAGATTTTCTACAATATACCATCTTCTTGGTTCGCACGAGGAGTTTTAAACCTTCATAAATGAACTGTAAGGAAAAAAGAGTGGCACCACCTTCTAATTTTGAAAATATGCCATCGATCTAAGAAAATTTTGATGATCCATCAATAAAAAAAAGAATGAATCATTTTCTACATGCCAAGCTAGAAGTTAACCCAATTAGCTTTCTCCATATAAGATTTTCATTTACTGCTGGCAATCTAGACTAGCCTTCTCATCATGTCACAATGGTTAAACAGTGAGCAGATCCTTTACATGACATAACAACCATCATTGATTCTACTTCAATCTAATGATGTATATTTGATTAGTGATTTAATGTGACTATGGTTGGTCCCTCCTTTTCTTTCTTAGGTCACTATGTCACTACCCTTAGAAAATGAGCAAGTCCTCATAATGACTTAGTGATAATCATTGATTAACTTTGATCTAAGGGTCGTGAATCTTCATCCGCCCTATTCTTCAATGTGATACCATGTCATATGTGACTTGGCAATATCTTGACAAGCTGGAAAACCATATAATATTTTAATCCTTTCTATAACACAAAAAATTGAGCCCTTGCTATGTTTTGTCTTTTCTTGTAAGGTGCTATGTTGATATTGGTACTCAACATGGATTTTTTGGTCGCGACATAGTGACCTCTAACATACATACTTTAACTGATGCCAACATATCATACTGGATACTTGACTCATCATTGACTAGAAGACTCTTGGGACTTTCCCTCCAAATGTTATCACATTTATTTTTTCTCTAAAGGTGCTATGTCGCTATCGATGGGATTCCTTCATTTATTGGTCACGACATAGTGACCTCCTTTAGACTTTTGAAATTCCAATACCAAGGAGGTTTACCACTTTTTCACCATTAGTACTAGATTTAGTACTTTTGACAATATATCATAGCATATATCCCCATTAAAACATGATGACTTGATGGCACCCATTCTTTTATGAAACTCATGTCTTTTGATTTTTTTATCAAGGTGTTATGTTGATATGGGTAGGGCTCTTGTATTTTTTGGTTGTGACATAGTGAGCTCCCAATATTTTCCCAAATCGGTGATGGAAAACAAAACGTCTTCCATCTAGTTTTTTCTCTAATGTTGACACTTATGACATCAACCTAACCACCAAGAACTTTTAAAATAATGAAAAAATGGTGCCCCATTTTTTTTCTATCGTTGTCCTTTTATTTTGCAATGGTCGCCATGTCGTGTAGTATAAAACACTCACAACTTTTCTATGTGACATAATGACCACCACATATTTAGGAAAGATTTGATGGTAGGAAAAACTTGGGAAGAAAAAATTGAAAAGTTTGAAATTTAAAATGATTTCCCAAAAGGATACCCTTTTTTGAAAAAAAAATTCCTACCCAAAAGCATTTGAAAAATACAAGCAACACACCTAACATGTTTATTTGGGACATGATATTTTATTTTATTTGGGTTTCACCTTGGGTTAAAGTTACACAAAAACCAAAGCCTTATCTAATTTTTACACCTAAAATTTAGAAGAAATTTGTCTTGTGAAAAATTAGACCACTAGGTGGTGTTCAACACACAAGTATGTATGCATACATTGTCAGTTGACTTGTGAGGCTTAATCTCACATTTATACTTCAACAAAGTTATGATCATTTGGGTTTGGGTTTGGAGTATGCATACCTATGGGAACTCATCATTTTATGAGCATGGGTAGTGTAGGGCAGCACATGGAGGGGCTTCTATCTCCCATCCTGGTGATTATTTACCATGGTTTGGGAGAGGAATTTTTATATAAGTGATAACTAAATAAATATATTGGGTGGTAATAAATTTAAGATAGTTAAAAGGTTGGGATTGTGGACATTCCATTGGGAAGGGCTTCCACCTAGAGTGTATACCTTCCATTGAGGAGAGTAGCTATCAAAACTAGTTTGTGCTTGTTAATTCCAAGTGACTCTCCATGAAGTCAACCCCTAGATAGTATACCATTGAGTGTCTAACTAGGACTTGTTGTTCTTGCATCATCTCATGATCATGGTTTTAGTCATCATTACTTGACATAGTGCAAAGTAGGAAAATCCCTGAAGGATATATCCTAGCCCCCAACAATAACCACATGTTAGCAACACAACACACTATGACAACAATGCAAGATTTGATACCAAATGAAAACTCTTTATTCATAAAATAATTTTTTGCATTCAATATACCTAGCTATAAAACCTTGCAATTTATGACCAAATATGACAACAATTACAATAATAGTTCTGCAAGATCCCTCAAGATCCAATCCAAACCATAGCTAGTCTAGATCCATAATACAACAACAATCTACTAGAAACCTCCAAGATCTTAACTTGTTCTCACAAGACACCAAGAAACCTCCATGTTTCTAAATTGTAGCCTCTAGCTCTTCTTCAAACTCACAACTCCACTAAAATATTTCTATAAACTACCTCACATTTAGTGCTCTATCCATAAACTCAAGAAAATTTGCCCTTCATCTACTCTCCAGACTCACTCCTCTAAATGAATGAATCAATCCATGAATCAATCACTAAAAGATTCCACAAGAGCCTCTACTTACACCCAACTAAGCCACAAGTTGGCTTAGAAATTACAAATTAAATAAACTGCTTGCATTAAGTGCATACTTAAGACATAAGTTGGCTAACAAAAACCATTAAATATAAAGTGGTAACCTTCACATTAACCCGCAATTAACATAGGATAATGACACAAAATACTTAGGACAAGCCCAAAGTTTATAGTACAGATTTAAATGCACATAAGAGAGATAACTAAGACCACAAATAGGTCCACACAAACTCCTAGATTGTTCCATGACACTATCACATGCTACATGCATTAAAAATACCAAGAATTCTAGTTGGCACTAACATACTACCAAGTGACATAAAACTCCCAAGCATCGTCAAGCTCCCAATACATGTAGAGCACAACAAGCCATGTCAAGCTCCAAGACCATCCTGAGCTCCAATACCATGCTAAGCTCCAAGACCATGTCGAGCTCTTAGAGCATGCTGAGAACTAGTCTTTTCTTAACTAAGTAGCAGTCCAAGCACCCTCAAAAGAAACTATTGAGCCTCCTCCAATGAATCCAAAGTTGTCATCAAGAAAATTCAAGATGCTCCTACATTAGACTCCCCAAGTAAATATAAAAGTGTGTCCCACACTTTGATGCCCAAAGAAAGATCAACAACCATCATCTTCACCAAAGGGTTCCACTCCAATAGGGACAAGAAAACCAATCTACATATCATCCATATCTAGATCATTTTGTCAAATGCTAGAATCTCAACCATCCAATCAAAATGCTCACTCCCAGGAACAAATTGAGCATAATGCTTCACCAAAAATTCTACACCTAAAATAACAACTAGTGAATCCACACTAGCAATAAAAAAATCCACATCAACAGCAATATGTACATCTCCATCAACACATGCCAAGCTCACAATAAGATGCTCCACAATATAAACTCATCACCAATAGAAACTAGATCATCCATGACTGAGAGCTCTAGAATTTTCATGTCAAACCCAATTGACTAATCATGAAAACCAATCTCCATCCCAATATCAATAAGGTTAGGAATATCCTTAGTAAAAACCTCAAGTTTCCCTATCTGTTGTTGATTTTAGATTAGTCTTGATAATTGAGTGTAAACACACTTAAGCTATTTGTTAAGTTCATGCTGAGCTAGGAACATATGTTGAGTATAATATATACAAGTGCCAAGGTGCAATATGTGTCGAGCCAAAAATTCAATAAGTGTTGAATCACTTAGGTGCTAAGCAAATAGATAGTGCCAAGTAAGCATATGTGCGAAGTGAAAAATAGATGTTGAGCATGTTTATGTGTCAACAAGATAGAATTTTGGCAAGTGTCGAGCATCAGTAGTCAAAAAGTGTCAAGCAACACAGAATTGACATAAGAGTTTGAGAAGGCACAAACTATTACGTAAACTATTTTTGACCCAACATATAGATAGGTCTCAAATCTTTGAAGATGAGATTAAATCTATTTAGATTCCCTATGCAATCTACATGCAACCAATTAGAAAAATGGAGGGAATTGAGTGGGAAAGTTGGATGAATCTCAATCATAGATTCATACCAAACCCTAAGTCACAAAATCTTTTAAAGGAGATGAAGCCCATACTTTGGAGAGAGTGATGCATCTGATGCAGGAGCATCTTGCATGGGAAAATTAAATTTCAAAAATAAAAAAATAGAGAGAAAAAAAAATTGTGGAGGAGAGAGAAAGTGACAAAAATTAGAGGAGAAATAATAAAAAAGTAAAAAGGAGAAAATAAAGGAAAAGAAGATTTCTATTTTCGAGGTGCATAGGTGGCATAAAAAGAAAAATAATAGAAATAGTTGTCATTCCATTAATCGAGGTGTATAGGTGGCAATTTAGAAGTTTGTGGAAAGTTCCTTGAATCATGTATTTAATATTTGTTGGGTGCTTAGTTGTATTTGGGGTGGGAATTTAATATTTATTTAAAGGTAGTTGTATTTACCTTTTATCCCACATTGGTTGTGTTTGTAATGTCTTAGGTTAGAAGTGCCTATTTAAGCAAGGCTTATTATCATTTGTAATCAAGTTCAAGAAATAGAAGTTCTTGAATTATAAGCTCTTCAAATGTAATCTCCTCTAATGGATTTCAAGTATTAATGGATGCTTTATGAAGCATTTTTGTCATCTCTCTTGTCTCCATCTTGTTGTTGCATTTTTTTTGGTTGTGAGTTGGTATGGGTGGTGCGGCCCGTCATCAGTGGTATCAGAGTGGGAGTTCCTGAGTGTGCAGACAGATCATCGAATGTGAGGCAGTTTGCACTAGGACCTTGAGTTGGGTGAAGTTTGTGAAGAAGTTCTTGATTGTGTAGACAGAGCGCCAACTGTGAGGCAGTTTGCACAAGGTTCTTGTTTTGGACGAGATTTGTCTTCTGAAGACTTCATTATGGAAAAGAGAAAGAAGAAGATGAATTTTGTGATTGGATGAATTCTGAGGATTCCTCGACTAGAGAAAATTAGGGCAAGAAATCAAGGGGCATTGCTAGTTAATTTGCAAAAGCAAGTGAATGAATTAGAAGCTGAGTTGCAGAGATGAAGAGCACATTACCAGAAAAGGGATGTTGATAATTCCTTGGATGTGGAAAAGAAAGATGATCCAGTGGAAGAGAAAGTAGATGAAGAGGAAATTATTTGCGAACCTAAAGTTGAAGAAGATGAATGAGAAGAGGAAGAGCATGAAGATGACAAGATTTACGAACCTAAAGTAGATCAA
Source organism: Cupressus sempervirens (assembly GCA_028749045.1). Taxonomy (NCBI): domain Eukaryota; kingdom Viridiplantae; phylum Streptophyta; class Pinopsida; order Cupressales; family Cupressaceae; genus Cupressus; species Cupressus sempervirens. Next base: position 800,927,784 of record CM053793.1, read on the forward strand.
GATGATTTGAAGATTGCAGCGATGGAGGGAAAGTATAGTACCTTAGTTGGAGAAGTAGTTACATGCATTGTTGAAAACATGAAAGAGGCAAGCAAAGATGACTATGTCAAAGAGGTAAATTTCTATGAATTATATGATGTTGAATTTGAGATGAGTTTGAAAGATATTGATAATGGTTTTCATGAAGATCTTGTTAGTCTTGTGTGGTATGCAAAGAAATATTGGTATGGTGTTGTTGGGTTCATTACATGTGTGATTAATTCAACAAGATTGGATAAGGATGAGATTTATACTTGGACAAAGTTCATTGCAAAAGAGAGATTTCAGCAACAAACACTTGTTCCAGCTAGGTGTTGGAAGAGAATAAAGAAGGAAATATATCGGCACTGGATACTTGTTCTAGCTATGTGTTGGAGGAAGAGAAAAAAAGAAAAGTCAACAACAGCTACTTCATTTTGTGAATCTATATTCACAAAATTTTTCCTACCATGGGAGTCGGATGTAGGAGCATCATGCATCAACAAGAAAAAATGTGAAAGATTTGCATGTTGTTTTTCTTGTCCCTATTGAGGTGGAAGCTTGTGGCGAAGATGAAGATGGTTGTATATCTTTCTTTTGGCGTCAAAGTGTAGGACACACTTTTCTATCTACCAAGGGAGTCTGATGTAGGAGCATCTTGCATGGGAAAATTAAATTTTTTTTTTTAAAAAAAAAGAGAGAAAAAAAAAAATTTGTGGAGGAGAGAGAAAGTGATGAAAATTAGAGGAGAAATAATAAAAAATAAAAAGGAGAGAAGAAAGGAAAAGAAGATTTCTATTTTTGAGGTGCATAGGTGGCATAAAAAGAAAAATAATATAAATAGTTGTCATTCCATTAATCGAGGTGTATAGGTGGCAATTTAGAAGTTTGTGGAAAGTTCCTTGAATCATGTATTTAATATTTGTTGGGTGCTTAGCTGTATTTGGGGTGGGAATTTAATATTTATTTAAAGGTAGTTGTATTTACCTTTTATACCACATTGGTTGTGTTTGTAATGTCTTGGGTTAGAAGTGCCTATTTAAGCAAGGCTTATTATCATTTGTAATCAAATTCAAGAAATAGAAGTTCTTGAATTGTAAGATCTTCAAATGTAATCTCTTCTAAGGGATTTCAAGTATTAATGGATGCTTTATGAAGCATTTTTTTCATCTCTCTTGTCTCCATCTTGTTGTTACATTTTTTTTGGTTGTGAGTTGGTACGGGTGGTGTGGCCCGTCGTCAGAGAGAATGAAAGAATGCATGCAAGGAGGTAATACTAGTGAAGATTTGAAGAAAGTGAATGGGGTAATATGATCAAGTGGAAGGTGACTTAGAAGAAGGAAAAAATTGTAGAATTAGTTAGCAGAACAAAGGATCAAACTTGTAGCATTTTCATATTAGATTAGAGAGGATCGAGATAAATTGAATTGGGATTTGAAATTAACAATATCAAATTATAAGTGTATTAGATCAAAAATTCTATTGTACTTTCTAAAAACTATTACAATAGAATGAAATCCTATGGACTTAGGTTGGTTTAATAGCCACTATAAAACCTTTAATAGGGTGACATTCCAAGCAAGTGTTCTAAAGTCCTTTAGCTAGGTACATTTCTAACAGGGTGTTAAAATCCTTTAAAAGGTTAGGATCTAACAATACTTGTAAGCCTTTAATAGGGTATGCCTTTCATAGGGTAGATCATGAGAATGGTCAAAATATGTAACCTTGATAGGTGAACTTTATTACTGCAGTAGTGAAGAGTTGTGGGTGTCATCCCAAGCCTAGTTTTACCTTCTCATTGGAGGGTTTCTAGGTAATCATATTTGGTGTCAAATGTTTGTGTGGATGCATTTTCTTTACATATTATTTCTATATTTTTATGCATGCAATGTTTTGATGATTAAATTTTTTAAAGGCTCAAGTTTAAGTACTTCTAATTCACCCCCCCCCCCCCTCAAAAGTATACTTCCCACTTGTAAATTCCAACAATTGGTATCAGAGCTAAGTTCCCATCAGGAGAAGCCTTAAAAATCAGAGAAAAGATATTGAGATGTAATTATAGAAGTTGGGAAAGGCCATTGAGAATCATGAGATTGAGATACACCTCTTATTGCAATAAATAGATGAAGCCAGAGATGCTTTGAGAAGTTTGCTAAAGAGAAGGAAAGAGATTACCATAGCTGAAAATAACACCCAATACAAGGAGATGGACACCAAAAAGTTATTTGTAGATGTTAACTCTTGTGAATTTGATGTAGCAATTGTAGACCTCATGGATAAGAATAGAGCATAAGCTAAAGAGATCAAAAATCTCAAGTTGGAGCAAGAATCACAAGCAATACTACTATGTGAGGTGACTGAACAAAAGAAGAAAGCTATAGAAGACAAACCATGATTGAAGAAGACAAAAGAATCTTGGCAAATAAATTGGAAGAAAAATTAGTAGAGTTATCTAGGATCTCAAGCATGCAACTAGACGCCCTAATTCAAATGATGAATGCCCATCATGAGCTTAATGTCAAGGATATTGAGATAACTACATTGAAGTTATAGAATGAGCAAATATAGAATGACCTAAAAAGAGAGAAGGAGTTTTCTAAAAGCTTCAAAAAGACAAATGAAGCCATCAAGTACTTTGAGAAACTACTAAAATTCCCTAGATCCAATAAAGACACATCAAGTTTGGGCTATACAAGCACTAAAGAAGGAGAATCATCCAAAGCTACTAAGGAAAGAAGAAATAAAGGTAAGAATTCTAAAACTATTTGTTATTATTGTGAAAAGAAAGGACATATAGATAATGTTTGTAGGAACAAGAATGGTAGTAAAAATGCCAAGCCAAAGAACATGACACATTGTTACAAGTGCAACAAACAAGGTCATCAAGAACATGAATGCAACACCATAACCAAGCATGCACCAAAATTTGAAGGATGTTTCTACAATTGTCAGAAGTTTGGACACAAATTCTTTGAATATAGATCCAAGTCCACATGGTCATCAAACAAGGGAAGAAATCATGAGAATTCTTACAATTAGAACTACAATACAAGACATAGCTATCACTACTGTTAAGAGTATGGACGCCTCCCTAAGAACTGTATAAAAAAAAATTAAGTAAAAACTACAAAAGATGGTTGAACCAAACTACATGCTTTAGTTGTTTGAAGACTAGTCATATCAGCAAGCACTGCCCAACAAGGACAAATGTACCTAACTTATAGTCCAACAAAGGAAATGGCAAGGTAGACATTGAGCACATTAGAGGAGATATGAATAAGACATGGAAGAAGAAAGATGGATGTAGCACATCAAATCAAGGGGTCACTTCACCTGAAGGGTCAAGTGGTCACACCTCATCAAACTAAGTAAAAATGTATGTGGGAGTAAAATTGAAATGCTTCATCATACATTAATTCCTAGATCAGTTAGTACTGAAAAGGATAGATCAGCATAAATAAGGATGCAAGGTTAAATCTTCAAAGTTTTCACATTACTATGAAGTGTGAAAAGTTCACTTCAAATGCTAAGTGAATGTTAGCATGTGCTAAGTTGCTAGCCAAAGCTAGTTGCAGGCGAGTGAGTAGCTACTGCCAAACAAAACTAATGATAGTTACTGTCGAGTAAATAATTTTTTATTGAAGCCGAGTATGGTTAATTCCTATAGCTATCGAGTAAAGTGGAATTTGCATTAATGTCAAAAAAAGAAAAAAAAAACATAAGGAGTCGAGTGTATAGATGTATATGCACTAAGCATTAAATTCTATGTATTGAAGGGTATAAGGTTAACTTTTTGATCATTATTCATCATTACAAACACAAAGTAAGAGCATGTAGAACACAAGTTATTGGTGACTAGAGATTGAAGCTTTTGCACAGATTCCAACAAAGATCAAGCATCATTTCATTAATCTAAGATATTTCTCAAATGTTGAGCTACATTATTTCAAATTTTAAACCCTAGTTTGTAGAAATGGCCTATAGCTCTAGGAATCCCAAGGACAAGGAACCCTTTGATGTTTAGTTGGTTAGTAATGAGGTCAAGCAACCAAATTTTTGGCCAATTCTTGAATTTGCATACAAGAATGACCCTATTGGTGCACTATCCATTATTCCACCAAAAGTTGTAATGGTACAAGATGTTAGAAAATGTTACAATTGTAAGGTTGGAAGGATTGGTGATATGGAAATTTGACAAGCATATGAAAAACTATGTGAGAATGGAGTACTAAAGGAAGAATTTAAAATCATTGAGAGAAAGGGCCTAACCCATGCCCTAGATTTCCCCACTATCTTTAAGACTAAATGGATACGAATCATTTTGAGTAGGATTAATGATGGATTTTTATGGTTAGAAGGAGGACTCATCAAGTTTCCAAAAGGAATCATAGATAGGGTTATAAGGTTTCTAACCCTAAAGCAACCCAAAACCCTAAGGGGTGACTCAAAAGAAACCACTGAGAAGAACACAAGGGAAAAGTAGAATAAAAGAGGCATGACTATTGACACCATCAAAGATCCACTTCTAGAATTTTTTGTGAGGGTTATATCCTAGAAATTTTATCAGTCAAGTTGACTAAATAGTGTACCATGCATTGTAGTTGATTTTGGGTACAAGATTTCAAAGAAAGATCACACTTATGATATGGTGAAGCTCCAACTGTTAGAAATGGTTTGGAATAACTAAACGGGGGGGGGGGGGGGCTAAATCAGTTATTCAAGGTCCAAATATCCTAATAATTTTTTTACAATAGTATAGTGAGCCCATTAAACTAACCATGCATCTAAGATAAACATTTTTCTTAGCAAATTAATGATAAATCAACATGCAATAATAAGACATGAAAATAAAACACATGATATAGTGATTTACATGGAAAACCAATTTGGGAAAAACTAAGAGTAACATGCTACCTTATTTTTTACTATTATGAAGTGATGCCCTATAAAAGGTCTACCCTATTAAAGGCTAAAAAACACACTATTAAATGTTATCTGGTTAAGGGATTTCAACCACCCTATTAGGAGTTAGCCTAGTTAAAGGACTTTATAAAATTCACCTTGAATGTCACCCTATTAAAGGATTTCTTAATGGTGGTTATACCAACATAGGTCCATAGGATTTTTTCTTAATTGATACAATTGCTAGAGAGTAACAATAAGGGCTTTTGATCTAATATAACTCACAACATAACTTTCATATTTTCGATCTCAATTCAGTTCACAAATTTGCTTGGCTTTTGGTCTTTGGAGCTCTTATAGCTTGTCCTCTTTTCAAGCTTTGTCTCCTTGAGTCCCCTTGCTCATTGTGCCAATACAATCACCTCTGTGGTTACTTATCAAAGCAGAGTCTTTGTACTATATTATTTCCCTTCAATGCCTTCTCCTTAACATGACACACTCTCTCCAATCTCTCTATGCTTCTTGACCTATAACTCCTTAAGTAGGAGTTTGGAATACTTTTCATACTCTAATCTTCCCACTCTTTTTTTAGGTTTGAAGGGATTAGGTAAGATATGATGTATCTTCCACTTATCTTGTTTGTTCTAGAAATATCATGTGGAATACACATGTATTTTCCTAGAAAAGGTTAAGCTAGAATTTTGCACCACCAAATCAACATCCTTATCATCCATCTAGTTCACAAAATTCAAGGAAAAAAACTTATCAGCTCAGATCTGGCAAATCTTTGACTTTTCAAATAATGCAACATCTTGGTACTATTGACTTTCTAATGCTCAACACACACTGTGTTACTCAACACCTACTATGGATTCACTCGGCATCAACTAAGTTTTATTGATGCTCAACACCTATTATATTTTTTCTAGCTTGACACCTGAACTTGCTCGACACCTTTTGTTTCACTTAGCACACACTAGATTTTACATTTTCTCCACACCTATTGATAATCTACTCAACATGAACTAACTTGCTTGGCACCCACTAATGAATTTATTCAATCTTTGTAGATAGCTTTTTTATAACTTATTCTTCTAGAGTTCCTAAGTGTAGCCAGCCTTTGTATCTTAAAATGTATTATCAATACATCACTTTACAATATTCTTAACTGATTCTTGTACTTCATTACAAAATCATAACTCAACCTTTCCCTTAGTGCTTTTCTTACATCTTATTGATTAAATCCTTTTCATCAATCAACTAAGTGATAGTACTTGGATCTTATAAGAAATTGTCATTTCAAAAAATACCAGGTTTGACATTAGTGACAAAAAAATGATTGAAAACATTCTTTATCAACAATCTCCCTTCTTCAATAGTGGTTATTTCAACTAGATTTCAACAATCTCCCTCTTTGGCATTGATGGAAAACCAAACTAATCAACCAAGTTATCAAAATGCTAACTAGGTTAGAACAGGAACTCAAATTCCAAAAAGAAAACTTTGTATCCAAAATTATTCATTCTATCAACAACTTCAATTTTCTTATGACTCCCTTTGAATTCTATAACTCCCTCTTTCAAAGTATTAGGGATATCTCTTTTGTTGATACACTATCTATAAGTAACTCCCTCTCTGATCTTATCATCCTATTTTTTTGTTTGTGTTGTTTTCTCTCTCTTAGCTACTATTTACTTTCTCCTTCCTTTCTACTATCACATTTGATTCTATAGATTTTATCATTTTCTACTATTTCTCCCTCTTTGATAGTAATGCCAAAAGACATATTATTTATGCAAGTGTAGCATATGTAGGAACTACACTTTCTCCCTTTGTCACCTTGGCTATGACTTGTTTGGAGTTTTAGTACTTTAATTACTTCATGAAAAACCTAAAGTAGGTATCCTCTACATCAATTTATATCATTTGATGTAGAGCATTCTTGCTGTTACTAAAATAGCCTTGGATAGGGGTATTACCCCTAACTTATCTCTAAGATACTCAAATACATCTTTAGGTAATGGTTTTGTGAAGATTTCAGCAATTTGTTCCTTTGAGTTTACATATTCCATCTTCACTTGTTTATCTTTCTTAAATTGTGATACTTAATTGCAATGTGATTTTTTTTGACATGCATCGCAGGATTCTTTGATATGTTGATGGAACTTGTGTTATCACAATAGAGTATCACAAGTTCAGTTATCTCTTCCTTCATACCTTTTAATAGGTGCTTGATCCATACAATATTTGTATAGTTTGTGCTAGAAGAAACATACTCAGCTTCATCTATGGACTGTGAGGTACAACTTTGTTTTTTTCTAGTCCAAGTGACTCGTCTTCTACCTAAGAAGAGTGCTCCTCCACTGGTGCTTTTTTTGTTATCTATATTAGCTCCCAAATCTGCATCAGTGTAGGCATTTAATTCAAACTTTTCAATCCTCTTGTAGTATAAGCCAAAGTCATCTATTCCTTTTAGGTACCTCATTATTCCTTTTACTACCATACAATAATTTTCTCTTGGGTTTGTAGAAAATCTTGCCACTATTCCAACAGATAATGCAATGTCTAGTATACTATGTACAATGTACTATAACTTTCCAATCATTCATTTGAACATTATCTAGTTTACTTTAGCAAATTCATTAGTCTTGGATAACTTATGTCCTATTATCATTGGTGTACTAACTGGTTTTGAATCCTCTAAGATAAATGTTTTGAGTATCTTCTTGATATATTTTGATTGGGTCACAAACATGCCATGTTTTAATTGATACACTTGCAATCCAACAAAGAATTTGATTTCTCCAAAAATTGATATCTCAAACTCATGTTTAATCTGATCAAGAAAATCTTTGCACAGTGCATCTTTTCCTTCAAATATTATATCATCAACAAAGATTTCAGATATCAGAATGTCTTTACCTTTTTTTGTCTTGATATACAGGTTGTTGTTTTCATTTGTTCTCTCAAATTCTATCTTCACAAGATATTTGTGAAGTCTCTCATACCAACCTCTAGGTGCTTGTTTCAAACCATAGAGTACTTTATGTAGTTTTCAAACCATATCCTTGTTGTTGTCATCAAAAAATCCCTCTAGTTGCTCTATGTAGATTTCCTCTTCTAGTATATGTTGGCATTAAGTTAGTATTTCCATTAGTGACAACACTTATCCATATAAGTATAAGTATTGAGCTCAACACTTAATTCTCTACTCTCACCAAGCATTCCAATGTTAACCAAGCTTTGAAGAGTTCAGTAGTTTACACCAAGCAGACAGTGGCTACTGAGCGAATATAGACAATATGAAGATCAACAGTGTCTACTGAGCTTCACAATGTCTATCAAGTAGTAAGCTTTTGTCATGCAGACTCTATGTGAACTGAGCATTGGAAGAATTAGTGTTTACTGAGTGAAGAAAGGTAAACTCAATATCTATTGAGTGACACTACATCTACCATGTCACCAGTGGTCACTAAGTTTAGAACTAAATCAAGTGATTAGTATGGACTGAGCCTTGACTTTTACCAAGTGCATGACGATGTCGAGTAATGCAGTAAATGTTGTGTATCAAAAGGTCACCGAGTCAGTTGAGTGAACCTGAGTTATTTACTATTGGGCTGACTTTGTAATGTATTTTTTCACTTATGTTTTGGCTAACCTTGTAGATTTGTAAATTTGAAAGGTGTATTGTAAGATATCATACATATGAAGAAATAGTGAAGTAATGAGAAATATATGCGAAAGATTATCAACAGTAGTTCAAGGAATACAACAAGGTCAATACAGAGGTAGAAAAGTTACATCTATCACATAAGGTGATCAGTGCATAAAGGATCTTATTAGCAATTAGTTGTAAGTAGATCCACTACTTCATCTTAATAGGTCAATCAATTTTCTAAATCCTCTAACAAGGTAGACTTAACAGTCTTTGTAGAAATATCTTAATCGAGTGCATACTTTGTTGTATGTTTGCAATTCCTCTAACAAGGTGGACCTAGCAGTCCTTTGTGCTCCTAACAAGGAAGATCACTAGAAGTGGTCAATGTAAGCCTTAATAGGCCAACTTTATGTTGCAGTATTGAAGTTTTGTGGGTATCATCCCCACCCTAGTTTTACTTTCTATTTGGAAGGTTTTTGGATCACCAAAATATTGTGTTCTTTTGTGTGATGAATTTTTTAATATTCAATATTAATGCAAATAGTAGCATAGATTGGTTTGTGACTGATTCAAAAGAATAATTATAGTTACTGATTCACCCCTCCCCTCTCAGTAACCTATCATATATTGAATATTTCCAATGATTGGTATTAGAGCATTATGATTCTCAGGACAAAAATTTGATAGCTTGAGCAAAGATCTAAGTATAAATATAGATATTCAAACATGATAATGCAATTGAAAATGAAAAGCTGGGTGTGGAAATGGCCATAGCTCAACTCAAAGAAGCAAAGGAGCACCTTTCCCAATCCTTGAAAAGAGGGAAGGAACTTGCAAAAAAAATGAATGATCATCAGTATGTTGAAGAAAATATTGAAGACTTTTTCCCGTCAAGCAGCTCAGATGAAGCTAATGAAGCAATCAAAGAACTCCTAGCAAAGAATGGTTCTCTACAAGAAGGAAACATAAAAGAGAACAATAAGTCTAATCAATTAGGCTATGCAAAAATTTTGAACAAAGGAATAAGGAAAATGAAGACTTGGAGGCAAGGAACAATGAAGAACAGAATCAATCCAATCAGCATGAAGACCTCATTAATCAAATCACTGAAGCAAATGAAGAAATCAGGATTCTCAAAACACAAAATGAAAGAATAAGAAGTGACCTAAATTATGAAAGGGAAATTAATGAAAGAATAATGAGAGAACTGAGATGTGAAAAGAAAATCATTGAAAAATTCAAGAATGACCTAAATGCTGAAAAAGAAATCAATGAGAGAACGTTGAAATCACAAGAAGACATGAATCAATTGAATTAGCAAAATGAGTAGAATCTTCATAGGCAAAAGGGTAAAGCAAGACTAGGATATAATGAAGAACATGGTGAATCTTCCAAGGAAGGTGAAAAAAGGAATCTAAAACCATCATGCAATCATTGTGGGAAAATTGGTCATACATCAAATAAATGCTAGAGCAATGGAAAAGGAGAATTCAATGGAAAGTGCTATAACTACAATCAGCATGGTCACAAAGCCAATGAATGCAAGGATAAACCAAAATTTGAAGGAAAATGTTACAAATGTGAAAAACATGGTCACAAGACATCTCAATGTAGATCCAAATCATTCAATCTAGATAAACAATTAGTAAAGGCAATATTTGGATGGGACTACAATACATAGTGCATATGTCATTATTGTGGAGAATATGGACACACTGGCATAAATTGTGCATTGTTTTCATCTACATTATTTTCATCTACTTCAATTCTAGTTAGTTTAGACACTTCTATGAATATTCTACTAAGTGTGGCACCATTTTTGGAAAGTTTTTCAGTTTTTTTTCTAGTTAGTACCTCTATTGGCATTCAATCCTGAAGCCCTATTCCATTTTTCACTGCTAGCCCTTCTATCTCTACTATTGTCTCTATTCTAAAGGTCAAACCAATCATCACTGAAGTAAAACCAAGGCAACCATTGAAACATCTGATAACTAAAAAGGAAATTGAAGAAGACATTGACTTAGACATGGAGATAATAATACCTAAGATTGACTATGAGACGACTACTATTGAAGAAATGAGGTTAGCTAGTCAACTCATAGAGAAAAAAATCTACATAGAAGTAGCTAAGGTCAAAAAGTGATAAGGAGTACAAAATAATTGATATGTTCAATTTTTCCAATGAAATAAAAGAAAAGATAAATAATGTTCATGCTGATATGAAATCTAGTACATCAAAGTTGGAGGCTGACCCCTCTTCTAGCTCCTCTCATCACACTAAGGTGAAATATCTAGCAGAAGTGTAGGCAAAACTTCTAAGAGAAGAAGTAAGAATACGAGCAACCTTGATTGATATTCAAAACATGATCTTGTCAATAATGGATACAATGAAGAAGCATATTGCTCATTACAAGACATTGATTCAGAATTAGAACTTCTCAGTGGCTGATCATATGATCAAATTATCATCAGAAGTTCAAATTGTTCTCTCCACCTGCAAAATTTTGCAAAAGAAATGGGATACTTCTTTCACCTTCATTCTTAAGGTACATCAAGAATTTATCTCTTATTTTGGTGTAACTATATAGATAGTTCATGTAGCCCTTTGACATTATTGTCAAAAAGGGGGAGAGATATTAGTAAAAACAAAAAGGAAATTTTGTATATAAGGAGAGATATTAGTACAAGTGAAAGGAGGAGATAACACTCAATAGAGTTAGCATGTATATGTATATAGCTCTGTACATAAGTATATGTGTATATACATTATATTTCATCAAGGAAATAAATGTAGAAATGTATATGCAATAGCTTTACAAAGATCAATTTTAAATAACCAAAATTTAGTGAGTCATTTTATGTACATATGTTTTGTCTTATAAGTGTTTTGTCACTAATGCCAAAGGGGGAGATTGTTGGAATTAAGTTAGTATTTCCATTAGTGACAAGACATATCCATATAAGTATAGGTACTGAGCTCAACACTTAATTCTCCATTGTCACCAAGCATTCCACTGTTAACAAAGCTTTGAAGAGTTCAACAAATTACACTATGCAGAAAGTGGCTATCAAGTGAATACAAACAATATGAAGATCAACAATGTCTATTGAGCTTCACAATGTGTGTATCAAGTAAACTGAGCATTGTAAGAATTAGTGTTTACCAATTGAAGAAAGGTAAACTTAGTATCTATCGAGTGAGACTACATCTACCAAGTCACTAGTGGTCACTAAGTTCAAAACTATATCAAGTGATTAGTATGGACCAAGCCTTCACTTCTACCGAGTGCATGACAATGTCAAGTAATGCAGTGAATGTTGTGTATTAGAATGTCACCTAGTTAGTTTAGTGAACCCAAGTTATTTACTATTGGGCCAACTTTATAATGTATTTGTTCACTAATTTTTTGGCCGACCTTGTAGATTTGTAAATTTGAAAGGTATATATGTAAGGTGTATTGTAAGATATCATATACATGATGAAATAGTGAAGTACTGAGAAATATATGTGAAAGATTATCATCAACAGTTCAAGGAATACAACAAGGTCAATACAGAGGTAGAAAAGTTATATCTATCACATAAGGTGATCAGTGCATAAAGGATCTTATCAAAAATTAGTTGTAAGAAGATCCACTACTTCATCTTAATAGGTGAATCAATTTTCTAAATCCTCTAACAAGGTAGGCTTAATATTCTTTGTACAAATATCTTAATTGAGTGCATACTTTATTGTATGTTTGTAAATCCTCTAACAAGGTGGACCTAGCAGTCCTTTGTGCTCCTAATAGGGTAGATCATCAAAAGTGGTCAATGTAAGCCTTAATAGGCCAACTTTATGTTGTAGTATTGAAGTTTTGTAGGTATCATCCACACCCCAGTTTTACTTTCTATTTGGAAGGTTTCTGGGTCACCAAAATATTGTGTTCTTTTGTGTGATGAATGTTTTAATATTTAGAATTAATGCAAACAGTAGCATAGATTGGTTTGTGACTAATTTGAAAGAATAATTATAGTTACTGATTCACCCCTCCCCTCTCAGTAACCTATCATATATTGAATATTTACAATAGTATACCATTCAAAAAAGTAGACTTTACATCCATTTGGTAGACTTTAAAACCTTTGTACAAAACATATGCAAGTAGAGTTCTTACTCCTTCCATCCTTGCAACAGGGGCAAATGTTTCCCCATAGTCCAATCCTTCTTCTTGAGCATAACCATTACAGACTAGTTTGGCCTTATTTCTTGTGATCTCACCATTTTTATCTAGCTTGTTCCTAAATACCCATTTGGTACCGATCACATTCTTATCAGTTGGTCTTGGAACTAAAGTTCAAGTTTTGTTCTTTTATATCTACTCAATCTCCTCTTCCATATATTTACACCAATCATCATCTTATATTGCATCTTTCACTATTTTGGGTTCAATCTTGCTTAGCAGACATGATTCATTTCTTAGTCTATTCCTTGTTACCAATGATTTTTTTGGCAAGGTGATGTCTTCTCACATACTTGGATAGCCTTGGTTCTATCCTTATTTTCATGTCTAGTTTTTCTGCTTCAAAGTCACTATGCACATCTCTTTTAGGTAGCCCATAATCTCTTTCATGTGTACTAATTTAGAAGTTAGAATGTGCACTATCTTCATTCTACAACTCAACTTCTAAATGCAACTCAACATTCACTGGTTGTGACTTGGTGGTAATTGAAACTTGTTGTTGATTCCCAACTTGATTGGTACCATTTTCTTCAATAGGCATTCCTTCATAGAAGTATATAAAGGATCTGTACTCTTTTGGTTTCTTGATAGATTCATCAACTTGAAATTCTATATGCTCATCAAAGTTTACATTTTCACTCTCCATAATTTTGTTAGTGTTATTATTAAACACTTATATGCTTTATTTCTAGTGGAGTATCCAAGGAATATACCTTCATCACTCTTTGCATCAAACTTGTCATTTCTAGTATCTTTAAGAATATAGCACCTACAACCAAACACTTTGAAATTTTTTACATTGGGTGAGTGACTATACCATAATTTAAAAGGTGTTGTATTTTTACCTTTCTTGATTTGTACTTGATTTAGGGTATTGACAAATGTACTTACAACTTCTCTCGGTACTTTAGAGCAACATTCTTCTCCATCATTAATGTTCTGTCATAGTCCATCACTAATATATTCCTCCTCTCTACAATTTCATTCTGTGGGAGAGTTCTAGGTGCTAATATTTGTCTCTTAATTCCTTTATCATTGCAAAATGTCTCAAATTCTTTTGATGTGAACTCTCCTCCTCTATCTAATCTTAGTCACTTTAGACTCTTTCCTATTTATTTCTCAACCCTGGCCAAATACCACTTAAACATTTGAAATGCATCAATTTTTTTCTTTAAGAACATGACAGTCATCACCCTAGAGTATTCATAACCAAGCAACATTATATATCTATCTCCTTTGTAACTTTGTACTTCTATTGGGCCACATAAATCAGCATGGACTAAGTCTAGTACCTCTTTGAAAGTATAATTTTTTCTTATGAAACTTGACTTGGTTGTCTTTCTTAGCAAACACTATTTGTGCATTCTATTGTCAGGCTTATTTAGTTTAGGCAATCCTCTAACTTTATTCATTCTTCTGATGCTAATTAGATTATCAATGTTGACATGACACAGCCTTTTATGCCATAGCCACACATCATCAAATCTTATAATAATATAGGCAACATCTTCCCTATCTAGGTAAAAAAAATTCCTCCTAGTTTGGTCTCCTTTTCCTATCAGATTTCCATCAGTGTCATAGATTTTAGCAGTTTTGTTTCCAAATTCTACTTTTCATCCTGCATTGCCTAACTATGACACACTTAGCAGATTGTAGTTCAATCCTTTAACATAATATGCATTATCACATGAAATTTTCTATATAATCTTAACACAACCTTTTCTTTTGATTAGATATGGAGTATCATTTCTAAATCTAAAACTATTTTCAGCATACTGAGTCAAAGTAACAAACTTACTTTTGTCTCCTATCATGTGATGTGAGCATCCACTATGTATGATCCATTTGTCATTCTTGTTTACATAGGTTACTAATGGTGTTTCTTCATCCTCATCTAACTTATCCTTCATAGCTACATCGACTACCCAATCATCATTTTCATCAGAATTGTCTTCTTAAAAAATGTAGCACTTTTTGCCTTTGTCTTTGTAATCTCTACTATCATCTTCTCTTTTGTTCTTGTACTTGTTGCCTTCTCTATAGTTCTTTTTCTGTGTGCACCTTTGATGCATCTGATGTAGGAGCATCTTGCATGGGAAAATTATATTATTAGAAAAAAAAAAAAAATTATGGAGGAGAGAGAAAGTGACGAAAATAGAAAGAAAATAATAAAAAATTAAAAAATAGGAAAAAAGGAGAAAAGAGGAATTTCTATTTTCAAGGTGCATGGGTGGCACAAATAGAAAATAAAAAAAATAGTTGTCATTCCATTAATCGAGGTGTGTAGGTGGCATTTTAGAAGTTTGTGGAAAGCTCCTTAAATCATGTATTTAATATTTGTTGGGTGCTTAGTTGTATTTGGGTGGGAATTTAATATTTATTTAAAGGTAGTTGTATTTACCTTTTATCCCACATTAGTTGTGTTTGTAATGTCTTAGGTTAGAAGTGCCTATTTAAGCAAGGCTTATTATCATTTGTAATCAAGTTCGAGAAATGGAAGCTCTTCTAATGGAAGTTCGAGAAATAGAAGTTCTTGAGTTGTGAGCTCTTCAAATGTAATCTCTTCTAATGAATTTCAAGTATTAATGGAAGCCTTATGAAGCATTTTGTCATCTCTTGTCTCCATCTTGTTGTGATCTTGGTTGTGAGTTTGTAAGGGTGGTGTGGCCCATCATCAGTGGTATCAGAGCAAGAGCTCCTACGTGTGTGGACAGATCGCCGAACATGAGGCAGTTTGCACTAGGACCTTGAGTTGGGTGAAATTTGTCAAGAAGCTCTTGATTGTGTAGATAGATCGTCGACTATGAGGCAGTTTGCACAAGGTTCTTGTGTTACATGAGATTTTTCTTCTTAATACTTGATTATGGAGAAGAGAATGAAGAAGATGACTTTTGTGATTGGATGGATTCTAAGGATTCCTCGACTTGAGAAATTTAGAGCAAGAAATCGACAATCATTGCTAGTTGATTTGCAGAAGCAAGCAAATGAATTAGAAGCTGAGTTGCGGAAAGGAAGAGCATGTCACCAGAAAAGAGATGTTGATAATTTCTTGGATGTGGAAAAGAAAGAAGATCCAGTGGAGTATGAGACATGTGGTACAAAAGAAGAGCAAGAGGATGAAGAGTAAATTCTTTGAGAACCTAAAGTGGAAGAAGATGAAAGAGAAGAGGACGAGCATAAAGATGACAAGATTTATGAACCTGAAATAGATCAAGATGATTTGAATATTTCAGCAATGGAGGAAGAATATAGTGCCTTCATTGGAGATCAAGCAAGTGGAGTAGTTACATGCATTGTTGATGACATAAAAGAGGCTAGCGCAGATGATTATGTCAAAGAGGTAAATTTTTATGAATCATGGGATGTTGTCTTTGATATGAGTTTAAAAGATATTGATAATGGTTTGAATGAGGATCTTGTTAGTCATGTATGGTATGCAAAGGAAGATGGGTATGGTGTTGTTGGGTTTATTACAGGTGTGATTAATTCAACAAAATTGGATGAGGATGAGAGTTATACTTGGTTAGAGTTCATTGTGAAGGAGTATTTTTAGCAGTAAACACTTGTTCTAGCCAGGTGTTGGAAAAGAAGAAAGAAGGAAATATATCAGCATCGGATACTTGTTCTACCTATGTGTAGGAGGAAGAGAAAAAAAAAAAATGTCAACAGTGCCTACTTCATTTTGTGAATCCATATTCACAAAATTTTTCCTACCATGGGAGTCGGATGCAGGAGCATCATGCATCAGCAAAAAACATGTGGAAGATTTGCATGTTGTTTTTCTTGTCCCTATTGAGGTGGAAGCTTGTGGTGAAGATGAAGATGGTGGTATATCATTCTTTTGGCATCAAAGTGTGGGACACACTTTTCTATCTACCAAGGGAGTCTGATGTAGGAGCATCTTGCATGGGAAAATTAAATTATTAGAAATAATAATAATAATAAAATAAAAAAATAAAAATAAAAATTGTGGAGGAGAGAGAAAGTGACGAAAATAGAAAGAAAATAATAAAAAATTAAAAAATAGGAAAAAAGGAGAAAAGAGGAATTTCTATTTTCAAGGTGCATCGGTGGCATAAATAGAAAATAATAAAAATAGTTTTCATTCCATTAATCGAGGTGTGTAGGTGGCATTTTAGAAGTTTATGGGAAGCTCCTTAAATCATGTATTTAATATTTGTTGGGTGCTTAGTTGTATTTGGGTGGGAATTTAATATTTATTTAAAGGTAGTTGTATTTACCTTTTATCCCACATTGGTTGTGTTTGTAATGTCTTAGGTTAGAAGTGCCTATTTAAGCAAGGCTTATTATCATTTGTAATCAAGTTTGAGAAATGGGAGCTCTTCTAATGGAAGTTCGAGAAATAGAAGTTCTTGAGTTGTAAGCTCTTCAAATATAATCTCTTCTAATGAATTTCAAGTTTTAATGGAAGCCTTATGAAGCATTTTGTCATCTATTGTCTCCATCTTGTTGTGATCTTTGTTGTGAGTTTGTAAGGGTGGTATGGCCCATCATCAACCTTGCAGAAATATGTCCTACTTCATTGCAATTAAAACAAATGATAGGTAGGTTACCTTTGAATTTACCTTTGCTATTGTGAAATCTTCTAGCCAACAATGCTTCCAATTGTTCCATATCTTCTGTATCTATGTTGTTGTCACTGGATGCATATTTTATCTTAATTTTCTTCTTCTTTGCTTTCACCTCTTCAATGTGTTTCAACAACAACTTTCCCTTGAAAGAAAATTCAAGATTCTTAGGTCTATAGTTATCAAAGTTGGATAACTCAAATGCAGTAGGTCTTCCAACTATTCCTTCAAGAGTTAGTTTGTTTCCTGGTATGCATCTCAACTCATGGATGGATGATACTCTAATAGCATAGATGGGGAGCAAGGTTCTTGAAAAATTTCTAATAACAATTTCATCTTCTAAATTACTAGTCGCACTTCTTATTTCACTTACTACTTCCTTTATTCTAGAGGGATACTGAGCTATTTTCTCACCTTCCTCCATTCTCATGTAATCAAACTTTCCTCTAAGGCTTTCTACATTAGCTCTTTGGACATTTTGATATCCTCCATAAATTTTTGTCAAGGCTTCCCACATTTTGAATGCAGAGGTACATCCATTGATGTCGTCAAATTCAACATAGTTGAGAGCAGAGGGAATCCCAAGAATTGCCTGATTGTGCTCCTTCTTTTTCTTCATATCTTCTATAGTAGGGACACTAGCTAAATCAACATTTTCCATTGTGATTGAGGTTTGTGCATGATCACCTATTAATCCAAGGTGAAGCTTCATTAAAATTTTCCATGTAGCAAAGTTATCTCTATTGAGCTTGGGAACTTCTCTCTTAGACATCTTGATCTTTTTGCTTCTAGTACCTTTAAACCAAATCAGAAAATGCCTCTGATACCAATTGTTAGAAATTTTTTAGAATAACTAATAGGGGAGTGAATCACTAAGTCTAGTGAGCACATTTAAACTAACCATGCATCCAAGATAAACATTCTTCTAAGAAAATTACTTATAAATCAACATGCATGAATAAGACATGAAAAGTCAACACATGATACAATGATTTATGTGGAAACTTAATTTGGGAAAAACCACCAATAACATGCTACCTTGTTTCTCACTCTTCTAAAGTGATGCCTTGTGAAAGGCCAACCCTGTTAAAGGCTACAAAACACACTATTAAATGTGACCTAGTTAAAGTATTTCAACCACCCTATTAGGAGTGAGCCTATTTGAACGACTTTAGAACATTCACTTGGAATGTCACCCTATTAAAGGATTTCTCAATGGTGGTTAGACCAACCTAAGTCCATAGGATTTTTCCTTAACTGATACAATTGCTAGAGAGTAATAATAAGGGCTTTTGATCTTATATGACTCACAACATAACTTGCAGATTTTAGATCTCAATTTAGTTCACAAATTTGTCTGGCTTTCAAAATTTGTAGCTCTGACAACTTGTCCTCCTTTCAAGCTTTGTCTGCTTGAGTCTCCTTGCTCATTGTGCCAATGCAATCAACTCTGTGGTCACTTATTGAAGCAAAGTCTTTGTACTCTATTCTTCCCTCTCAATGTCTTCTCCTTAACACCACACACTCTCTCCAATCTCTCTTTGCTTCTTGATCCATAACTCCTTAAGTAGGAGTTTGGAATACTTTTCCCACTTTAATTTTCTCTCTTATTCTGAGTTTGAATGGATTAGGTAAGATATGATGTATCTTCCCCTTATCTTGTTTCTTCTAGAAGCATCATGTGGAATCCATCTGTACTTGCCTAAAAATGGTCAACCTAGAATTCTGCACCACTAGCTCAACATCCTTATCTTCCATTTGGTTTACAAACTTCAAGGTAGCAAACTTATTAGCTTAGAGCTGGAAAATATTTGACTTTTCAAATAATGTAACAACTTGGCACTATTGAATTTATGATGTTTGGCACATACTATGCTACTTGGCACCTACTGTGGATTCACTCAGCATCAACTAAGCTTTACTGATGCTCTACACCTATTTCATTTGGCTAGCTCAGAATCTAAACTTGCTCGACACCTTCTATTTTACTCGAAACACACTAGACTTTTCATTTTCTTAGCACTTACTAATAATCTACTCAACACCGACTAATGAATTTAGTAAAGGTTTGCAAACAACTTTGTTATAACTTATTCTTCTAGAGTTTCTAAGTGTAGCTAGCCTCTGTATCTTCGAGTGTATTATTAATACATCACTTTACCATGGTCTTAACTGATCCTTGTACTTTATTAAAAAATAATAACTCAACCTCTCCCTTAGATTCTTTTGTTACATCCTATTGATTAAATTCTCTTCATCAATCAACTAAGTTATAATACTTGGATTTTATAAGCAATTGTCATTCCAAAAAAATAGTAGGTTTCACATTAGTGACAAAAAAATTATTGAAAAAATTCTTTATTAACAATCTCCCTTCTTTAATAATGATCTTTTCAATTAGATTTCAATAATAGGTACAACAAATCAATGAGAATTTAGGAGCAATAAGGAGATCAAAAGGTGCTCAATGCAAATTTGGATCAATTTTGATATGCATATTTTTCTTTGTTCAGAATGTGTTTCCCTCTTTTGGTAAGATAGGATGGAAGACCAATAGGTCTATAGCTGTATAGATAAATGAGTACATAGAGTAGATGGGAACCAAATTTGAAACCATCATGACAAGCTATTTTGAGGACTTTAAGAAGTCCTTGAAGTAAAGACTAAGGATTCTAGTCCCTCTAGTAGAGCAACACATTAATGATATCTATTTCTTAGTTGATATTGATTATACTTATATCCAATTAGCAGTACCAAGATTTAGATGGCTAAGGCCATTAGGATATGAGATAAACATTAATTTGCATCAATAACAATCCAAACATTGCTTGTAGAAGAAAGTGATAAAAGTGCAAAACATTTTTGGCACTTATGATGTTTTGAAGTCTAAGGTGGAAATGGAGCTAAAAACTGCCTCAACTTTGAAGAAAAAGGATAAATTGGTTAAGAAACTTAAAGCCAAATTTGGAGAGGAAGTTGAAGGTGAGGAAGATGATGAAGATGAAGAAGAGGAAGAACAAGGCTAGGAACCACTTGCCTTGAAACAAGGCATGGGTGAAGATGAAGAGGAAGAAGGTGGTAAGGGAGAAGAAGCCAGGGAAGCACCATTTTGAATAGAGCCTAAGAAGAGAAAAGCTCAAAAATAGCCTGCAGCTCAACCCAAGGGCAAAAAGACTGCAAAGCCAAACCTAGTCAAACCTACAAGCCCGGCCACAAGAGAAACTACAAGGGCCAACACTTAGAAGGAAAAAGATAAAACAATAGAGAAGAAGAAGGCTACCAAGTAGCAAGGTCTTGCAAAGAAGAAGCTAAGAAGAAAATATGTTGCTCAACCTAACTCTGATGAAGAAAGGACCAAGTCAGAAGACACAAATCAATTTAGAGTGGTATGCCTCGCCACCAAGGCTGATTTAGAAAATATTTGTGATAATATTAAAGATAATTTAGACTTAATTAGATTAAAGAACATTGATATTAGTAGGTTGAGTAGGGAAGAACAAAACATGGTTGAGGAATTAGTCTATACCATGATGGCTAAGTTCAAGAACACCCCACTTGAACTTGACAATTCAATGCTCAAATATTTATATTCTATTGTTGAAAATAAATGGCATTATTGCCTTAACATGGAAAAGGAAATAAGGGAGTCTACATTAGCTTGAGTAATGCTAGAGCTTACAAAATGGCAAATAACTAGGGCTAACAAGAAGCATGGGAGAAAATTTGCACCCAAATATAGAGCCTTCAACATTCTTCAAAATAAGATTGAAGATGTTGTAAAGAAGTCCACTCAAATGTGGAAGCTAATTTATGGCCTAAAAAATGTTAAAGAAGGAGAATAAGATCCCTTTGAGGGAAGAAATAATGGAGAAGAGGAAGAGAATGATAAGGAAGGAGAGTTTGAGAAAGAAAAGGAAGGCAATACAGTGGAAGAGGAAACACAAAAGGAAAATAATATGGCAACTGCTAAAGAGTAGAAAATGGATCAAAGTGTGCAAGACACACAATTTCCAACTCCAAGCCCTCCACATGACACCTCTACACCTATAGACATAGTAAAATTAAAGGATGTTCCAGACAACTCTAGTCAGAACATCAATCCATTGATTGTAGAGGATCTTAAGAAGATCCTTGACCAATCAACATTACAAGCTCAACTATGTAGTAACCCAGTGTTGGTCAGTGTAGATGGGTTATAGAAAGTAGTAGCTGACCTAAATAGGGACAAGGTGGCCACACAAGAAACATCTTCTACCATCCCTATAGCTACAAGTGGACAACCTCAAGAGCAAGCTTCAAAAGATTCATTAGCTAAGGTTGATTCCATAGTCAAAGTTTCTATAACTATCGAGAAGCAGACAAGGGAACAAATAGGATAGATGGATACTTTTGTTCCTACTACATAAGTACAAGTTGCACCACCACAAATAATTATTATTGATAAAGATAAATTAGAGGAGGAGAAGGAGATTCCAAAGGAAAAGGAGAAAGAAACAATTAAAACTTTGGTAAATCTACCAACTACTGGGACTCCTACAAGAATGCCTCAAAAGCTAAGCATTGAAGCAATACCATTCCTTATTTTAGTACAAGGATAGAGCTCTACAAAGTTTACAAGGATACTTCACTATGGAGACCCTACATTAGATGAAGAAATAGTCATTCCAAAGTATGACCATGCAACCATGAACATAGACTAGATCAATGAGATGTAGCAAGCATTAGAAAGAAAGAAAAACCAAGAAGTACTTAGGAAGGAGTATAAACAAGGGCAAGAACTAATCAAGATAAAAGACATATTTCTAGATGCATTCAGCTTGTAGGCACATGATGAAACTAAGCAATTATTGGAACAACTATCAAAAATTTTTGAGTAGGTGACCAATGAAGACCAGGAAACTAATGTAAAACTCATGGAATGGTCTGAGAAGAAGTTTCAAGGAAAGGTGAATGATCAAATATCTAGTGAAATAGTACTATCACAGATAAAGCTAGAAAATAAAAATGAGAAGGTGAAGATAGCACTTGAGAACATATTCTCACTATACACAAATTTGTGTGGATTCAACTTGGAGAAAAGATTTGGAAATAGAAGTCTACAACCTTGGGAAGATTATAGAAAACTAAGAGGTTGGGATACATCTCATTCTACACTCTATGGAAAAAGCTAGGGAAGAATTGAGGAAATCCTTAAAGAGAAGAAGAGAGATTGGAATAGCTAAGAATGATACATAGTACAAGGCTATTGACACCTCAAAAGTTTTTGCAAATGGAGATTCCAAGAAGTTTGATGCAACAATAGCAGACTTAATGGAGAAGAATAGACCTCAAGCAGAAGAGATCAGAACTCTCAAGATTGAACAAGAATCTCAAGCCATGATACTTTGTGAAGTGACTGAATAGAAGAAAAGAACCATTGAAGATAAGGCTATGATAGAAGATGACAAGAGAAACCTTGCCAACAAGTTGGAAGAAAAGTCAATTGAGCTTGCAAGAATTTCCAACATGTAGTTAGATACCCTAAGCCAAATGATGAATGCACATCATGAGCTGAATGTTAAGGACATTGAGATCTCCACACTAAATATGCAAAATGAACAACTACAAACTAACTTAAAAAGAGAGAAGGAGATTGTAGAGAGCTTCAACAAACCTAATGAAGCTATCAAGTATTTTGAATAAATTTTGAAATCACCAAGATCTAGCAATGACACTTCAGGATTATGATACACTAGTACTAAAAAAGGAGAGTCATCTAAGACTATAGAAGAAAGAAGTGACAAAGGTGAGAACACTAAACCCACTTGTCATTTTTGTTATAAAAAAAGACATACCTCTAATATGTGTAGGAGTAAGAATGCTAACTAGCATGAAAAACCTAAGAATATGGGTCATTGTCACAAGCGCAATAAGCAAGGTCATCAATCACATGACTGCAGGACTAGAACCATCAAGACACCAAGATTTGAAGGTCACTAATACAATTGCAAGAAGTATGGGCATAGAGCTTTTGAGTATAGACCAAAGCCTATGTGGACACTTAACCAACCAAAAAAGACCAAAAGTCATGGAAATTACTACAATTGGGACTACAACACTAGGAAAAGTTGTCACTACTATCAAGAGTATGGACACATCCCTAAAAATTGCATAAGAACATATTTTAGTGTAAGCTATAGCTGATGGTTGAGTCAAACTACATGCTTTAGTTGTTTGAAGACAAGACATATCAACAAGAATTGCCTAACAAAGCCAAAGGAACCCAACTCAAAGTTCAATAAAGAAAAAAGAAAAGTTGATGTTAAACACATCAGAGGAGAAATGAATAAATCATGGAAGAAGAAAGATGGAGACAACACATCCAATGGAGGGATCACTTCACCCAAAAGGACAAGTGGTCACACTTCTTCCAAATAAGAAAAAGAAGGTATGTGGAACTGATATACAAAGCTTTATCATACATCAGTTCCAAGACAAGTACTAAAAAGGATAGTTCAACATGCATAGAGATCAGGGATTACTTTAGCAATGAATCTTTGCCTTTTGGCGATCCTGTCTAACAGGTCAATCATCATTTGGTGAATATTTATCATATTTCGGTCC
Source organism: Cupressus sempervirens (assembly GCA_028749045.1). Taxonomy (NCBI): domain Eukaryota; kingdom Viridiplantae; phylum Streptophyta; class Pinopsida; order Cupressales; family Cupressaceae; genus Cupressus; species Cupressus sempervirens. The sequence goes on from CM053793.1 coordinate 800,951,777, forward strand.
AACCACATCACCTAATATTTATCATATTTGAGTCCAACACCTAGGGTGGTCACCCATTAGTTATCACATGATTGGTCAAAAATATTGATGCAATCATCAATGTGATATATAGTTTGGATATATTTATTTTAAATAATTTTCTAGCCTTTGCATGCTATTTCTTATTGGCCAATGTTATTTTGCCATTACTACAACCATATTAATTTTTGCTTGGGTTGGGTGTTGCCAACCATTTTACTAATGTGTGTTGATCACCCGCCCCATTTAGCTAACTATTTCCTACTATAGGCTTGCATCGTAAGGTGCATTTCACCTACATTTGACATTCCCGCTTGTTAATCTCACCTAATTCACCAACCTAGATTGGACTATAAGAAATTATTATTCTACACAATTCACTATTTTCTGGTTTGGAGACTGGCATTTCTTATTGCTGCCAAACTTTCAGAGTGCTGAGTGCATTGGCCATTGGCTCGTGGACCTAGTTTTTGTAAAAGGAAAGTGATTTTTAAATAATTTTGTAAGTGGTACTAGTTATTTTTTTAGTTTCACTATCCAGTGTCCACTGGTGACTAGACATCTCACATGCTAAGATAGCCTATAGGTATTAGGTTTGTGAATTATATTGGGTAGTACCATAGACTGTAGTACCCTTTTTTTGAGAATGAATCATATTATTTTTATTATATGTAGTCTAAGTAGTTAAGTCTTTTGTTCAACAACTAAGTTGATATTTTTTTTGTAGCCTTTATCGGTTTTCCATGTCAAACAAGAGGGATCTAATCCTTGAAATCCAAGAGAGGCTACCATTACCAAACTACAGAACCATAGCAGCATATTTTGGTGGTGGAAATGTTGGCAACCTCCAAGATTCACAAGTTAGATCTCTAGTGGTTACTAAAAAAGGAGATTCATCATAAGTTGGACCCTCAGACAGTATTGAAGTTCAAGTTGGTGAACCTAATATCTTAGTCAAGGACAAAATTGAACAAGATCTAGAGGAACTTCCCCTGAGTAGGGAGTCACAAACTAAGATTATAGAGTTGGAGTCAGTCCTGGACCAATCGGTTGAGAAAACCAAAAATGATTCCATAAATCAGGTTCATGCACAAAATGGAAAAAGAAAACTGAAATCGAAGAAAGATTGATCTCGCTAGGATCTGTCCAAAAGGAATTTTTAGTTAGAATGGGTGGAAAAGTACTGGTTCATTAATCTAGTGCCCAATCCAAATGATGGTGAGCCTCCTACAGAATGCAGATGTAAGATTTGTACAGAGATAACAAAGAAGAAGAAGAGGTTGTAGATTAAAATCGATACCATAGGAAAGCATGTATGTAAAGTTTACAAGAAGGAAATTATAGATGGAGTCAAAAAATCCATGCTAACTTGGAAAACAAAGGAGAACTGTTTGCATATTAGGAATGCTAAAATATATGAGTTACACCAGCAAATACGAAAGAAGCATTCTACAGTAAAAGGTTCCATTGAAGATTTCATTGTGAAAGCAACGGAAGTGCAAAATATGGGAAAATTAGTTCAATTAGGTGTGGTATTTTATATATTGAGTAGAGGACACCCTATGACAGACTACCCTACAATGACTACATTATTACATTTTTTGAAAACTTGAAACTATCCTAATAGTCACTGGTCAGTAAATAGTAGGTGGGAATGGGCTAAATGTCTTGCACATGTTGAAATAGAAGATATGAAGGAATCTATAAAAAACTTAGATTTCATTGCATTGTCTCTAGATGAAGTTATAGCAATTGATAATACTTCCTAGGTGTGCATGCATTTTTATACTATAAATAATCTTTTTCATCAACCATTTCTACTATCTGTTGCTAAATTGAATCGTTGTGCGATAGCTGAACACTTATATGAATTATTAAACACTACTCTAATTGAATCTAGAGGTTTGGATAGCATGGAGATTGCCAAAAAGTTGGTGTGTGTTGGAGCAGATGGTGCTTCAGTTATGCAAGGTCATAAAGGTGGTCTTTGCAAAAAGATCAAGAATGATTTGGCACCCTACACTATTTCCATTCATTGCATGGCTCATCGAATGAATCTAGCTTTTGGAATTGTCAGCAATTTTGGTTGTGTAAGTAAAGTGGAATCTCTAATCAAAGAGATTTATCAATACTTCTATTGAAGTCCAAAATGAGTCCGGGAATTTCAACACTTTACTACAGGACTTACTGATGAAAGGAAACTTCTTAAAGACAATGATACTAGATGGATCTCTTTGGATGGACCGGTGCATTGAGTAATGTCTAAATACCCATCATTGCTTGGACTAATCCACTCTATGTGAGACAAATTTCCTCAGCTATATTCAAGCCTAACTAATGTTAAGGTACTCTTAACTTTAGTAGCTATTCTACCCATGCTACAAGACATGTGAAATATTCTAAAAAAGATTCAACAAAGAGCTATGTCTATTGCAGAATAATAAGCTACGTAAAATGACATGTAGTAGCCTAGATACATTGTACCGATTATTACCATTAGATGAAAAAAAGTTTACAAAGTGGTTAGGAATCTCAAATTTGAACAATCCTGGGAACTTTTTATATATTGGTGCAAATGATGAGGTATATGCCACAGTACATGGAGTTGACATACAAATGCAGTACTATGCCTGCATCAACCCCAATGAAGTAGGAAGAGAAGTTGAATGAGAACTAGAGAAGGTATTTTCACGTGTTACAAGTGAAGCCTTCAAGAAGATCAAAGACTCTGTGCTTGACTTTGTCAAGTGAGTTTACTACAATCTATCGTTAGCAATCAGATTCAGATTCCCTCCAGAGGAACTATTTTTCCACAATATTGGTCTCTAAACAGTCCAACTAATTTTTGAAGAAGGATGATGACTCTGATTGAGCAGTTTTGCACACCTAAAGTAATCAATGGAGTCACCATAAATGAAATTTTAGATGAAACTTGACTGAGAGATCAATCATACTCTTTTGCAAACATAATGAGGAATAATATACTGTTATGGAGAACCCAAATGAAGAGGGAGCAGTAACAAAGCTTTGAAAAAACCTTGGTGAGAGAAATTAGTTGAGAGAGGAAATACTAGAATATTTGAAGCTTACCAATTTATTTTTGACAATGATATTGGGTTCAATGGAGGATGAGAGAGTTTTCAATACTTTGGGCTTCCTTAAGTCAAAGGTTAGAAACAAATTAGACAAAAAAATTGGATAATTTTCTGAGGCTCTATAATTCTAGGTATGTGGTAGAAAGTTTCCCTTATGATAGGGCTGTCAGTATTTGGAGAAAGCGATGTCAAAGAAGAGGGATTGCCAACATTTCAAACTCAAGTGGTAGTGGTAGTGACGGTGGCAATGGTTCATATCGTGATATTGAAAGTCAAAGAAATGAAGATGATGTTGAATTTGGCATGCATAGTGAGTCTGATGCTGATAGTGAATCTGAAGAAAACACAAAAAACAATGAAATGTTATATGCAATAAATGAGGAGGATTCTGATGATAGTGATGCTGAGCCGGTCCAGGCAGAATGGCAACTATAGCAGCTTCTCAACCTTCTACGTGAGTCAAGTAATAGGCTACTAGCTCTTATCTAAGACTCTACCTACTAATTAATTATGTAACATGTTTGTAGAAGTTAATTTATAGCCTTCATTCACTATCCCTTTATAGATGCTTAATTTTATTTATTTATTTTTGAACATGTTGATGTTACAAACTTAGTACTTACATGTGGAGATTTTCATTGATTGTATTTTTTTAAAATGTTGAGATTTTCATTGATTCTAGTTTTTTCTTTAAGAAATTGTAACATAATGCATTTAACAGAATAAGCTCCATTTTAAAAAAATTGTATTATAATTTATGATTACAAATCAGCCTGTAACATAATACATTTAACGATTGTCAATTACAAACAATTACAACCCTTTGCAAATGACTCAATGTCAAATTGCAATGACTATGAATTCCATTTTGTAGATACAAGGGAGAAACAATAGTTGTAGGTCGGTTTGTAATTGTATATATGATCAGATATGTTGGCTCTTGATTCCTGATATGCCATAGTATGCTACTATGCTAGTGCCTGGTTGACCAACTATTTTGATATTTTGGCTCTTGATTCCTGTAACAATTAACATTAAACAAAGTTGAAATTAAATCCAAAATTTTAAATTAAAGAGAAACAAGTAAAAAAATGATTATAGTTCTATCACTTACTAAGTTTTTATAGTGTTGCTACTTAGTCATATTAGCTATGATTGGCACTGATAGCAACAATAACAATTTGAGAAGATGACCCAGCTTCACTGAATTTATTTAGGGCACTCCATTCTACATCATTTGGAAGCCCCATTTTTTTGAGATTGTAGCTAATTAGTTGTAGTCTTGTCAAAAAAAATACTTCTAAGAGATAGAATCATATGATAGGAGGAATCTATCTATAGCATCACTCATTGTTGACAGTGGTTTGAAGCAACTTGCAATTCCCTCTGGAGTGAATTCCTCAAGCAATTCCCCTAAATGAGAATTCATCCTGCCTTGCAACTTTTTCATGTAATTTTTGTTTCCAATGAATGTACTTTCTAAGTTAGCAAGATTTGGTAATCCAACATTCAACAAGTTCACCATGGTGTTATTCATCTTCATCAACTCTTTGGAAGTAGAATTGAGTGATTCACCAATTCATGTTACTTCTTCACAATGTTGAGAGACATTAATGGCCATTACATAGGCATACAAGTGGTTGTTTATTCCATGGTTTTCCAAATCTATGTCACTAGATCTCTTTAGTTAATTGAGAACTTGGTCAGAAAGATCTTTTAAGGAACTAGTGAAGATTTGTCTTATACCCTGAAAATCAATTTTTACATTTTCAAAGACAACTCTGAGATTGCTATTTAAATCAAGCCATTCAACCAAACCATCATTGATCATCATTATTTTGTCCCAAATTTCTTGTTTCATAAGCTTAACTATGTTTATTATAGTATCCTTCACATGATGATCTTCGGAAGAGGTTGTTCTATTTTTTTCCATTACATTCTCCATCTTTTTCTTCATTTTAGACATCTCTTTTTCACTCTTTTTCTACATTTCCTCTAGTTGCCTTTGCTAATCAGTTGCTCTCTTCCTCTCATCCTCCAATTTATTCTTCAAATCTTGGATTTTATTTGCAGTAGTTACCTTTTTTTTTCTTGTTTTCCTCGAGTTCCCTTTTCAAATCATGGATTGTCTTTGAAATGGACTCCTCCTTTTTCTTCACACTATCCAATTCCTTCTTCAAAATCATGGAGACTTTGAGTAGACTCCTCGTTCTTCGTGTTCTCCAATTCCTTTCTCAAATCGAGTTTTTTCTTTGCAACTAACTCCTCTTTTTTCTTTGCATTCTCCAATTCCCTCCTCAATTTGTGGATTGTGTTAGTGCTTGCAGTAACATTAGACTCCATTTTCTTTCAATTCTCCAATTCCTCCTTCAAATCACTAATAGATTTTGTAGTTGACAACTCTTTTTGTTTCATATTCTCCAATTGGTTATTCAAATTGTGGATTGTGTCTATAGTAGACTCCTCTTTTTTCTTCTCATTCCCCAATTCCTTTTGCAAATTAAAAGTCATACTTGCCCTAGACTCCACTTTTTTTGTTTCCTTCTCCCATTCATCCTTCAAATTTTTATTTTCCTTGGCATCAGATTCTAGCTTAGTTTTGAATTGATTCATGACCTATGCACTACTCTCTACAGACTTGAACAATTGTGCAGTAGATGCTTGTTCATTCTTAAGTCTTTTTGGCACTCATCCAATTCTTTAGTCAAATGTTGCACTTGTTCATTCATCTTTTCTTGCTGGACAATTGTCTCTGTAGGAGAAGATTTCTTTCTCTTGTTTTGCAATTCTTTGAACCTATTGTCTGCTACTTTCTCCTTCACCTTCACATTATCAAGGTCTACCTATAACTTTTCTATTTGCTTTGTAACTATTTTGTTTTCCCTCTCCACTTTCAGAAGTGTAGAGTAGACCATTTTGTTGCTCTCTTTTGTTATATTGATTTTGTCAATATTTTTCACTTTTGACAAATCCATTTGAAGATTGCTAACTTGTATATCGTTATGATTTATTACATTTTGTCCTGGATTATTATCTCTACCTAGGGGCATAACAGCCATGAAGTTCATCATTTCATTGTTTGGATCATATGTTGGAAATATTCTATTAGTAGATCCCTGACATTCAACAATTGCATCCCTTTTCAAAATCTTCATAATTTGCCTATTTCTTTCACTTTTCTATTCAAACTTTGATGCAAACTCGTTCAAACTAAAATCTAGGTTTTCTGACAAAATTGAGTGTTTGAAAGGTGAATTATCAACTGTATCATTGAATGCTGATGCTCCTCCATCTATAGCTAAACTTACTCCACTTACAACTGTATTTTGAGGATTTCCAACATACTAAAGATGGCCCATTCCAAATCTTGGCATTTTAGGACTATTTTCAGGGTTTTGTACAGAAGCCACTGGTGCATACATTGCTGAAGTAACTGCTGAAATTTCTTGCAGTGTAATTGTCATAAGTTTTTGGTTTTTTGCACAAGGTTCATCCATGCTAGTGCCAGTGTCAGTGGGATCAACTACAACTAGATTTGAAGATTTAACAAATAATGTGTTGGGATGACCTTCAAAAGTATAAATATAATGTTTTTTGCCCTTTTTAGATGAATCATCTTCAATCTCAGAGCTTCCAATGATTGGTTTACTTCCTCTTTTGGGTGGGTCTGGTACTGGAACTAGATTCCAAATCCCATCACCACTTGCACCAATGGGCCCTATACTTGCATAACCCATTTTTTGGATCATAGTTGCTCCTTTACCATACATTTGTATAGTAGATTCACTCATTTGAAGTTTAATAATATCTCTACCCCTGGTTGACCCAAAATTCTCAATACCTTGAATGTCAACATCAAACTGGAGGTCCTCTCGTCTTTGAATATCACTATCATTGCAACTCTCAAGTTGATATAGTACAGTTGGATGCTCTTTATCCCAATAAGTGTTGAAAAGGTCATCCTCATCAATTTTCTCAAAATTTTCTTATGTCTTTGGTTCACCCAAATTTTGCCTCATTTTCCAAAACTTAGTTATCTTGGTTTGACACCACATTTTAGATATGCAGGCCTCTTTAATTGCTTTCGGCATAGACTTCTTAGAAGGTTCATGTGCTTTCTCATAGAAATTTAAGTATGTTTAGAGGCCCTAATTTGTGTGACTCTGATATGTGCTATGTCATAATTTTGGATGACAGTTGTTGCATTGAAATATTATTCTCTGTTGCATGTTTCTCCATCTCTTTCTTAACCTCATCCCACGGATCCTTGTTTTTCAACTTTTCTATCAATGGCATCTCTTGGTGTTGATATGTGCTCGTAGAGTTCCCATTTGCAATAAGTCTTGTTTTTATTATGTTCAGTGGATCATAATTCCAGTGACTAACAAAATGAAAGCCAAAAAAAGTTACCAATTCATTTGCCACTTTGAAAGCCTTTCTCTCAAATGTGAGGCCTCTAATTGCAAAAGGTAAGGAAGGAAATATCATTTTCTTTTGTTGTCCACTGAAAATTTCATCTGTGCTCTTCATCTACCTTACATATTCTAGTGCAAAAACCCTTTCTGTAACATGCATTAGAAGTTTGCAGGGTTCAACTGCTGGACCATAACACCTTAAGATAGTGTACTCTTCCATGAAGAACCAGTCAGCCAATTGAATCTAACTTCCCAATTGAATGCAGTATTTACAAGACATAGGCAATCTAGGCATTGTAATGCCTGTAATTTTTTGGTAAATAGGTGCCAAAAAGAAGTCTACAAAATGGTTGTAGTTTTTATTGTTAGCAGTCATCCTCATCTTATGTGTCCACTCATATACTGGACTTGGTGTCTCTGATTTCTTCTAGGTTTTCTCATCAAACTTATAGACCTCAATATCAAGCTTGTTGTTCTCTATCTCAAATATTGGGTGATGCTTTGCTAAAAGAAAGTAGCACAAGTAACTTGTGAACCTAAATGTCTTTGTCTTTCCTGTAGCTATACTTTGTTTAATCATTACTAATTATTATTGCATAGATTCAACAATGTACCTAACAAAATCATATCTTACTGCCACATTTTCAATTGACTAACCTCGACAATGGATATTATAAATCATTTCAAGAACACTGGCCCCCACTTCCTTGTTACTGTCCAATCCCAGGAAAAATGATAACAAAGAAATAGTATTATGAACCCATGGCACAAAAATATCATACTGATAAGGAGGCTTATGGTCTTTGTCTAATGTAATAGTAACACTACTAGTGGATGCTAAGGGTATTAAACTCTTAATACATGAATCTTGAAAACTTCTTTCTAGCTTGTCATAAGCCTGAGCTAGTTTATCCAAGTCAATGTGCTCATTAGAGATTTTTGTTCTAAACCCTAACCCTAGGTTTAACAGAGTGAAAAATTCACTCTCACGTATTGATAAAATTTCATCCTGAGTGTTTTGGTTTACAACTTCCTTTCTATTTTCATCATAATTCTGAGCGCATAGTATTACAATTTCAAGGCAAGGGAATACTTTAGGTATAGCGAGGTTTTCTAATCCAGTAACTAGATTAGATAGTTTATTTGTATATGAACCAATACTGTTGTTATATTTGTAATAAATTCTCCCCTTCTGGGGGTCTTTCCACTTACTAAACAATGAATGTCTAATTTCCATGATTCCAGAATCTCCATGGGTAATAGGATAAAAAATATCATGACATTAATCAGTGAAACCTGGGGTTTGTAGCACTTGTCTGAGTTGTATAATGGTGTTCTTTCCCTTTATGGGTGCACTTGTTGGGGAGGTTTCTGACTTTGTTTTGCCCATGCCTGGCTACTATTGGTTATTAGACTTCAGACCCTATTCAAAATAATTGTAAAGTCTAAACCTAAGACAATCAAAATCAAGATTCCTATTGCTGCAAATTGCAATGAAATTTTTTTGAAAAAAATTAAATACCTAGAATTGAGATTGGATAATTGGTGTTGTTGTTTGATACCCAAGTTTCACACTTTGAGTCTTCAGAATCCAGAACACAAAATGGAATTTTGCCAGTCTTTGAAAATTTAAAATTTGAAAACCCTATGGCTATTCTATTGGACTCTCGTCTTATAGTTCCAAAACTCTTAACTTCATACTCTAAAAAGGTAATACTTGAAGTTTAATAGTTAAAATGGAAGTAATAAGAAATTAATGGTTTTAACTTTTATGTACAATGTACATCTAACTGTAATAAATTGTCAATACTCAAAATCAATATTAAATAATGTACTCAATCATTGATGTCCATAAGTTATACGTGTCACGATTTTGGATGCATCTTGGCAGATGGGAAAGCTTTCCCCAAATTGGCTTGAAATTCATCTCAAGCTGTCGATCTATAGACTATCAAATGGTTATTAAATTTATTATTTTTATTATATTATATTATTTAATATAATATTATTTATATTATATTAAATAATATAATATAATGATAATAATAATGACCATCTCAATCTGATAGATTGAGATTCATCCTGAGCTATCGATGACTCTGGAATTATTATTATAATAATAATATTTATATAATATAATAATAATAATAATAATAATAATAATAATGACTCAAGTCATTGACAAAATTATTATTATTATTTATATAATATTGTGACAATATAATATTTATATAATATAATAATAATAATAATGACTCGAGTCATCGATGGCCCGGGAGGAATTTTGGGTCAATTTGTAGAATGATGGGAAAAGATTCTCCAAATTGGCCCGAAATTCCTCTCAGGCCGTTGGTGACTCAATGGTTATTATTATTATTATTATATTACACCATATAATATTTATATAAATAATAATAATAAAAGTAATGACTTGAGTCATCAACAAAATTATTATTATTATTATTATTATTTATTTAATATTATGTGGACATAATATTATACAAATATTAATAATAATATTATGTTATTATTAATATTATAGTAATAATATTATGTCCACATAATATTATATAAATAATAATAATAATAAGAAGAAGAAGAACCATCGAGTCATCGACTGCCTGAGAGGAATTTCGAGTCGATTTGGGGAATATTTTCCCATCTGCCTAGATTCATCCAGAATCATGACATGTGTCACGAAATCCACGATTATCTTAATCTAAGATGGTCATACTCATTATTATTATTATTATATTATATAAATATTATATGGTTATAAATTATAATTATATTATATTATATTATATAATAATAATAATGACTCGAGTCATCAACGACCCAGGATGATTTTTGGGCCAATTTGGAGAATCTTTTCCCATTTGCCCAGATTCATTCAGAATCATGACACATGTCACAGAATCCACGATTATCTTAATATGAGATGGTCATACTCATTATTATTATTATTATATTATATAAATATTATATGGTTATAAATTATAATTATATTATATTACATTATAGTATAATTGCAAATTTTTTTTTTTATTCATATTTATTATTTAGTTTCAAAATTAAAATATAATATAGTTATAATATCTATAAATTATTAAAATTTAACATATATTGAAAATTCTGATAATTGTTTATAAACTATTCTTCATCATTTAAAAGATTTCATAATGAAAAAAAAGTTAGGAATAGGTGACAAAATAGGTATGAAATAAAAATTTGACACATAAATTTGAAACAAACTTACAAAGTCGTAGACTAAGAAGAAGAACAATTTGAGAAGCTAAAAACTATTGTTTTCATTGATAATATTTTAGACTGTACAATATACATAATACTGCTTCATAGCATACATATGCAAAATAGCTGATTAAATCAAAAATCAGCCTGGTTTTACTATTTCATAATTTACAAAAAAAGGTAGGGCCCAATCCAAAAGAAAAATACATATTATAGATATCTTGAAAACATTTTTTTGGAAAACTTTTGCCCTAATCAAAACATTTTTTTGTCCTAAAGGGCCAAGGGAATAGGAAACCAGGGAACCAGGGAGGTTGGAAGCATGAGCAGGCAAAGCAGCCGAGGGATCGAACTTGAAGCCTTTAATTAGAAAGGTCTTCAATTCCATCCACGAGGAATCTCTTGGAGAAGATGATGTCACTAAACTCATCCAGGCATGTCAAGTCTGTCTCACTAACATCATCATCCAACAATAACCGTTTTTGCAGAAAATCCCGTTCGAGCTACACCCACTTCCAATGGCAAGTCAGTTGTCATTCGTTCATGCCGAGCAAGAAAGGATGCTTATGTATAATGCACCCTATGCCTTCCTCCCAACACTTTTCTGCTACATCTACAAAAGGGATGCCAATACCTAGCCTCGGTACATGCTTGGCCAATACAATAATTTTGACATCATCTTCTAAAAGAATTTCCTTCAAAATGTTATGCAGAAGCATCAGCATGTCTATTTGCCTACCTCTAAGGTGGAGAAGAGACACGAAGAAGCGAGAGGTAATATTCGTGGTTACATGGTATCTCTTATCATTTCTCAAGATATCATGGCCGAGTACCATGCATATAGCATGGCAGATAAAAGGACTTCAGCCATCTACCTTGCAAACCATGGCAAGGACATCATCAGAAATTTTTCCCAGAAAGGGCTTTTGCAGAGCCATATTAGTGCATTTTAGGCAAATTGGCGTATCCATGACTACAATTCAAGAAATTGAAAACTCTGGAAAGTGAAACTACAAACCAAATTTAGATTGAAGAAATTAGAATATGAAAAATGATATTGAAAGAGGAATTGAAGAACCTATTGAATGGCAGACTACAGTTGCATCTAATTGTTTGGTGATGTGGCATTCGCAATCTTCCATATCTTATTTTTTTGTATTTCTATTAATTTTCAAGTGTTTGAAATGCCAAAATGTGTTAACATTATATCAAATAGTCAATAGTGCGTAACATGATTAATGATTTCCATGTGTCTCCATTCTTGGAAAATTACATGCGACTCCAAGTCTTTTCAAGCAAGTGGCCCTGAGATGCATCTACTATCATTGATCTCTAACTAATCAATAGTCAACAAAACTATTGTATTTACTATTAACGTAATAAAAGTGACGATAGTCAACTTGGTAATTGTGACACTGACGTAACGATGTTATGACATTATTAATAACACACATAAGACAGTACACAAGTTGAAACTTGAAAGTGACTACTCAGCGGTCAGTACAGTCACTAACCAATACATGTGCAAATTTTGCTTTTAGATTAAACAATTTTTTAGTTTACCAATGAAAATTAGCCAAGACCATTATTATTCATTTTCCTAAAAAATTAGTAATTCACTTCTGACATTATTAATTAATTTTTGCCAAGGGAAAAAATAGCCATCATTTATATATCCGTCAATGAAAAAAAATTAATTTGCCACATTTAAAATGACTTTTTCTAGGGAAAGAAACAAATCACCAACATATAATATTTTATTTCCCTATATGGAACAAAAAACTTGCCCTCCATATTAAAATTTTCCTACCCTCAAGATGTTGGATTCGCTAGCATTTTAGGCTTTTTTTTTGGGAGGGGTTTCTTAAAGTTATCCTTGATAGAGATGCAAAGTTAAAACTTCAAAATTTTAACATTGTTGCCAAGTAAGAAAAGTTGTTCTTAAACATCAAGTAAAATTCTAGTGGGTGTTGAGTTATCTGCCAAAGTCAGTAGAAGTTGAGTGATTAGTTGTAGCTGAGTTAGTAGTGGATTCCAAGTAAAGGGAAATTTTTATTGAAGCTGAGTAAGTGAAACTCTAGTGTATGCCAAGTAATTGAAAATAAGTGGAAGCCAAGTAAAGTAGAATTTCTTAAGGAGCTGAGTGGACAGATGTAAACACATTGAGCATTAAATGCTATGAAACAAGGGTATATAATCACATTTTGAATCATTTTTCACCATCACGAGAAAATAAAAAGAACAAAAAGAGTGGAGAAAGGATTTTGAAGAAAAGAATCAAGCATTTGAGCAGATTTCAATATAGATTCGACAAAGTTTTGATGATTCAAGACATTTTACTTGTGTTGAGCTACATAGTTTCAAAATTTTTGTGTTACAACCCTAGATTACACAAGTGGCCTCCAGCTCTAGAAAACCCCATGAAAAAGAGTTTTTTGAAGTCTAGTTAGTATCCAATGAAGTCAAACAACCCAATTTTTGACATATTCCAAAAGTTGCATACAAAAATGACACTACCGAGCCCTATCTATTATTTTTCCTAAAGTGGTAATGGTGCAAGATGTTAGGAAGTGTTAAAACTACAAAATAGGTGCTATTGGAGACATGGAAATTAGGGAGGCATAAAATAAATTATGTGAAAATTGGGTCTTGAAAGAAGAGTTCCAAATTATAGAAAAGAAGGGCTTAACTCATGCCCTAGATTTTCCCACAGTTTTTTAGACCGAATGGATCAGAATTGTGTTAAGTAGGATACACGATGGTAGTTTGTGGTTGGAAGGTGGACTAGTCAAAATTTCAAAGAAGAATTAATCATAGGGTTATTGGATATTCAACCCTATAATGGCCCAAAACATTTGGGAGTGATTCAAAAGAAGCAATTGAGAAGAATACTAGACCTAAGTGGAACAAGAGAGGCATGACCATTAATACCATTAAGGATCCTCTTGTTGATTTTGTAGTTAGAGTCATATCCCACAAGTTTTACCAATCAAGTAGGCTCACCACTATTCCTTGTATTGTAGTGGACATTGGCTACAAGCTTGTAGAAAAGGATCATACTTATGATCTAGCTGAATTGTAGTTATGATAGATTATGGAGAATTTGGGAGCTATAAGAAGAACAAAGGGAGCTCAATGTAAATTTGGAGAAATTTTGATATGCATATTTTTCTAGGTATAGAATGAATTCCCCTCTTTTGGAAAGGTAAGCTGGAAGACAAACAGGTCTATAGTAGTCCAGGTGAATGGATACATAGAAGAAATGGGAGCCAATTTTGAGACTATTATGACCAGCTACTTTGAAGACTTGAAGAAGTCTATGAAATAGAGACTAAGGACACATATTTCATTAGTTGAGAAAAAAATAAATGATATATGTTTTCTTGTTGATATTGATTACACCTACATCCAAGTAGCCATACCAAGGGTAAGATGGCTTAGGTCACTTGGTTATGAGATAAATATTGATGAGGCATCTATAGAAATAATAATATTGTTTGCAAAAGAATTAAATAAGAGTGCCCAACACTTTGGCACATATGATTTTGTAAGGTCTAAAGTGGATATGGAATTGAAAACTACTTCAACACTGAAGAAAAAGGACAAATTAGTGAAGAAGCTCAATGCCAAATTTTGAGAAGGGTTTGTAGAAGTAAAGGAAGAAGAAGATGGAGAAGAAGAAGAAGAAGAATAGGGCTAGGAGCCACTAGCACTAACCAAAGGCATGTGTGAAGATGTTGAAGAACAAGAAAGTTTTGAGGAAGAAGAGGAAGCACCTAATGCAGAGCCTAAGAAGAGGAAAGCACATAAATAGCTTGCTGCTCAACCTAAAGGCAAGAAGAAAGCTAAGCCAAGCCTTACAAAACCTACCACAAGGGAAAATACAAGGGCTACAACAAAGGTGGCCAAGGAACAAGAAAAGAAGAAATCCATAAAGTAGGGAGGACCAATAGAGAAGAAGCAAAGGAGAAAGTATGTGGCACCTCCTGAATTAGATGAGGAGAGGACAAAGTCTAATGACAATGGACAATTTAGAGTGGTGAGTCACATCATTAAATATGATTTGGAAAACATGTGTGACAATATTAGGGAAAATGAAAAATTTTCAAGGCTTAAAGGTATTGATTTCAATAAATTGAGTAGAGAGTAGAAAAACATGGTAGAAGAATCAATATACACCATGATGGCAAAGTTCAAGAACACTCCACTTGAACTTGACAATACAATGCCTAAGAAGTTATACTCTATTGTAGAAAATAAATGGCATTATTGCCTAAACATGGAAAAGGAAATAAGATAGTCAACATTGGCTCATGTGATGCCTAAACTAACAAAAGGCCAAATAAGAAAGGTTAATAAGAAGTATGGGAGAAAATTTGCAGCCAAGTATAGAGCCTTCAACATATTATAGAATAAAATTGAGGATATTGTGAAGAAGTCTACTTTAATGTGGAAAGCAATCTATGGCCTCACAACTATAAAGGAAGAACAAGAAGATCCCTTTGAGGGAAGAAACAATGATGTAGAAGAAGAGGAAAATGATAAGGAAGAAGAAGGAGAAAAAGAAAAGGAAAATGTTACAGTGGAGAAGGAAATATGAAAGGTTGAAATGGCAACTACAGAGGACAACAACAGGAATAGAGTGTGCAAGACCCAGAACTGCCACCACCAAGCCCTCCATATGTAACTCTCACATTTGTAGAAATAGTAATTGTAAAGGATGTTCCTAAAACTTCTAGTCAGAACACAAACTCACTAAATTCAAAGGATCTTAAAAATATCCTTCACTAGACTACTTTATAATTATAGCTATGTACCAATCCAGTCTTGGTGAGTGTGGAGGAACTTTAGAGAGTTGTAGCTAAGATTAAAAAGGAGAAGGTGTATCCAAAAGAGACACCTTCACATACTCCAATAGCTACAAGTGGACAATCACAAGAGCAAGCAACACAAGATGCATTGGCTAGGGTTGATTTCATAGTCACAGTGACTTCAACTACTGAGGAGACATCAAAGGAGAAAATAGGATAGAAGGTCACCTCTATTATTACAACACAAGAACAAGATGCAACCCCTCAAATAATAATTATTGATCAAGGCGGAATTGAAGAGGACAAGGAGAGCCCTGAGGAGAAAGAACAAGAGGTAATTCAAATATTGATAAACTTGCCTACAATAGGGACTCCTACAAGAACAACTCGACAACCAAGCACTGATATAGTACCACTTAAAATATTAGCTCTAGGATCAAGCTCTACCAAGGTTGCAAGGGTACTTCACTATGGAGACCCCACTCTTGATGAGGAGGTAGTCATTCCAAGGTATGACAATAAAACTATGAACATAGACTAGATTAATGAAGTGCAAGAGGCACTAGAGAAGAAAAAGAGATAAGAGATACTCAGAAATGAGTATAAACAAAGGAAATCTTTGACTAAAATTAAAGACATCTTTTTTTATTCATTCATCTTCCAAGTACCTAATGAAACCAAGTTCATAATGGAGCAATTAGCTAGTATAGTGGACCATGTATAGAATGCAGACCTAGACACAAATGAAAAATTACTAGAGTGGTCTGAAATGAAATTCCAAATGAAGGTGAATGAACACATATCAAGTAAGATAGCACTATCATAGATGGGGTTGGCAAAGAAGATTGAAAAGGTAAAAGCAGTACTTGAGAACATATTCTCATTGTACTCCAAACTATGTGATCCATCAATTTTCATACAAGGGACTAGCCAAAAGATAATGAACTTGGAGAGGAACTTGAAAATATTGAGCATGCAGCTGCCCAAGAATATAGCTGAAAGTGAGAAGCATTTTGCTACAATTCTTCACACTCAAAAGGAATTAGCTATACTCATAGTAGATGAGGCCAATATAAAGGCCAAGTTAATAGAAATATAGTCTACTATAACCCCTCACATGGAAGTTTTGTACAGAGAATTGGCCTATACAAAAAATATCTTGAAGAAAGCTCCTAATCTTTCTACATTGGAAGGCCTAGTACACCTTGTAGTAGAGATAGCCATCCTACTTAAAGCACTAGAAATTGCATTAGACAGTTAGGATTTTGTTCTAAAGATCATAATGGAGGTAAAGAAATCCTTTTTGGCTAAGTATTTAGTTAATGCGTAGAACCCATTTGACATAAGTATCAAAAAGTAGGAGATAATAAATTAGGAGATCCAAAGGGGGAGATATAATAAATTGGGGAGATAATAATTTTTTTAGTTTTGATGAGAAGATAAAACTAAGGGAGAGATAAGGAGATAAAGCCAAAAGGTTCCAAAAACTGCAATGGAAGATATGAAAAAAGGGGGAGTGAAAATAGAGTAGACAAAAATAGGGTAGATAAGGGAAGGAATGAGAAGGTAGAGATAAATAGTATCAAAATAATTAGCATGAGACAAATCTAGCTAAGGAGTTTTGGATATAGAAATGGCACATCAACTCAGGGGGAGTTACAATTTTGAGGTATCTTCATAAAATTTTAAATAGTTTCGAAGTTTTGTACATATGTCAAACAAGATGTATATTATACTCATAGAGATCAAATTCATAATATTTAGTTAAGTGTTTTTGACACTCATGTCAAAGGGGGAGATTGTTGGTCTCAGATTGGTTTTGATAATTGAGTGTCAACACACTTAAGAAACATCTAAGTTAATACCAAGTATAATATAGATGTCAAGCTACAGTATATGCCAAGCCAAAAATTCAATAGATGTTGAGTCATTTAGATGCCGAGCAAATAGACTGTGCTAAGAAAGTTCCAAGTGCTGAGTGACAATTGATGCCAACCTAGTATATGTTCCAAGTAAACTATAGGAGCCAAGCAAGAAAAAATTCCTATATGTGCCAAGCATAACCAATTAGTAAGTGCTGAGTAACATAGAATTAGCATAAGAGTTTGTGCCTTCACAAACTCAGATGTAAACCATTTTTTAGCGAACTCAAGATGAATCATAAAGGATCTAAAACATAAGATTGAATCTAATACATCAACATGCAACCAATCAAGAAAAGTGGAAAGAATTGAGCGAGAAAGATGGATGAATCTCATCATAGATTCATACCTAACCCAAAGTCTCAAAACCTTTATAAGGAGGTTGAAACTCCATAATTCAAGTGTGTGTGAGTGAGAGTATGATACGAGAATGCAAGGGGAGAATGTTAGCAAAGTTTAAAGGGGTATAAAGACTTAGAAAGACAACATTTCAAAATAAAGTTATCAAAATAGAGTATCAACACTTTGAACAGAGCTATATCAGATCAAGAAGGATCATATCAGATTAGATAGAACAAAGATCTGAAATCAGCAATTGAGGATTGTAAGTTGTTAGGTCAAATACATTCTACTATACTTTCTAGCCATTTTATTAGGAGAATGAAAATCCTATGAAGATAGGTTGGTTTAACACCCATATTGTAAATCCTTTAACAAGGTGAGATTCCAAGTGAAAGTTTGTAAACCCCTTAGATCAGTCACTTTTAATAGGGTAGGCCTCAGATCATTGACGATGGTCAAACTTTATAACCCTAAAAAGTTACATATTGCTACAGTGATAAATTGTGGGTGTCATCCCCACTCGAGTTTTACCTTCTCATTTTGGAGGGTTTTTGGGTGATCAAATCTAGTGTTATCTATTTTCATTCATGCCTTTACCTTCATGTTAATTAGAGATGTTAGATGCATGAATTAATTTTAGTTAAAGGTTTTATAGCTTAAAATATTGTTACTTTTGATTCACCCCCCCCTCTCAGAAGTAAATCTTCCCACCTATAAATTCCAATAATGAGCCCATATCAGAGGAGGATAGGGAGTTAGGTGAGGAATTACATGATTCTCAACCAATCATTTCTTGTCATGAAATTTTAGGTTTGAATGCACCACAAACTCTCAAGGTAGTGGGTTTCTTAAAGAAGGAGAAAGTAAAAATATTGATCAACTTAGGTAGTGCTCATTATTTCATCAACAAAAAGTTGGCAACTCTTTTAAATTGTATTATATATCTAGCCCCAAAGTTTCAAGTTTTGATTATAGATGGGGGCATAGATAGTTGTTCAGGAAACTTTCCTAGCATCAAATTATTCATGGGAGATTATCATCTTGATACCCTACTGTATGTGATATACATGGGTGCAACAAATTTTTTTTTGAAGTACAATGGCTTACTACATTGGGAACAACTAAGATGAACTTCCAAGAACTATTCATGCAATTTCAATCAAAAGGAAATATAGTGCAGCTAAGGGGATTGAAGGTAAAATCCCCACAGATGGTAAGTCCTCATCAAATGGAAAATTTTCTTTAAAAGGTCTAGATGGATTCGTTCATTAGAAATCGCTCAATATAATGCACTTACTAATATAGATTTACAAGGAATAACTGATCATCACTAAATAATACTTGGAGATATTCCTAAAGGACTTTGTCCTAAGAGGGATAACAACCATTCCATATAACTAGTTCTAGGGATCCAACCACCAAAAATTAGGCCTTATAGGTACCCACACATAAAAAATAGTGAGACAGAATTTTTTTTGAGGAAATGCTAGAGGCAAGAATTATCAGGCATAGCCAAAGTGCTTACTCCTCACCTGTTGTGATGGTGCATAAGAAGGATGAAACTTGGTGCATGCGTCTAGATTATAGAGTTCTCAAAAAGTACATCATTGAAGCTAAGCTTCTTATTTCAGTCATAGATGATCTTCTATATGAGTTAAATGGAGCTATGTATTTTACCAAGTTAGATGTTAGATTAGGTTATCACCAAATTTGGATTAAGGAGGAACATATTTGTAAGACATCATTTCAAACTCATGAGGGTCGATATTAATTTTTGGTGATGCCATTTGGTCTTGCCAATGCACCATCTACATTCCAAAGTTTGATGAATTCCATTTTTAAAAAGTTTTTGAGAAAGTTAGTGTTAGTATTTTTCTATGATGTATTAATTTATAGCAAGACTTGGGAAGAACATTTGCAACATGTATATCAACAATTAAAATTACTCAAAGATCATCAACTCCATGCTAAGCCATCCAAATGTGCTTTTTGTCTTTAGGAGGTGTAGTATGTGGGACACACAGTTTCACATGAAGGATTAAAGGTGTACCATAACAAAATTAAGGTTATCGTGGAATGGCCTATTCCAAAAAATATTAATAAGCTAAGGGGTTTCTTGGGATTGATAGGATACTATAGAAGATTTGTGAGGAATTATGGTCATATAGTAGCACCCCTTACCACTCTATCAAAGAAGGATTCCTTTTCATTGGAATGAATCTACTAATGTATCATTTGAGCAACTAAAGAAGGCTATATATGCAACTCTAGTGCTTTCCACTCCAGACTTCACCAAGGAATTCATTATGGAATGTGATGCTTCTAGAAATGGGATAGGAGAAGTTTTCATGCAAGAAGGTCAACCGATTACTTTCAAGAGTCATCAGTTGAAAGGTAAAAGTCAACTCAAACCTATTTATGAGAAGGAAATGCTAGTAATCCTTCATGTAGTTAAAAAATGGAGGCCTTAATTAATGGGTCGACAATTCAAGATTAAGATAGATTAGGATAGCCTAAAATATTTTTTGGAACAAAGAATATCATCAAAAGAGCAACAAAAATGGGTCACTAAGATGTTGTGATATGACTTTGAAATTGAATACAAGAAAGGCAAGGAAAATATTGTGGCAGATGCACTTTCCAAGAAGGATGAAAAAGATGAAGCCTTATTGTGCTCCCTTTGAATATTACAAGATAGTTGGGTTGTAGAAGCCTAAGAAGAGTGCCAAAATGATGTTGCAACAAGTAGTCTCATCCAACAAATAAAAAGTGACCCTAGTAGTTCAGATAAGGTTTTTTTAAAGGGGGATATTATTTGGTATAAAGTTCTTGCATCTTTGTAAGAATTCTACTCTTAAACACAAGATTCTCAAAGAACTACATGAGTCCACAATCAGTGGTCATTCAGGATTTTTCAAGACATATCATCAGGTAAAGTAAGATTTTTTCTTGGAAGGGTTAAAAGGTGATGTTCAAATTTTTTTGGCTGAATGTTTGGTTTGTCAAAGAAATAATGGGGAAACAATTAAGACACTAGGTCTCTTGCAACCTTTATCTATTCCTATCCAACATTGGGAGGAGGTATCCATGGGCTTCATCATAGGGATTCCCAAATCTAAAGGTCATAATGTCATCATGTTAGTAGTTGATTTCCTGACTAAATATGCACATTTCATTGCATTATAACATCCTTTTATAGCAAGTATAGTGGCAAAAGTTTTCTTGGAGAATATCCAAAAGCTACATGGTACACCTAACATTATTGTTAGTAATCATGATCGTATCTTTACTAGTCACTTTTGGAAAGATTTATTCTCATGCTTGGGTACTTAATTGGCTCATAGTTCTTCATACCATCCTTAATCAAATGGGGAAAACTATGGTCATTAATAAATGTTTGGAAGGATATCTATGTTGTTTGACTCTAGAGAAATAATCTCAATGGGTATATTGGCTACCTCTTGTACAATGGCAGTACAATACTTCTTTTCATAGCCCATAAAAAATGTTTCCATTTTTGGCGTTTTATGGATATCATCCTCCTTCCATCACACCATCATTAAAGGTGTCACAAAGATTTCAGGTAGTAGAGCACCACTTGCTTCATCGAAAATAGGGACTCTTAGGAATCAAGAATAATTTAGCTATGGCACAAAATCAAATGAAACAACAAGCAAACCATCATCATAGAGATTTTTTTTTGAAGTTGGGGACTCGGTCTTCTTTAGATTGTTGCCTTATAAAAATATCTCAATGAAACAACAAAAGAAGAAGAATAAGTTGTCTCCAACACATTATGGACCATACCAAATCATGCAAAAGATTGGTAGTGTTGCCTACAAGCTTGAGTTGCCACCAACAAAAAAGATACATCTAGCTTTTTATGTTTCTTATTTGAAGAAGGTAATTGGGCAGAACATTCCTACTTCAATAGTACTACAAGAACTTGATGAAGAAGAAAGAATAATGTTGGAACTAGAGTGCATTCTTCAAATATGCATGAATAAGCTAAGGAACATAAACTTGATTTAGTATCTCATCCAATGGAAGAACTTACTAGTTGAAGAGGGCACATGGGAGGATGAGGAGTTCATTCAAAAGAATCCACACTTGGTAAGCACTGAGGATATCACTTATTTCAAGAGAGGAAGAATGTTATACCCTTAATATTTATGTATATAGGATTATGAATAGTCAACTTGTGGCTATCTTAATCCTTAATTAAGTTAGGTTATCATTATTGTATTATTTTTTAGGTAGGTAGGTTGGCCTAGGTGTTATGTCGGGTTGTGTGTATTCAATGTAAGCATAATTATGTATATATAGGAGGTTGTAAGTCTTATTTCAGCATCATATTGTGAAGTGTATTATCATTGGAGATATTTGGAGTTTCCCCCCTTGAAATGGCCTATTATTCTGAGTCATTATCAAGTATTTATATAATATTTCATATTATTTCTTCAATTCTGCAAGTTATTTCTTTAAAATCATCAGTAAGGTATGTGGCCCATCACCCTGTACATATCTTAGTTAGAAGTTTTTTTCATTCTTTTCTTTCCCTTTTGTTTGGTTGTGTTCTTGAATTTGGTGTGCTTAGTTCCTTTTCCTATATTTATCTCCTTTTTTGGGTGATTCTATGGCCCTTGTGATAAATTAGTGCTCTTTCTTAAGTTTGGGTTCATTCATCATCCTATTGAGTCCTTGTCCCTAGTTAGAGCCAATTGCTACCTTTATAATTACCTAGGGAGATTAAAACAAAGTTTTAATCTCTAAGTGAGAGAAAAGTTTGAGATGGGAAATTTATATCTCTACATACTCTAACCCCTCTCTCACTATATACTCAAACCCCTCTCTCACTATGTATTCCAAATTTTTGTTGGATACAATTTTTCAATTGTGTGTTGTCTTTGATGTTATAGAAATGTCATATCAGTTAACAAATAGAGTCTACCAAGCTTAGTTGGTCAGAAAAGAAAAAGACAGAGTCTACCAAGTTTAAAATGGTAGCAAAGTAAAATATAGAGTCTACCGAGTGTTCCTAAATACTACATTGTGAAGATAGTTTCTACCAAGCTCACTCGGGCATCAAAGGATTCTGATACAGAGGTTAGTGTTAATTGAGCTCCCAAGGTTAACAAAGGAAAGTTAGTTTCTACCAAGCTAATAAGTTCAATGAAGGAAAGTTAGTGTTTACTGAGTTCACTCGATCTCCAAAGGATTTTTTGAAGATAGTTTCTACCAAGCTCACTCGGGCATCAAAGGATTTTGATACAGAGGTTAGTGTTAACTGAGCTCCCAAGGTTAACAAAGGAAAGTTAGTTTCTACCAGGCTAATAAGGTCAATGAAGGAAAGTTAGTGTTTACTGAGTTCACTCAATCTCCAAAGGATTTTGCAGAATTCATAGTGTTTACCAAGCTTGACTTGGTTAACACTGGAAATCATTTTTGGAGTAGTGTTTACCGACTAGGCTCGGCCAATGAAGGATTTCATTGTTTTGGGAAATAATGTTTAATTATTTTGTGTAATGACTTTAGCTGACTGATGTATTGTTTATTGGTAAATGTAACATGTAAATGAGTTGACTTGACAATTTTTAATGTATAAATCAAAGATCAAGTTGTGAATTCTAAAGTATGAATGAATGGATGTATGAATGAGCAAGCATGCAAGTGAGTTGATTGTGTAAAGAGGAAGTGTGAGTGAATTTTGAAGAAGGATCATATATCCTTGAGGAGTAGCGAAGGTGTATTTGATTAGTAAGGATATAGTGAAGCAAAATAGAGATCTACATTAGCAAAGTTTAGTTGCATCTCATTCATGTTACTCATTGTTACTTTCTCACAATTGTAGCAATGAATTCTAAATTTCTTAACAGAGTTGGTTTAGCAACCATTTTATAAATCCTCTAATAAGGTGGATAGTTCTACTAAACTGTTCTAAAGTCCTCTAGCAAGGCTACTCCTAGTAGGGTGTTTAAATCCTCTAATAGGGTCACACCTAATAGTGTGTTTTGTAGCCTTTAATAGGATTGGCTCCTAACAGGGCTCACTTCAAAAGAGTGAAAATTGGTAGCTAGTTACTTGGTGGTTTTTCCCATATTGGGTTTCCATGTTAAATTTGGTGTCGCTTCTATTCATGTTATTTCCTTTGCATGCATGTTAATAATTATGAATGCTTAAAGACCGGTAATAAGTTAATACACAGTTCATTTACTGAGCTACAACATTTTTCCATGTGGCTATCAAGTGTCAATAGTAACTAGTTATTTAAGACATCTAAGGGATTTGTGGATTTTTTTTTGTAGTAATTGATTCACCCCTCCCAATTACTCCATCTATATTTCTAAAAATTGGTATCAGAGCTTTTGTTACTTGTAGGAAGGATTTCAAGGATCTAAGCTAAAGATCAAGATGTCTTACAAGAGGGAAATTCCAAGTCTTAATAGGAATAACTTTTCAACATGGCAAGGTCTCATGAGACTCTATCTGGCTTCCATTGGAGATACAAGACTGAAACATCTAGATGAATCATATGTAACTCCTTCTATAACATTATCTACTAATGAAATTGCCGAGAAGAAGACTCATAACACTATGATGATAGATATTGCATCTACCCTAAGCTGTGAATAATTTAATGATGTCAAGAACAACAAAATTGCCTTTGAAATGTGGAACAAGCTGAAAGATATCTATGGATGTGATGATAATGTGAGAAGAGCCAAAGTAGAAAGTCTAAGAGGAAAATTTGATCAAATGAGGATGAGAGAGGATGAAAAAATTGCCAAATATGTTGAAAGAGTCAAAGTAGTTGTCAGTTCAATCAAGGCTTTCGGAGGAGACATTGTGGAGGAAACAATTGTAAGTAAAGTTCTTAGAACATTACTTCCTATTTATGCAATTAGAGTCTCTACAATTCAAGAAAGAAGATGTGAAGCAAATCATAAGATACAAATGTGATTGGAACTAAATGGTTATTCAGAAATAAGTTGAATGAAGATGGTAAGGTGTCAAGGAACAAAGCTAGACTAGTATGCAAAGGATACTCTCAAGAAGAAGGAATAAACTATGGAGAGACTTTTTCTCCTATGGCAAGATTGGAAGGTTTTAGGACCCTACTTGCATACAAAGGATTTAAGGTTTATCAAATGGATGTCAAATCAACATTTCTCAATGGTATACTAGAAGAAGAAGTCTACATTGAGTAGCCTGAAAGTTTTGTTGATCCAAACAAGAAAGACATGGTCTACAAATTACACAAAGCATTGTATGGTTTGAAACAAGTCCCTAGAGCATGGTATGAAAGATTACATAACTAACTTATTCAAATTGGTTTTTAGAGAACTAATGATAATAGTAGCTTATATATCATAGAAGGACCAGATAACAAGATTGTTTTGGTAGAAATATTTGTGGATGATACTTTGTTCATAGGGAATGATGACCTTTCCAAAGAATTTTTAGAGCAAATGAACAAGGAATTTGAGATGTCTATGTTTGGTGAGATCAAATTCTTTGTTAGTCTTCAAATTCAACAGAGTAAAAATGGCATCTACATTACTTAGTCAAAATACATCAACGAGATATTAGAAAAGTTTGGTATGGAAGGCTATAAACTAGTTGAGACTCCTATATGCACTAATCTAAAGCTTACCAATGATGATGAATCAAAAGAGGTAGATAAGAAATTATATATATCTATGATTGGAAAGTTGAAATATGTAGTTTGTACAAGGCCAGATATTGCTCTTGCAGTTGGTATTGTAGCAAGATTTTCAGCAAAACCAAGAGAAAATCACATGATGGAAATCAAAAGGATCATGAGATACTTGAAAGGAATTGAAGATTATGGATTATGGTACAAATTTTGAGGTAATCTAGATTTTAAAGTGTTTACCAGTGTAGATTGGGCGGGAAACATTGATGATCGAAAGAGTACAAGTGGAGGAGCTTTCTTTCTTGGAAAGAGGTTGGTTTCTTGGACAAGTAAAAAGAAAAATTGGACATCCCAATCCACAATAGAAGCATAGTATGTTCCTACAATAGTAAACTATTATAATATTGTTTGGTTCAAGCAATTATTGGAAGGCATGAAGATGGGAATCAAAGAACCTATTGTTATGTTTTGTGACAATACAAGTGCAATCAACATATCTAAAAATCTAGTGATGCATTCAAAAACCAAGCACATTGCAATCAAGTGTCACTTTGTTAGAGAATTGGTGTAGGATAAGGAGATTAGATTGGAATATGTCCATACAAAGGAACAAATTTCTGACATATTCACCAAGCCTTTACCTAAGGATGCATTCTTCTATCTAAAAGGTAAGTTATGGGTCATTCCCCTATCTAAAGCTTGCCAAAATGAATTTTTAGTGGTGCATCAATAGGTATCAAGTTGAAGAACTTTTAGTTGATGTAGAATAATCATGAGAATATTGCATATGAATCTGTACATAAGGTACATTGTTCCTCATTTTGTTTGTGTTGTCAAAGAGGGAGAGTATACTATCATATCTTTCTAAAATTTGAATTTTTTTGTGAAGAGTTTGATGTTTGAAGAGAAGCTTCTGGAATAAAATCTAAGAGGGGATTCTGTGAAATTTGAATTTATTTGTGAAGATTTTGATGTTTGAAAAGAAGCTTGTGGAATGAAATCTAAGAGGGAGAAATATTCTGTTAGAAAAGATTTGTTTTCAAATTTCATTCTACTATGACATGTTGTGTTGCCATCAATGCCAAAGAGGGAGATTGTTGAATACAATTTTTTAATTGTGTGTTGTCTTTGATATTACACAAATGTCATATTAGTTATCAAAAAGAGTCTACTGAGCTTAGTTGGTCAGCAAAGCAAAAGATACAGTCTACTGAGTTCAGAAGGTCAGCAAAGTGAATTACAAAGTCTATCGAGCATTCCTGAATACTACACTATGAAGATAATTTCTACCAAGCTCACTCGGGCGTCAAAGGATTCTCATATAGAGGTTAGTGTTAACCAAGCTCCCAAGGTTAACAAAGGAAAGTTAGTTTCTACCAAGCTCACAAGGTCAGCAAAAGAAAATTAGTGTTTATCAAGTTCACTCGGTCTCCAAAGGATTTTGAAGAATTTATAGTGTTTACTAAGCTTCACTTGGTTAACATTGGAAATCATTTCTAGTGTAGGATTTATTGAGAAGGGTTAGCCAATGAAGGATTTCATTATTTTTGGAAATAATGTTTAATTATCTCATGTAATGACTATAGCTAACTCATGTATTCTTTATTGGTAAATGTAACTTGTAAATGAGCTGACTTGACAATTTGTAATGTATAAATAAAAGGTCAAGTTGTGAATTCTAAAGTATGAATGAATGGATGTATTAATGAGAAAGCATGCGAGTTGATTGTGTAAAGAAGAAGTGTGAGAAAATTTTGAAGAAGGATCATGTATCCTTGAGGAGCAGCAAAGGTGTATTCGATCAGTAAGGATCTAGCGAAGCAAAATATAGATCTATATTAGAAAATTTTAGTTACATCTCATTTAGGTCATTCATTGTTACTTTCTCACAATTGTAGTAGTGAATTCTAAATCTTTTAATAGAGTTGGTTTAGTAGCCATTTTGTAAATCCTCTAACCAGGTGGATAGTTCTACTAAATTTTTCTAAATTTCTCTAGCAAGGCCACTCCTAGTAGGGTGTTTAAATCCTCTAATAGGGTCATACCTAACAGTTTTTTTTGTAACCTTTAACAAGGTTGGCTACTAACAGGGCTCACTTTAGAAGAGTGAAAATTGGTAGCTAGTTACTTGATGGTTTTTCCCATATTGGGTATCCACATTAAATCTGGTGTCCCTTGTGTTCATATTATTTCCTTTCCATGCATGTTAATAATTGTGAATGCTTAAAGACTAGTAATAAGTTAATACATAGTTCATTTACTGAGTTACAACATTTTTCTATGTGGCTATTGAGTGTCAATAGTAACTAGTTCTTTAAGATATCTAAGGGATCTATGTATTTATTTTTGTAGTAATTGATTCACCCCTCACCCCTCTCAGTTACTTCATCTATATTTCCAACAATTTTCTCTCTACATCAACTTTTAACCATTAGAAAGAAATTAGAGTTTGAATTTCAACTTGGTTCAAATGTGTACCCTAACCTTATCTTTTTTCCCTAATCCTAACCTAAAATTTTGAACCTAGCCTTCAAATTTCCAAATAACTACTGGTATAAACTTGAAAGGAAATATTTTAAGCTTATTTGCGATAGTGTTTCAGAAGCAAAGAATACATTCTATGAAATTTTTGGAATATATCTCAGAAGTTTAATAAAGAAGTATGAGAAATTTAATTGGAAATCTCTAGGCTAATTAGTTTCTAGGGGAACTAATCCAAGTACGAAGACTAATAAAAATTGGTGAGAATTTTATGTGAACTATTTGCCATAATGCCTCAATAGAATTGATGGAAGATAAACTATAAGAATTTTGGTCTTAGAGAGTCATGCCAGGATCTAAGCTTTACCCAGGTCAGTGAGAACATTATCCACACTTGTATTGAATTACCAATCCAAATGTTTAAAGAAAACTTAAATATTTGACAGAGGTATATGAATAATTTGACATAATTCTCCAATATTCCTAACCCATGCTAAATTGAATAGTGAGTTAGTGAAAGAATTTAAAGCACATAATGGTGGGGAGCTCCAAATTTAAGTGAAAGTAAGCAGTATCCCACACATACACCCAACCTGTAGCATATTTCTCTATAGTGACTTAGACCCTCCATGAGAGGAAAGAGTGTTTCAATGCTAACGTCAATAGGAGGCAACATTATACATTTAT
Organism: Cupressus sempervirens; assembly: GCA_028749045.1. Taxonomy (NCBI): domain Eukaryota; kingdom Viridiplantae; phylum Streptophyta; class Pinopsida; order Cupressales; family Cupressaceae; genus Cupressus; species Cupressus sempervirens. The sequence continues at coordinate 800,980,457 of CM053793.1, forward strand.
TTTACATAGTGCTAGCACATGGAGGAAATTTTTTTAAGTAATTAGTGGGGGTTCAAAGTCTTAAAATAAATATGATGAGCCATGTTTCACTCTAGACCATGTGTAGATGACATCATACTATCTAAAGACTCATTCAAATTCATTTTTCAACTATGGGATGCTAACATAAATTCTAACATGGTAAAGGTTTGAGATGTTATATTTGAGGAGGATGGATATTTGTATGAACCCTCTTATCTGATAGTGCTTCATCATAATTGCATAAAATTGGGAAATATAGACATGGCACAAATAAGGAACAGAAACCATTTGATAGAAACTTTCAAGAAAATATAGGTAGTAGGTTCTTGTAAATCATTTGAGATAATTTCAACTTATAAGTAGTAAAGGATATAGAGTTTGAAGTCCAAGAGGCCTATACACAATTTCCCATGCCCACTCATTGGTTCACTACTTACATAGTGTGGGTTGGTGGGAAATCAATACGAATTATCTACAAAAAATTCCACAAAAGAAAAAATAATAGGAAAACTTCACATAGCTTGTCAAGCTGAAGACATATCTTGCCAGCTATTTGATAGAAATTTTGTGTTGCATAATAACATAGTGAATCATTCCCTAATCACTAATTAGTCTCAAGAATTTACACTTGACTATAATAGAGAGAAACTATGTTGCCTCCAATAGGAAATCAATGGCATTACATCCAAATTTATTATTTTAATTTTAGGAGCATTGATCTCTTAGCATCTGGCAATGAGCTCATTGAGCTTGTCAACACAAGTACAAAGTCAAGGGAACATTGAATTCACATTTGATATCTTACTAGAACAAGGAATTTGGTAAGAAATACTATGAGGTAAAAATTCCAAGGCAAGGCATGTCCATTAGAATATATTTCCACCAATATAATTGAGACAGGGGGGAGGTCAATCATTTATCCAATTATTATCACAATTCTCAACCTTAATCAAACTTAACCAGGTGAGAAATATAATTGGAAACCACAACAACATACTCATCCATAATAATACAAGATATGTTTACTAGGGACACCCTTGATCAAAGGGAAAACCCTAGTGTGGATGATGCCCACAAGATGATGCACTAATATAAATATTTTGTGTTAGATGATAGACATTGTTAGTAATCTATAAAAACATTTAGTATATATCAGTCCCTTTTAGGAGACTTTGAATCTCTATTAGGAGTTTCCAAACCTATTAGAAGTTGTGGAAGGTAGATGGACCGACTATCCAAATAGCTTCAAGGAAAGATTAGTGAACCCACTGTCCAAATGATTTGTATTTTATTCCTTGTAAAATAATATATTTGAATCATAATTCCTTCATCTTTGATTGTTATGTCAACTAGACCTCTACCTCTTGTGATCTTGTAAATAGATCATAAATCTTGCATCCTATAATCCCTTGGATCACTTGCTCACATTCACCAAACACTCTGCTCATTTTTGCACTTTACATAGAACATATATTCCTATTACATTTTAGAAATAAGGGAAAAAATCTTTCCTTTATCTTCAAAATAATTTGTTGAGCCGACCTTGAGGCTTTCCTAATTAAATATAATAAGATAATTAATTAATTCACAATTACAATAGCACTATCAGCTCACAGTATATACAAAACTTCACATGTGTGATACTAGGGCTTGTGTACTTGTTGACATCACCAGAAAACTATCTTTAATCACTAGTTGAATGTGCATCACAAGATTATCTCTCTACCAGAAGACATAATAGGATCATCATAAATTTCATTTCATGTACTCTATCTTTGCACTACTCTCTATAAATTTCTTATAGCTTCCATACATCTATGAATTAGACTGTAGGCATTTAAAAATATCCCCCTTTGGAATTGATGGAAACTTAGATAAAAAACATCTACGTTTGTAGAATACCAAACAATACTTTATTGATACTATTGCTGAACTCATCTCTTCAAATATTTTGTGTCAATGAAATTTGAAAATCTTTTAGAACATTACTTGACCTATATCTTCATGATGTATATCTCCCCCATAGTGCTATTCCTTTTCTTTACATAAATATTTTTAAATATCTCTAAAACTATCTCTCCCCCATATATACTTAGGGAATGTTTTTCATGGATTCTCTCCACCATTGAAATCAATGACAAAGGTTTCATTATGTCAATTTAATTCTTCAAGTCTTTAACTAGCTCAAGTTCCCAAAGATACTATTTAATTACAAATATAAAGATTCCTTAATGACTCTCCTCATCAGAAATACTCCCCCTATACAAGAAGCATCAACATTCAGTCCAATCAAACAATAGTGTTATGTTCCACTAGATAGATACAATCTTTGCATTATCTACTTTGAAGTAGGCAAGGGCATGACCCTAAGCATATCTCTCAAGTACTCAAATGTATATCTAGGTAATGGATTCATAAAGATATCTACAATTTGATCTTTATTACTCACATACTCCAATCTAATTTCCTTTTCTTCTACCTTCTCTCTTAAAACATGATACTTAATAGAGATATGCTTAGTCTTAGAATGCAATACAAGATTCTTAGACATATGCACTATACTTGTGTTATGAAAATATCTAATAATAGGTTCTAAAAATTCTATCCTAGTATCTTTTAGCATTTTCTTCATCCAAATCACTTGATTACAATTATTTGCTACTGCCACATACTCTATCTCAATTATACTCTACTCGATACAATCTTGTTTCTTGCTCCACCACTGTGCTCTTTCTATCCATGCTTCCTTCCCAATCTAAATTAGTATATGTACATAGAGTGAAATCACTCAATCTATCATACCATATTCTATAATTAGACATCCCCTTCAAATATTTGAATATTCTTTTTTACTATTGCATAGTGATACTCCTAAAGATTAGCTTGAAATTTCTCTACAATCCCAATTTATTTTTATGTATCTGGTCTAGTGAGATTTCAATATTATAAACCTCTAATAGTGGATCTATACTTTGTGTGCACAACTATAGGTGTCTCATCTTTGTGAGATAAGTTGTGCCTAGTTATCATTGATGTACCAACAAGATTACAACTTTCCAAGACAAATATCTTCAACAAGTCTTTCAAATACATAGCTTGTGAAATAAAAATGTCATCACTATTTTGCACAATCTTCAAGACAAGGAAAAACTTCATTTCTCCTATCATGCTCATCTCAAACTCATTCCTCATTACTTAAACAATCTTATCACTAATTTCACCATTACCTCCAAAGATTATGTTATCAACAAATATGACTATTATCAACAAACCATTCTCTATTTCTTTCAAATACAAGTTACTATCTATCATACCTTTAGAAAATCTAGGTTTCTCCAAATAGCTATCCAACCTTGCATACTAGGTTCTAGGTGCTTCCTTTAGACCATATAGATATTTGTCTAGTCTACATACCATGTTTTTTTCTTCTATTAGAGGAATACCTTTAAGCATCTCAATGTATACCTCTTCTTCAAGATCTTGATTCTAGAAGCCTAATTTTACATCCATCTAATACACTTTCAATTTAATGTTCACTCTATATTCAAAGAACCTTCTTGCTACTTCCATTCTAGCTACAGGAGAATAAGTCTCCTCATAGTCTATTCCTTATTGCTGTGAATATCATTTGCTCATTCATCTTGTTTCTGAATACCCATTTGGTTCCAATAATATTATTGTCTTTAGGTCTTGGAACTAATTCCCATGTTTCATTTTTCATAATCTAATCTAATTCTTCCTTCATTACATAAATCCAATCATCATCCTTGCATGCCTCATTTACTCTTAGGTTCAACTTGAGAAATCAAACATAATTCCTCATGTACTCTATTTCCTATCATTACTCCTTTGTCTTTACTTCCAATTATCTACTCTATGGGGTGATTCTTTGTGAAGTTCCTATTAGGTGTAGGAGTTCCTATCTCAATTCTTATCTCTTCTCTTGGTTAAGTTCTTTGTTCTCATCGTTGCACCATGATTGGTACAAAATTCTTGAAATTATTGTTAGTCTCAAAGAAAACTTCGATATTCTATCTAACAATTCCTGTATTATCATCTTTTCCTTAACTCCAAAATTTTCATCAACTTTTACATGTTTCTATTCAACTATAGTCTTAGTTATATGGTTAAAACATGTATAAGCTTTATTTTTAAATGAATAACCAAGAAACATACCTTCACCATTTATTGGATCAAGCTTACTAATATTATCATCCCTCTTTATATAACATTTCCTTACAAAAATTCTAAAATAATTTACTAAAGGTTAATGACCCAATAATAATTAATAAGGGGTCTTATCCATACCTTTTCTAATGTGTACTTTGTTCATAGTGTACATTTTTGTATTGACAAATAGTTTCCAAAATTTCTTTGATACATCAATCTCAACCATCATTTATCTTGTTGCCTCTACTTGTGATCTATTTCTTCTTTTAGAATTCTGTTTTTTCTTAGGTGTCTTGGGTGAAGAAAACTCTCTCTTGATTCCATTCTCTTGACCAAACATGTGAAATTCTCAAGCAGTAAACTCTTCCCCTCTACCAAATCTCAAACATTTTATCTTAACACTAGATTCATTACCAACTCTATTCTTGAATATCTTAAATTTCTCAAATGCTTCAAATTGTTCCTTAAGAAATGCTACCCACATCATTCTAGTGAAATCATCAACAAAAATAATGAAATGACTCCCTCCATATAATTGTCTTATTTTTGAAGGGCCCCTCAAATTAGTGTGAAAAATCTTCAGCTTCTCTGTAGTAGTGAACTTCTTGCTAGGAAAATATACCTTCTTTTGCTTAGCCAAGATACATTCTTTGCAAACAATATTAGTAGGCTTTGTTAACTTAGGTAGATCACTAACTCAAAATGTGCTACCAACCTTCACAATGTTATTGAAATTTATATAAAAAACCTCCCATGACATAGCCAACTCTTATCCACTTTAGAAAACAAAAATGTTATTTCAGTAGGATTTAATTGAAATGCATTACTTCTAGACCTTGTCCCACTTCCATTCAACTTGTCATCTTTGTCTTTGTTAATGCCTATCTTCTCTATGAATTGCAACAAATAACCTTTATCTACCAATTTTCCAAGACTCAACAAGTTATGCTTTAATCCATCAACAAAGTAAACATAGTTAGTGTTAGTCTTTCCATCTAGAGGAATAGATCCCATCCCTATGATTCTTGAATTTAACAAACTTTTTCATATCAGTAGTAATGTGATGTGAACATCCATTGTCTATTATCCAATTAGACTTCTTTTCAACTTGGGAAACTGGAGTTTTTTTCTTCTCTAATTTCTATTTCAAGATCATCTTCCTTATTAACTATGAATCCTATCTCATCATCACTTTCACTCTGAACTTTTTCATCAGATTCGTCATCTTCATTTGCATAAAGACAATTTCTAGGTCTTCTAGGCTTAAAATTCCCCTAATAATTTTTCTCTCGTTGAGAACATTTAGATGCATAATGAAATATTCTTTACAAGTCCAACATTTACAAATATTCTTAACATCTAGTTGTCTTCTTACAAGAAGGAATATTCCTTCTTCAATCTTCTTATCTTCATTAGATCCAGTTCTACTACTACTAGAAAAATCTCCATGTGTGCTCCCACTTGTAATCATATTAGGATGAACACTTAAATAAGTAAATATTTTTTCAACTCTTATTAATTCTCTAGACTATCTCAGACTTGCTTCTATATATTCTAATCTTAGAAGAAATGTTTCTATGGAAAACTTTTCAGTACAAGGTATCAGAAGTTTAATCATCTAGGCTACTTGCTTGAATGGTGGTGTCAAGGTTTTCAAGATCGTCCATACCACCTCATTTTCTTCTTTGCATCCACCATAAGATTTAATTCCTACAATAACATTATATATTCTACCAATATATCTTCTTGCATATTTATCTTCCATCATTTTAGCATCTTGAAATGCACAAATTTAATTCTGCAATTTTATTCTCTTTGTTTGCATATCACCTTCAAGAGTATATTCTAATTCTTTCCAAATATTATAAGATGTTAATAGATGTTTTACCTAACAATATTCATTTTCTAGAAGGACTTATAGTATGTCTTCTCTGGGTCATATATTACACATAAATAAATCTCTTTTTGCTTCACTACATTCTTCAAGCTTTTCTTCTTTCATAATTTCCTTTATGCTTTAGGACTATCCTTTCTTAAAAGATTTTCCATAGATCTCCTAAAGCTCTTAAGAATTTTTTTCAAGGACTTGATGCTTAGATACCAATTGTTAGAATATATAGTCCACCAATATAACTAAGAGGTGGAGGGGGGTGGTGTGAATTATTTATCCAACTATTATCACAATTATCAAATTTAGGACTATCCTTTCTTAAAATATTTTCCATAGATCTCCTAAAGCTCTTAAGCTTTGTCTTCAAGGACCTAATGCTCTGATACCGATTGTTAGAATATATAGTCCACAAATATAACTAAGAGGGGTCAAGGGTGGTGGGGCATGGATCAATTATCCAAATATTATCACAATTATCAAACTTAATCAAACTTAACCATGTGAGCAATATAATTAGAAACTATGCAACAAGATACTCGTGCACAATAACACCAGATATATTAATTAGGGAAACACTTAAACATAGGGAAAACCCTGGTGGGAATGATACCCACAAAATAATGTACTAATATGAATATTTATTGTTAGAGCATGTACCCTATTAGGAATCTATAACAAAATTAAGTACATATCAGTTCCTTTTAAGAGAATTTGAATCCTTGTTAGGAGATTCCAACCCTATTAGAGTTGTGGAAGGCAGATGTGCCCACTATCTAAACATCTTCAAGGGAAAGACCAATGAACCCACTATATAAATGATCATTGTGTTATTCCTTGTAGAATAATAGAATAGAATTATACTTCTTTAATATTTCTCTATCATGTCAATCAGACTTTTGCTCCTTCTGATATTGTAACTAGATCAAAAATCTCACATCCAATAATCCCTTGGATTGCTTACTTGCATTCACCAAAAACTCTTCTCCTTTCCATACTTCTCATAGAAGATATATTTCAATTACATTTTACAATCAAGGAAAAAATATTTCCTATACCCTATCCCCAAAAGAATTCCTTGTATCGAGCTTGAGACTTTCTCAACTAATTATAATAAGATAATTAATTAAGTTGTAGTTATAATAGTATTGTCAGATCACAATATATACAAAACTTCATACATGAAATACTAGGGATTGCACACTCATTGATGTCACTATCAAAGTACCTTCAATCATTGGCTAACTATGCATCACTAGATTATATATCTGCTAGAAGATATAATAGGATCATAAAAAAACTACTTCCCATGCACTTTATCTCTATACTACTCTTTGTAAATCACTTATAGCTTATGTACATCTTTGGCTTAGACTTTTTAGATTTAACTATATCATCAAGAAATAAGATACAACATTTCCTTGACCATGCATCAATTGTGCATCAAAACTCTATCTTTACAGGTATGATCTTTTTCTGCTACTTTACCAATCTTCATAGACTTACTACTATGTTGACATTAATGAAAAAAAAAGTCATGAATGCAACATGTCAAGACTCTTTAATGCTTAGGATACTCTCCCAATAGAATACCATCAAAATTCATGCTAATAGCCTCCTCTGATATTAATAAGCACACTTCCAAAGATATTAGATATAATGATGGGACACATGGAGATTGTAGACTTTTGGAAAATGATGAGTAGAGAAGGTAGATCACCTTTAGTATATTGAGTATTGGACAATGGTCTAGCTCATGTAGGAGGACATTGACTTTCATTTTAGTGTTTAGAACAAGATTTGGAATATATCAAGGCATATGACCAAAATTCTAGAGACATTAAGACCTCAGGAGGTAATATCATGGCAAAGTTGGATCCAATGTTTGTCTCCATCACATTTAGAGTTTTAGGAAGAGAAAAATTCATATAAATATATGAAGAATGTACTCAAGGGTACTTCCATTAGAATATAAATACATTTTTGAATTTGATTTCTAAGAGTTGGCTCAAACAACCTAGAAGAGGAGAGTCATAGTTACAAAGAGTGCTATGCAGAAATCCTTTAAGTGAAGAAATTTTTGATATGACTATTCTCCTTAGTATGATAGTGGAAAATTAGATTGTTAAAGACTTTTAGGATCAGATGTTTTTGGACATCAATACCATCACCACTACAAAAAATTTATAGATTGGGGAGAAATGATTAGTGATGCTCTTCATCATCCATTTACTAAATTCAACATGAATCAGGGGTTTTACATGTCCTCATACCTGATGTACATAGTTTCTAGTATAAATTCATGGCCTTGTTTTAGTCCTTATGGGGAGCACAACATGATCACAAAAATCTATAATTAATACCCAATGTTTATTCTATGCTTATAGCCAGAGAGATATAGGGCTTCAAATTTCTTCTGGAGAAGCCATTGTCATTGGTACTTATAGTATTTTTTTATATAATTACCCTAGTTCAATTACGCCTTTATTTGAGGTTTTCAAGATCATCCTCTTATGTTGGCTCACTTTGTAGATGATAGGTTGGTGCTTTCAAAAATTTGTAGGAACATTGGTTAGGTAAACAAGAAGTCTAGGAACAAAAGGTCAGCTCCTTTCCTAATCATTAATGGACACTAAAATTGTCTTTCTTCTTCAAATGCTCAAAATATTGAAATATCCATGGTGAAGATGACTTTATACTATTTCAATTCATATTCCATTTGATGGTAGTGGATATGTTAAAAATGATTTTGACATTGGGACCTAGCTATCTCTATTTCCCTATAATGGAAGATAATTGGGTGAATTGTGAAAATGCCATTGAATCGAGAAGATGGTATTTGATGATATTCACAGTGAAAAAAATCATTGATTACAATATGAGGTGGAATGTGAGATCAATGTATTCATGGGGAAGAAAAGATGAAAACCAAAAGAGAAGACTTTAAATGTGATCTAGAAAATGATAGATGAATCTTTGGAGATGAACACTTTACCATCATCATTCATAGATGAGATGATTCAATCCATAGCATCTCGCAGGAACTCTTCATCTCTTGAAAGTGTGGAAACAACACAAAAGGTGCAAATTTGTGAGAATGAAAATAACCTAGATTTATCATCTATAGTACTACAAGTTACTTCAGTAATTGACTTATCTATCAGTATCTCAATATCTTGGTTACAAAAAATTTAATAGAGAAAGAAGAAGAGGGTGATCAAATTAAAAGCACCAAATCTAGATGTCGTAGTTAAACTAGCGCACAAAGGTATGAAGGTAAATAAACTAGAACAGATTCTAGACTGGTAGTAAATCCTACCTCAGGAAACTTGTTTGTTGAGATTGCACAACTAGTTAGAGAGAAGAACATAAACAAGGTAGATTAAGCTAATTTTAGAATAACTAAAGTGGATATAAGACAAACTACTTGTGAAGGTAGAGAGCATAATTTCCAAGTGTCATTTGTTTTCCTAATGGAATGGTTAAGGAGAGATAAGAAAGATAAGAATTAACTCAAGTATCAAATTTGAGACCTTTCTTCATGCATCTGATTGATGGTTGGTGATTCATTTTTGGATCCTAGTTTATCTACAAAAATAATAGGAGATCTCAAGAATATGTTTGATGATAAAGTCATTCAAAACATAAGATGATGTTAGGCATACAACAAGATGGTAAAAGCATGGGTGAAACACATGAAGGAGAAAGCCTCAAGCCTCTTTTAGGAGGTGAAGGTTACATATGCTAAGGTAGATCACATACAAAAAAAAGATTCAAAAAGAGTTAACAACTCTCAAGTAACAACAAACATTCTAGAGAGGAATTAATGCTAATATAGTACAGATTAAAGGAATAGACAATAATATAGTCAAATAATTGAAGTTAGTCACCAACAAAGAAGAAGAGAAAATTTACATATGGTTGGAAAATATTAGATGGAGAAATGATAACATGAACCATCAATTGGATGAAGGAGAACATTTCTTAAATTCTTACAAACTACTCAAAAGGAAGGCCACAAGGAATATACAAATGATTGTGGAAGGTATTACTATTAGTGAACACACTCAAGATCTAGACATATCTTCTATTGTGGAATGCATAGAGTTAAAGATCAGCATTGAACTTGGTGGTATGGAAAGTTTAGATGCTGATATTATGATGAGATTGAGCACTCTCTTAGTGGTATTGGGCTATTGTATTCAAAACTTACTAGTTTACATCCTAGAGTTGGATGAAGTTAGAAAGAGTCATGATCTATGGAAGTTGACAATGCAGAGCTTGATCATCATAAAAGAAAGGCTTTGGAATAGTTCATCAAACCATTCAGATCATACAAAGAAAACTAGACTCAACTACTTGCTACACCTATAGATCAAAGAGCGAGCACAAGAGATATCAGTGATCATAGTTGAAACTTAGAAGTAGATGTGTCTAAAGTTGTTTGAGATTTTTGTTTCTACATTTTGCAAAGAGGTCAATTTTAATTTTAACCTTGTTTTGGTCAATGTCTTAACTTTCCTTAGTTACAGTTAGACATCAAAACCTAGAGTTTTAAAAGTTAGAGTTGGCTATGTACCTTCTTTAGAAATGTCTAAACTCTAACTTTCTAAGTTGTTACGAATCTGAGAAGGTGAGTATGCTAGATTAGATTATAAATTCATGAAGCTCATTGTAATAGGGGACTTTTTTGGATTTAGAGACAAGGGACACTTATGTTTTGGTAGAAAGGAAATTTTAAGAAAGTGGGTACAATTCTTGCTCTTATAATAAACAATTTTCTTAGGATCTTGGTGCTAAGAAATTTAAAAAGGAGTACATTTGGTGTCTTCTTTTCAACAAAATCTAAATCATTGAAGTGTTGATTGCTTATAATGAGTATTTTCATCATATGGTGTAAATATTCATAATCATTGAATTAGAATTGGGTTAATTTTGAAAGTCTTTAAGCATGATTCTTGGTTTTTTTTTTAGCAGTTTATGTCAATTTGGGGAAGCATTGAATTTTTGTCAGGAATTCCTCAACAATGGTTTCCTCTCTATCTTCTAAGTTGTAATGCTCTTTATTTGAAAATCAAAAATTATATTTTACAATGGAGCTACCCAAAGGCCTATCCAACTATTGGAGAAATTGATTTGCTATGCATTGCCATTAGGCCAAATCACATACCTTTTAAGCGAAAAATTTATTTACCAAAATCACTACATTCTCAAAGAGAAGGGTGGGAATAATTTTCAATAATCTATTTTATAACTACATAGAATATTGAACATAAGACTTTGAGAAAGAAATTTTGTTTGTTTTCTCCCTATGATGGAGATTGGTCTCTTGTGGCATTAAAAAAATTGGAGGAAGAGAAGAAATAGTAGTCATTTGCTTAAAAGAAGTCTACTTCATTATAGTCACAATATTATTTATCAAAGTCTACACTAGTTTTTTGTGCAGAATGTCTAAGGTTGTTTATAGTAGTTTAGGAGAAAAACTAAAGCTATGATTTTTTTATTGATGCAACTAAATATTTTTGTATATTTTGTTGACAAATATCCTCGTAATAGATTTGAAATTCTTATTTAGTTGTGTATATCTAGATGTGTTTGGGGTTGTGCACAATATAACTTGTATGTGAAATATTTATGATTAAATGATTTTGTTGAGTGTTAAAAAATATGTGAAATTATATTTGTGAAGGGACTACATTATTCTGTGGATGAATCATGCTCAAATATAGGTTGTTTGGAAATTGAGTAGTCTATTGCCTTAAAATGTAGTACTATCAAGGTTTTTCTTATATAGTTTCCTTTCTTAATACTAAAGATAATGGATAATATAGATATAATTTTCAAATTTGAAAGGTTTAAAATATATAGAAAATTAAATAAAAATTACTTATAATAGAAAAAGATCTATGATATATTATTACTAGAATTGTAAAGAAACCCCAAGATGTAAATGAAGCAATAAAGAACATGACTAAAGATCATAATTCCACAACACTTATTGGTCTTGATTAATCAAATGAATATTTAAATCAAATTGGTTTATTATAGACATCAAAAGAAATATAGGATACTCTCAAAAAAAAAATTTGTTGACAAGCCTCTAGTGCAAAAATATCTACTAAGAAAAAAATTTCAGAGTAAAGATGAGTAAGGGATATAATATTATTAAACATATAAGTACATTTATCTCTCTCCTTAATAAACTAACATGTGTAAAATCCACAATATTTGATGATGGGGTGAAGGCAATCCTACTACGTGTGATGTCGTCAAGTTTTGATGATATATATTTTTTACCTTGAATAAAATGAATCCTATCCTTGAAACAATAATTTATTCTCTAATTGATGAAGGAAGAAAGGTTAATAAAGCTCATCAAATTATTAAGGAATGTACTTTGGTTGCTAAAAAAAGTTAAACTTCTCAACTAGACAAAAATTTAAATATTTATATTGTCAGAAAAGTGGACATGTACATGTGGATTCCATTTAGCATACCTAAGATTTGATTAATGGAAATTTGAAGAAAAATATTGCTTTTGGTTTAAATGATGGAAAAACACACTTTTAGGGATTTTTAGTAAATACACATGTCTCATTTAATTATGATACTCCATGCCATGTACTAGGAGTTGATACAAGGCTTTTAATTTGGGGAATAAAAGACATTTCAGTAGGCTTGATCCAATAGAGACAAGAGCTTTTATATCATCTAAAGCTAGCTTCTTAACCAGAGACCATTGTTGCATGAGAAGAAACTATATCTGTCTGTACAAAATAGAAGCTTGGGGATCTTTATGTATTTGTGATCCTAAAGAGAAGAGGGAACTTGGAAGCATGATTTCCCTTCTAAGGATAATGTGAGGCTAGACTTGAATATAATTAATGGAAGAAGCACTGAGATGAGATGTGGAATTTTAGAGGAAAGATGTCTCATGTGCAACACTAGAGGCATTAGAAACACCCGAAGTAGATGTAAAGTTTTGGAGGAAATGTGTCTCATCGCATAGGGGAGGTTGGAACACTCATTGTATGAAGATAAATTTAGAATTTATAGTGAGAATCTACATTGATATTATTATTTCTATTTTTTTTTATTGAGAAAATAAGGATTGGTAAATGTATTGGTTATGTAACTATCAATAATAACTATCACTATTTTTTTTATCATAAACCAATATTACATTGAATTACATCCATTTTTCATAAAAGTAAAATGTTAAAAATATTTTTATCTAGTTCTTTCAATAATGGTTTAACTCAAAAAGAAAAGGAACATGCTTCTAATCATTCACATTGATGCCTCTTCAAATTTTCTTAATCTAGAATAACCAAAAAAGTTAGAATTTATGTAATAATAAAATATTACCACCAAATGGACAAGATAATAATGTTACAATACACACAAACACAAGATATCCCAAAAATAAAGTTGGTTCTCCTTTAATTTGATGCTTTTAATTCTAAGTTCTAACATGTTTTCTCCATTTTACCAAACCCTTTTTGATCTACCATGAAATGGAGAAATATTCTATTTAATGACCTCTTTTGATGTTTCTAATAAAATAAGAAAAAATAACCATTTATGACTTTTTTGAAGTTGCTTGAAAAATAGTGAAAAATCATTATCTTACTTTCCCTATATTTAGTACTCTCTCTCTATGTGTGTGTGTGTGTGTGTGTTTGTGTGTTTGTGTGTGTGTGTGTGTGTGTGTGTGTGTGTGTGTGTGTGTGTGTGTGTGTGTGTGTGTGTGTGTGTGTGTGTGTGTGTGTGTGTGTTTGTGTGTGTGTTTGTGTGTGTGTGTGTGTATGTATATGTATATATGTATGTAAGTATGTAAGTATTTATTATCTATTTTACAACCCTTTCTTTATGATCTCATACCAACATGAATATTATCTATTTTGTGAGTGTTGGTTTTAAGACCTATGAAATAGAGAATGCGGTATTTCTCATTCATTTTTATGTATGAAATCCTTTCTTTTGGGTCCTTAATTGACAACTTTTCAATATTCTAGTGATAGGAAAAAATACATTTAGGGTTAGCTAATTTCCATGTCTCAAATATCTATTTAGACACTAGGGCCAACTATAAGGCTATACTCCTTCTTCAAGCTTTGCAAAACCTAGGTGGTTGATCTTTAGATTCATTCATATGGTATTAGTTTCAAAGAATACAATTTTAATCTGTACAAAGTAGATAAAATCCTTATTTCTCCTATACACATGCAATGACAAAGATATGTACTAGAAAATTTTAAAACCTATGAAATCGACAAGATGAGTGAGGATATACTTTCAATTATTGAACGTAAAATAGAAATGTATAATTGATTAAAGTTTTATATCAGAAAAATCCAAATATGCAATAGAAAGAACATGTTTATCCTATAATTAATCAATGCTTTATATATTGGGGAATTCCATATATCACAAACATACATCCATAATACTAGTGGCATATTCCATACATCAAGATAATAGATCTATCCTATCACTTTGTGAATTAGACATTAGTATTCATAAAAACCCTCATACTCATGAAGTATCCTTCTCATGAAACTTGCAACCTTGTCAAATATATTAGGCATTTACTTGGTTCTTTGTTCCAACAACAAAGTATATTGGGACATATAAATTTAAGGAGTTGCAAATAGGAACTTAATACCTTTGTTCCTAAACCACAAAACATTTTAGACAATTAAGATAAGAGACAAGAATCATAATGAAACTAAGAATATTTTTGTTCTTTGTATTCATTTCTTTGAAACAATACATTCAAGATGCATTCAAATAACCCATAGAACTACTAAATAGACTAGAACTATACATAAAACTCCATTAAATCTTGTTCATACAAGAAAATATATTGAGGAATGAATGGTGGGATCTCAACTAGAGCTCTGCTCAATAGTTTGGACAAATAACCAATGATCAACTTGGTGGAATCACATCAATGGAAAAAATGTTTCAATAAACTAGAACCAACCATCAAGAAAGAAAGAAAGATGAAAGATATAAGAGAGGAAAGAAATCCTAGATATGATCTAGAAGTAATGCATGTCCACCTGGATCTCTATCCTTGGCTGCTAAAAAGCTTCTCTCTTCTCTCTACAAATAAAACTAGGATGGAATCTCATCATTGAGCTTCAACAAACTCAAAATATCCCCTCAAACTAATAAGAAACTCTCACTTTGATAAAAACATTAGGTATGCATCTGAAATGATAATAAATCCTTCACTAAGCTAACTTGGAATTGAAAATACATCACCAAGTGCATCTCCACTAACTTTGGTACACACCCAAGTCATCATTTTACCAAAAACCATGTCAAAACTACCATACTAGAATTTAGTTGAAAAATAAGCACCTTGGACAAAACCATGAATATCTTACACATACTACTTCATGTGCTAAAATATACAACAAATCTAGAAGGTTTGTTTTGAGACCTTTCTCTCACTATATAATAGTCATATACTAACTTAATGGAAACACTCAGAAGATCAATTTGAAAATAATGTTCATAACTAGTTCTTAGGTCTATATTTGTCCAAAACTTTAAATTTTCCTTAAGATAAAACGTTATAGTATAATCCTTTTTAATTTAAAATTCTACACTTACTTTGGAAGAATAATAATAAAAATTAATTTTTATGCCTTTATATTTTTCCTCAAATTCTATGTTTGGGTCAAACCTTGAGTTAACCAAGCTTTGACACATAGCAACACCTAATTCATCAATCTCTACTCTATCATCCCCACTTGGGTGTCACATGGCACCCTTTGATTAGATCTCCTTATGCACAATCAATGCCACATCATCACCTTACTAGGCATCTTTCCATGTCACCACTACATGCCATCACCTAATTAGTCTATTTCCTTAGTAGTGACCTCTGACACAATGCCACATGTCGACATCTCATTGATCATTGCATTGTATCTTTGGATAACTAGTGAGAAACTTTATTTTGTAAGAATGCAATGACCCTCAATCTTGTCACATGTTACAATCCTATGTGTTGCTCCTATTGGACATCACATCATCACCCACTGTGACATCTCAACACTTCACTTTGTCACTTTGGTTATCTTCCCTATATCTTTATTTTTTGACATAGTGATGACCATCGATATTGCCACGTATCACAATTCTATGAGTCACATCTTTCACATTCCCACATTATCAACTCCTTAAAATCACCACCATGTGTCACACTATGATTGGTCCACCTAGGTACCATGTGTCAATTTATAGTTTGTCACTCAAATCCATGTCATAATCTCATCATAGTCACCACTCATAAAAGTTTCTTCCCAGTTGCCTTCAACTCACTCTAGGCCCCATGTGTGCATGAGCTCTTATGTTTAATAGTGAATTTCTTTACACACATAATATGCAAACATGACAGTATAGAAATAGTTCTAGATTTCCACCCATGGACAATTTGGGATAAATAATTTTTACTCTCCCTTTGATTTTGAGAGTATAATTACCTCTTTCATCAATATCTCTAGATTTACGTGACCTTGTTATGAATCAATGGAGTCCCATAAAGTTGTTAGCATGTATCTGCATTAACTGGGATACCCTACTCTTTTAATATAGAGAATACCTTTACAATTTATGTGGCATGTGTATGCTACCTACAACTTACACAAGAAGTCAACACTGACTAGAAATGGGTCATAAACACTAGTTACTAATCATGCCCCTTCACAACTCTTCCTCATGGCCTACACTATGTATCTATTGGAAAAGAATAAGACTCTCAACCACAAAAAATACTTCAAAAAATCTACTGGCTAATCTAATACATTGTGAGAAATGAGAGATTGAGCATCAACTAAAGGCTTCTTGAATAAAAGTAACAAGTTGTGTCACCTTTTAGGCTAATTTATCAAAATGACTAAATTTGAGTATTTATATCTAAAAATCAATTTTGTTCAAATATATGGTCTAGATAAATTCATTCTAGTTAAGTTCTATATGGTCTCACACTTTTTCAATCAGAAATGTCTATTAAATGAATATTTTATACTAGTTTGTATCTAATTACTAAAAAAATAAAAATAAAAATAGGAAAGTGACATTTGAATAACTCTTACTATTATATATGATAATTTTTTAATAACATATATAGACCATTTTATAGAGCTCGAAGTCAAGAATATTCTCATATAGAGTTTATAGTTTTCAATTAAGTATAGTATATTGTATTGAAAAATTCTACAAGCATGTATTTTAACACTCAAAAGAATGTTACTTTTGAGAAAGAAAAAAATATTAAATCATATATAAAAAAATTAAAATTAGATGACATTCTAGAGGAGAGAATCCTTTTCTAGAATGTATAATTTTTCTAATGGTTAGAATAGTTTTGTTTTGAAAAACATGGTGGGAGATGAAAACTATTGATTTTAGGTGAGTTGAAAATTCAATCATTATAAAAGAGAAACTATAGGTCTAAATTCAATTTTTATTTTTGATTGTTCTAGCTATATACGTTATCTATAAGATAGTTTGAGATCAAAGGGAAATAAGTTTAGTTACATATAGTTTTGTGGTGGGAACTAGACCCCTAATTCTTAACATTTTTTAGTAGCTAAATTTTTTTCTATAAAAGTTAGGAAAAAATGCTAATTCTTACTCCAAATAATTATTAAAAATTATGATCCAAAAAATCATCAATTTCTACACATTTAATTAGTTTACTTCATTATCAAATTCAAAATAATAATACTAATTTCATGTCACGAAAGGTGAATAGTTATACTAATTTTATGTCAATGAAGGTGAACTATTATACAAAAATGTTTCAAGGGAACTTGAACTTCCATCTCTATTTGACCCCATGGAACCATGTCTACCTCTATCTCTCAGGAGATAATACCCAAACCTTTGAAGTAGTCTTTGTGCCTTGGTAACAAGTGATTCATATATATTTTCTAGAACAACCTTTGGAGATGTTAACAAAACCTCAGCACAAAGATTAGGAGGGAGTGTAGAATGTATTGAAACACTACCCATTTTTCATTTTTTGATCATATAGATGAGCTTCTTTTTATCAAGAACCAGTTACCCTTATTTGGATTCAGAAAGGAAGTATCCCAACTTTTTTGTGCATACCTTTTGTCCCTTGGGTTTTGTGATTTCTTCTAAAGTAATGACTTATCCACAAAATGATGGTATTCCTTTTTTTTTACATTTATGATGCCAATTTTGGCCAAAATGTAGCCTACTTTCCTTAATGCAATCTCTTTACTTGGTGTGGCTAAGATCAATTCTAGGTGCATGCTAAGGGGTGGCTGCATTCAATGGCTCATGTAAAAAGGATGTTTCTAGTGTATTTTGGTTTGGTCAATGCCTTTTATGCTTTTACTTGACTAATAGAATCTACTATAGGGTCCCAACAAGGTGCTAGAAATGGAATATCCAAAATTTGGTTCTAGATGAAGGAAAGCTAGGATGTTGTGGTGAATCTACTTGGTCAATAACTAGGACTAGATCAAGTGTCCCTAAATAGACCCCTAATGACTAGAAACATTGCTATTGGAACTATATGATAGCATAACTAAGTGTTGCAACTAGAAAAGTCTGGTGCTGGTGCTAATTATGGTGGCTCACATATAAGGCTCATCTTTTATTATAGAGATGGGAAATGTTGAACACTAAGATTCAAATAACAACCTCTCAAGTCACATCTTTACATTTTGGCTCATTTCCATTTAAATTTGGTATATTCTTAATTTATATATTGAATTCATTCAACTTAAACATTAATATTCCCCAAATCATTAAATGCACACTTGTTCACTACAAAATACCAAAAAAGGCTTATTAGGTGTCTGGCAAATTGAGAATAGAATGACCTTGTTAATCTACATATTGGAGGGTTGGAATAGTTATTTGGTTTTCATGTAGTATTGAATACTAATTTGGTGAGATAATTCTTTTGTGGAGATGCTTTATTCATCTTGTAGTCTAGCTTTTAGGTACATCAATCCTCTAAATGAGGGACTCAAAAATTCTCTTGAAGAGAAGAAGCAGTTTACCTCTTATATCCTGTGCATTAATATCAAATTTAGATGCTCACCCCAATGATCAAGAATGAAATCCACACTTTTATATTTACTATACAACCCCACACCAAAATTTGAAGGAAAAGGATGACCCTTAACTCACTAAGATGATCAGACTCATTATAATGTATCTTTTACACTCTTCAAATATCATAATGTCTTCTTAGTCTTTTGAAGTTAGTTAGGCCCCATGGTGGGTCCAGCTAAAAATATTTTCAAATTGAAACACTTGAAATCTCAAACTAATCAAATGAATTAATTTCATAATTAGATTCATAATTGATCATTGATGGACCATTAAAACTCATTTTACCACTTTCTACAAATTAACACTACAGGTTTCAAATTACCCAATGAGAACAAGACACATCTAGGGGTAGCTAACTCCCATCCTTAAAATGCCATTTCAAACACTAGACCAACTATAAGGCTTGACCCTTCTTCTACTTTAGGCTCTACAAAACCTAGGCAACTAGACCTCAAATTAAATTAATATGGTACTAGTGCAAAACATATTCCTAAATCTATTAAGTAGATTTAAACCTTATTTCTCCTAATGACTCATGAAATGACATATATTTACAGTAGCTAAATGCAAATCTATGAAATTCACAAGCTGAGTGAGGGCATCCTTTTCAGCTCTTTAGCATGAAAGGGAAAAACATTTGATTAATAATGTTGAATTTAGCAAAACCCCAAGTATTCAACAATAAGAACAAATTGACCTGTAGTTGATCAGTGCCTTATCTATTGAGAAATTCCAAGAATCTAATGCATGCATTTGTGATATCAATGACATATTTCATACAACAAGACATCAGATCTATCCTACCACTTTGTGAATCAAACATCAGTGCTCATTTAGACCTCATTATCATGAAATATCCTTCTCAAATAATCAGCAACCCTATGAAACACATCAAGCATTTATTTGGTCCTTTGATTCCAATGACAAAATATATCAAACATACAACCTTTAGGGGATTCAAATGGGTTTCAATTATTTTCCCCTAGACCACATAAGACTACAAATTATTGAGACAGGAGATGAGAATCAGAATCAAACTAAAGAAATTCTTGCTCATTTATATTCATTTCCTTGAAACAATACATTCAAATGCATGAAATTAAAACATAAAAAAACCTAATAGATCTAAACTTTCAATATTATCTTTCCTATTGCTATTTATAAAAGATAGAATATGTTGAAGAATGTAGTGTCACAATGATGCGAACACATCAAGACTCGAACCCTAGTTTCACAAATTTGAGAGAACTCTAGATTGAAACACACATGGTATCACAACAATGAGTCATTTTTTCTCCAACAATGGATCCTCTACAATGAGAATGAAACATAATGATATAGAGGAAGGAATTCCTAGATATCCTTTATGTCTGACATTTGTCCACTTTTAAAAACCTCCTCAAGAAGTTATAAAAATCTCTCTAATCTCTCTACAACTAGTGAATCAAATCCTCTATCATATTTGAAAATTTGAGCCAATTTATACTAGAATGGGATAATATCCTCAAAATTAATCTAATAGATCTTTTACCATGTGTTTTTACCAAGCCTGTAACTTCATCTTCAATTTTTTTCCATTTCATTGAGAAGGCCCAAAATTTGCATTTCTTCCTATAACTCAAACCAGTGAGCACCTGTGCAAAAAAAAAAACTCCATAATCAAAAAGTTCATCTTCTCCTAGTTTTGGTGATATATAATAAGCCTATATCATATTATTGAGAACTCCTAGAATCTTGATTTGAAAATCGGGCTCCTACTAGGCTTCAAGATTGCATTTGCATAAATATTTGGTCTTTTATAAAGTCTAAACTATATAATTCAAATTTGATTTTAAAGTCTAACCCACATACTTTTTTAGGAAAAAATATTAAAAATTAATATTTTAAAACTTTTGAAATTTTGCTCATTTTTCTACCCCTATCAAAATTGGTTGGTTGCCCTTTTGACATGTGTTATCTTGTGATTGGCACTTTTTTTCTTCATCAACCGACCCCTCCAACTAGGTGCCAGGTGGCATCATTTCATTAGTCCTTTGTTTCACCATGTCACCATGCCATATAATTAGTCGCTATGTTGCTATCCTAGTTAGGATTCTGCCACATCATCAATGACATAGCAACCTTGCAACACATGTCACTCTCTACTACATCATCACCTCAAGAAGTGTGCCATTTCTAAAACCTCTACCACATTTGAGTTCCTGACTCATCCATCTTACCACCAACTTACTGCCATGTGTCAAATTTTTATTGAGTTGCCATGTTGCTATGTTATCCATCGTGCATCTTTGTCTTGACGACATAGTGACAGCTATCAAATGTGCCATGTGTCACAATCTAGTTACCTCTTATCACAGTCTGCTTACCACATGCTACCGTGTGTCAAATTCCAGTTCATCAACTTTATTGTAGCTAGGTCATACACTTCTTTCTCAATGGATTTTGAGGTTTTCTGGTAGGTATCTATGTCACTATCGTAAAACCTCACCATTTTTCAGTAGCAACATGGTGCCTTCCCAGATTTTCAACTTTTTTGGCAAGTTTCAACTTTCCTAGTGACTTGGTCAAAATTTATTACCTTTTTTCTCTAGCTAACTGGGACCCACATGCATGGTTTAGGCTTCAAAAGCCTTTTTCTTGTAGACATTTGACTTTATGTGTGTTGTTGTATTTAAAGAATATAAAGTGGCTTAACCCACTCAATGTGGGACTAAAGGCCTAAAAAAAAATTGCTTTTGTGCTTGAAAGGAAAACTTACCATCTTCATCTGAAAGCTCCTAATGCATTTAATTGATCCTTTAAACATTAATACATCTTAAAACTCACGTCAGGATAATGGATTGGCAAAAAAATGGTATGTGTTTGAAATAGAGAAGATAATAGTCATTTTATTTAAAAATATGCACATCACTGCTCTTCGTATGCACTTTCAAAGGACTCTAGCCCATCAAGACACCATATGTGTTACCTTCTTTTTTCAAATAGGACAAGAGAGGATTCTATCAGGTTAGGGTGGAATGGTCTTAGAGAGTGAGCTTCTAGCTGGTAGGCACCCCTCAACAATCATTGACCCCCATTAGAATAGGCATCAAAATAATATGTCATCTCCAGCTTTAGTTACCCACAACTTTTCCTTATAAGAGTGGGGTAGAGATACATAGAACTAGAACACTGGGTCAATTTCTCTTGATCTCAATACTTTAGACTCAAATGGAGGTAGAGGCCCCTCTTCTACATAGCTCATGGGTGTTTTAGAAGTGGTTTATTTAATTTGAAAAAATATAGACCACTCTGCAAATTGACTTCATTCCAAAATTCAAAATTGGGGTCACATTTTGTGCTTTATCTAATAGACATCTTGAATTATGTTTCCCATTCTCACATCTCTGTAGTGAGTTGTTTGCCTTTATGAGCTATAGCCTCCTTTGATTTGTCTATTCTATGAGAAACTCAATAGCTTCCTTTATGCCATGGAAATCCCTCCTTCATTTGCATATTAATAGATCTCCCTTAGTGACTCCTTTCCTCCATCTGGCAATCTATTTCACAACATTGAATTTTTTGATACAAATTGAGGACAGAATTGACCTACTAAAAAGGCTCTATTCACAGTAAAACCACAACCAATTTCCAACAAAGTAAATCTCTCCATCAACATACTCAAATTAACCCTCGAAACCCTTTCTGGTTTTGAAACTTCTAAGTCATTTCAATTGAGTTGCAATTCTTTTGGCTTTAACAAAATAATTATTAGACAAAGTGCTTTGGAGAGAATCATGGCTTATTTGATTCTTGTCAATTCTGTGAGATTGTTGATTTTTTGAATTGTGAGTCACAATAAGGGAGGAGTCTTGCCAACTCCAATTTGGGGTGCCAGAAAAAAAATTCACTTCTCACTGTAGGCTATATCATAGGAATATTAACTACTTGAGATTGGCTTGAATCAAGTAAAGAATATCTAGGTACTTTAGTTGGGTGATTAGAAAGAAATACAAAAGCCTCATTGGCTCTACCACATGTTGTCTTGCATCTAATTTCCATCTTCCTAGATCAGTCAAAAATGACTATTATAGTTGCAAGGCATCAATATCCATACAGTATAGCTTTGCCAAATACTCCCTCCTAATCCTATATCTAATTCAACTAAGATTTGAAACTAGTAGTGACAAGTAAAGGCAACTACAACATGGAATGTTTCTTTCATCATGGTGTTCTCCCCTATCTTTGAATGATATTGATCTTTTAGTAAAACATATAGATTATAGTTTTGAACTATAGCAATCGATTATCATATCAACGTTCCTTCCTCTCCAAACATCATATCAGTTTGACGGGATTAGTCAAGTCCTAAAGTGGGTCTAGCTAAAAAAATTCATTTTCAAACACCTAACCTTTCAGACTGATACATAGAACATCTAATGCTGATTTGATAAAGAATCAATCAATTTGCATCACTTTTTTAACTTTTTAAAACTTATTTCACCTCTTTCTACAATTGTGGTTTTTGTGTCAGGAGGTCCTTTGACTAGCCTTAAAAATTGATCCAAACAAATAACTGGGCTTTTAAATATGACACACTAATTCTTCGCTCCACACACTTTTACCTCATCAAATATCCTCTCATAATGACATCAGGGTGAAAATATATCAACCTCCAAAGTTTCTTACTTAAAATCACCTGGACATAAACATGTCAAAAAACAACAAAATGCATTTGAAATTAGCTTTGAAAACTGGGCAAATTGACACTTAGAAGAACAAAAACTGAGGTGTTTATTCACTATCATGAGGAGAGTATGAATCTATGATTTAGGATAGTGATGAATAACAAGATGCAAATTTTGAGCACTCAAAGTGAGCTACTAAAAATTTATAGACTAGAGACACTGGCAGAAAAGCTTTTTTTTGCAAATGTAATTGAGCTGAGAAAATGTCTAGATGGATTCTTCAAGACTTGAAAATTGGCACACTTGAAGTATTTACAGAGTAAAACATAGTGGTACAATCCATTTCATCTCACCTATCATGGATCTCAAGTTATGACATCCAGCACTAATACATTTGGTACCAAATTGCAATGGCAGTGCCATTGCAATTTTTTTGTCACAACCTTGTCGTCATCACAATTGCGATGATGACAAGGTTGTGATAGAAAAGCTACAATGGCACTGCCATTGCAATTTGGTACCAAATGTATTAGTGGATCCCAAACAAGGGTACTGATCAATCTACTCATTTTGGAATTTGGAATTGCATTTGAAAATTGATCAAATGGATTCATCATAAGCTCAAAATTGAAATATAGCAAGTCTTTGACCTCTAAAATGTAACACAAAAGGAATTTTCTCATTTTGGTCAACTGATTCAAAGTTATAACAAGTCAAATAGGGCTTCCCAAAATTCAAAACAAATTGCATCAACATGACAACAAATGACCAACTTTGAGGGATTTGAGACCTAATCAAACAGACTTGAAACAAATCAAAATGTGAAATATAGGCTCTTTAGTATGGATAGTAAACACTTCTAAAGTGATGAGTCATGAAACATTACTAGGTGCAAGATATTCAAATGCAAACATGGCCTCCTATCACACTTTGACACTACAACAAAAATGCAAATTTGGAAACTGCTCAAAACAAGACTTCACGAAATGGTTCAAAATGGAAATTTATCATCATGGGATGCATAGACACATTGAATGCAATGTGTTAGAAACATTAAACACCTCTTGGGCTTCTCAAGTACAACCAGGTACAAAAGCATCAAAAAAGCATTTATAGGGCTTGACTTTCTCAATGGTGCTCAAAATTGATGCTTCAATTTTGAGTCCCAACAATGGCTTTGTCTAGGGATGCATGTCCCTTGTAGGCATGGAAAGGGTTTAGATATTTGGAAGAATCAAACCATTCTCAAAATAGTAAAAATTTCTCTCAAATAGCTTTACTAAAAGCAAGGAAACAACTACCTCTACTATGTACAAATGATGGCCCCTAGCCACCGAACTTCAACAAAGCCTCTTACCTCTATCATAGATCTGATTCTCATCTAAACTTTCATGAGGTAAACTTGAAATCCTTCTCCTATCAGTTTCAACAATCAAATTATCATTGTGAATCAACTGACTTGGCAAAACTAAATCTACACCTTGACTTTCATAATGCGTATAAAATCTAGATTCATTTTCAACCACTTGCTCATTATGAAATTTCTAATCAACATACTCAAAAATATCAAACCCAAACTGAAACTCTTATTCATCAAATGAATCATACATGCTATCAGTCCCAAATATGAAGTCATCATATTTAACATGGGGAAAAGGATCACACATACCTTGAAAATGTGCATCCTTATGCATAGTTGGATTGTATTCACATGAGCAATTAGATTTGTACTCACACATACCATCAATGTTAGAATTTGAAACTAATCTAGATTATTCAAATGGTCCTTTGAAATCAAAAATGAATTAGTCATCTCATTAGAATATTCATCATAAAACTCAATACAATGTGCACATCGATCTTCAATAACAACCTTATCAAACACCTTATTCTCAATCTCATGAGATGCAACATCATTATCATTTTCAACATCAAACTTAGAAGAAGAACAATCTGATCTCTTACAGCAGTAGGATAATGTATCATCATTAAGATCATCCTCAACTAAACTTGAACATTCTATGTGTTCTTCAAAAAATGGGTTGATAGTTCCACATAATGATCCTCTTTGAACATTTTGACAAAATATAGGCTAATCATCATTAGGATCTTCATCATATAAAGCATTAGTATACACTTTGAACTCACTATCTATTTCATCTTTAGGGAGACTTTCAACATGTGAAGAAAAATTAGAACTATATGAAGAATCACTTTCTACTCCATCAACGAAGCATGTAGAAAATAGATCAATATAAGTTGCATTATCTTGATGAAGGTGATTCAAATGTCTTGCAAACCAATCATTGTTAGGTGTTGATACATTAACCTCAAAATCATTTTTACAATACTAGTTACTACTACATATATCTTCAAGACATTCATCCATACAACTAACTAATTCATCTTTATAAATGATCTCTTTATCCTCATATTGTGTTGTTAATTCTTCTTCACAACTTTCAACCTCAAGATGATTTGCATAATTCTAAAATGGAACTTCACATTTAGATTTAGAAAGAGAACTCATACTTCTACCATCATAAGAGTGCTTACTTACGTCATTGCTTTCTTCTTCCCAATTTGCATCTAATTCACATGAAGACAAATATGTACTACCATTGTCCTCCTCTTGACTCAAGCAACAACTCTCATTATTGTCTTCACATTATGTTTCTTCACAATGTGTCAGATCAGCAATTTAACCTTCATCAATTGACGCATCACTTCTATTTTCTTCACCCTCATACTAAGATGAGTGCATTTCCTCTTGATGACTAGTTATGTTTTCAACATAATGAAAATCATCAATAGAAGAATTAATGGCTGAACTTATATCTTGCATGAATAACTTGTCAAATGAATCAACTCTATCATCTACTATTGTAATACTAGAAACATGTGGATTAGATTCTACAAGAATAGACTCATCTTTTTGTTGAAACCAATAAACTTCATGTGCACATGTGTTTAATTATGAATTTTCAACAAAATCATCTACGAAAATAGGGATACCTACTTGCTGATCTAAATTTTCCACTTGATTAAGACCTACAGCAGGGGTATTGATAAGCTAATTTGAAATTGAAGCATCAATACCACATTCATCCTTTCTTTCAAACACATTATACCGGAACACATTTCTAAAAAAATGACTTCTAGTCAATCCATATTTTAGATTGTTTTTAATCTCTATAGTAGTCATAAAAGCCTAATATAATTTCTTAGGTTCTTTACCTCTTAATAGGTAACTTATCTTTTTATCAAATGTGTCAAGATAAACCACTAGACACACTTGATCATCCAGCTTATAAATTTCAAGAATTTTATTTAAAATGTTTGCAAATCTAATATTGAATTCAAGAACTAACTCATTACTTCTAATTTGAATCTTCAAGAACTTATCAAAATAATCACAAATGCTTACTCTTTGCCCAAACTGCTTCATGAAAGTTAAAAGTAATTCATCCCAAGATGAAATAATGAAAACCAGCCCCTAGCATCATCCTCTAAAGTTTCAACAAAAAAATTCATATTAATATATTCATTAGCAATTTTAAAATCACCAACCAAGTCACTGAATAACTGAACATGATGACTAGCTAGATTTTCATGGTTCCCACTAAATTTAGATGAATACTTTCTGAGGTTATGTGGCATAGGGTTTGGGAAACCATGAATTCCATCAAAACATAATGGCATGTATCATTTGGTAGAAATAGATCTACAAATTTTATAAATGGATTGCATACTAGGTGAAGGGAAATTTTCCATTTCTAACAAACTTATAATTCATTCACCAAAGTTACCTT
This sequence comes from Cupressus sempervirens, assembly GCA_028749045.1. Taxonomy (NCBI): domain Eukaryota; kingdom Viridiplantae; phylum Streptophyta; class Pinopsida; order Cupressales; family Cupressaceae; genus Cupressus; species Cupressus sempervirens. The sequence goes on from CM053793.1 coordinate 801,008,131, forward strand.
CAGAATTCATTACTTGCAGCAAATCTAAAATTCTTTCTACCAATTTAAACTCTGATCATACTTCAAGATATGAAAACACTTGGTGAATCTATTCTTCACAAAGTATTTTGAGATACATCAAACCAATCTCCTACTTAGTGCTGAAATTATCACTTGACAAAGAAAATTTTGTGGAGATTAATTTCATGGAAATGAAATCTCATGAAAGTGGCTTTAGTGTTGCTGCACAAAAACATTGATTTGCTGATTGGCATAGGTTTTAATTTTAATTCTTCACACCACTAATAAAATCCTTGTAGAGTAGCCTTCTCCTTGAGGAGAACCAAATGAAATCACTACTGTGATTCATTTTTAACATTCAAAACTTCTTATGATAGCAGATAACATACAACACTTCAAAACTCATTAGTCAGGAACTCATAGACTCTCTCTTCTTGTCTAAAACTTAACATAACTTTCATATTTGCATTACCAAGCTGAAAAATCTTTGAAAGCATTTAAATATTATCAATCTACACTGGTCCAAAGATCCTTCAGAGAGTTACCACTCACAATTGTGAGAAAGATTTCAAAACATGATTCATAGTATGAAGAATCTAACCTAGATTTTCAACTTGTAGAACTTTGCAAATCATTAAGCACTTAGAAGAGAGAAACCACCTTTACACAATTCTAACTCTAAAATTACAATAGTAATTTGAAAACAACAACCGAATGAATTGCCTAAAGATGAACACTCTTTAGCAATACAATTTACATTTAACATCAAAGTTACTGCTAAACATGGATAAAAATTTACTAGGGAACACGAATCTTTAGAAAAGAAATGGAAAACCTTTCATGACATTGCTACTATAGAAAATTATTCTTACTATATTAAATCTTTTCAAATTCTCAACGTTTGTCAATCATACAGAAAAATGCTATTTATACCAGAGATTCCAATACTTCTAATAATGAATTTCTTCATAGATTCCCCAATAGAGTCACCATTTTGTTGGTGTTTTGAAATGCTACAGGTTTCAAATTACCCTAATGAGAACAAGACACAGCTAGGGGCAGCTAACTTCCATCTTTAATATGTCATTTTAGACACTAGGCCAACTATAAGGCTTGACCCTTCTTCTACTTCAGGCTCTACAAAACCTAGGTGGGTGGACCTCAGATTCAATTAATATGGTACAAGTGCAAAAACATATTCTTGAATCTATTAAGAAAATTTAACCTTTATTTCTCCTAATGACTTATGCAATAACATCTATCTACGGTAGCTAAATGCAAGTCTATGAAATTCACAAGCTGAGTGAGGGCATCCTTTTTAGCTCTTCAACATGAAAGGGAAAATCATTTGATTAATAATGTTGAGTTCAACAAAACCCCAAGTATGTAGCAGTAAGAACAAATTGATCCTGTAGCTGATCAGTGCCTTATCTATTGGGAAATTTCATGAATCTAATGCATGCATCTATGATATCAATGACATATTTCATATGCCAAGACATTAGATCTATCCTATCACTCTGTGAATTAGACATCAATATTCATTTAGACCTCATTCTCATGAAATATCCCTCTCAAATAATCAGCAACCCTATCAAAAAAATCAAGCATTTACTTGGCCCTTTGTTCCAACAACAAAATATATCAAACATACAACCTTATGGGGATGCAAATGGGTATTAGTTCTTTGCCTCTAGACCACATAAGAATTTAGATTATTGAGATAAGAGATGAGAATTAGAATGAAACTAAAGAAATTCTTGCTCATTTGTATTCATTTCCTTGAAACAATACATTCATATGTGTTGGGACAAAAAATTATATGCTTTATTTTTAGTCCCATTTCAAATAATTTGATAAATCAAGTCCCATGAATGCTTGTGTAATCAACTATATATTTAAAGCCCTTAAGGTGTTCAATGTTTCTAATACCTTTCATTCAGTTTGCCTAAACGTTCCATGATGATAATTTGTCATTTTGAGTTATCTGGAAAAGCCTTATGTTTGAACCAATCCTAAATGTACTTTTTACCCCAATTAATATGTAGAATCAAGTCAAGAACCTATTACTTTATGCCATTTTGGCACATCTTTTGAAATCCTTTAGCCCCTTCTCAAATTATTCCTTAGGGCATGCCTTTTAAACCTTAGGCAAGTATGAAATAATGTTTTGATTAAATCTATTTTAAGTTTAAGGTAATCATGGTTTACGTGGTTTTAAATCTAAAAGAGTTGCATTTCAAACTTACCATGTAAGTCTTGATGATCGTTGATCTTGTTCAAATCGACGGACCATGCATTCCCACATTTTTGAGATGTGAGGCCATTACAAAATGTGAGGAAGCGTGAAGATGACACGTAGCACAGTCTGATTATATGGGTCCAAGATATTTCAAAGGTTGACTCACCGATGATCTTGGGTAGATCAATGGTTGTCGCTTGTCCACAAGATGAAGATGAGCATGGTTTAAACAAAGTGGGCAAGTGCGTAAGTGACATCTGTCCCTTGTGAAGACACAAGGGGGTATTCATATGAGTGAAGGGGAAAAGTTATGAATGTCGTCGATCTGTGAGAGATCGATGGATGAGGAATACCCACATTTTCAAGATGCGAGGCAAATAAATATTGCAAGAATGCCACTTTGTGACATGTGGCATAGTGGGACCAAGCATGGAAGTAATGATGTCATAGGCACCAAATTTTTGAATTTCGTGGTTAGATTTGTTAGAGCACATGCATTAAAATGTGATTTCTCATTGGTCAGGATCATTGTAGTGGGCTGCATAATATTGAAATTTTGAATCATCGTCGATTTAAGCCAACATCAAGGGCTAGCATTTTCTTGCATTATTTAATCTCAATATGTTTTTAATAGTGCAGGTAAACAGGTTGTGGACACGTATCGCAATTGACCAAGTCATGCCATTTTGAAATGCCATGTGTTTTGTGATAAAGGAACAGTGCAATGGTTATTGAGCATTTTTTCATCAACTGTTGATCTTCTCTAGATTGACAAAGGGCACTGGCTCACTTTATCAATATGTAGGGAGATTAAGGATAGCGAGAATGCATCGTAAAGACACATGTCCTTGGTGATATCAAGTCTTGCCTTATGAGCTTACACAGATCTTTCTCGGCCATTGATCCTAGTCAAATTAATGGTTGATGCATTTCTGCTTTTTGAAGATGCTCCCAAGAAAAGAAATGCGAGAATGTGCAAGCCTGACATGTGGGGCAAACTCAGGTCATTGATTCAATTTAGATCTACGGCTCTTGCACATTTGCATTTCTTAGAAACAAGAAACACCAACTAAAAGAGGAATTGCACACATGGCTAATTATGATTGGGTTATTTCAGACCAGCTTGTCTAATGGATTTTGAAGTCATCATGCTCACAGTTTTGACTTGTAAAATCTTCAAGATTGACGGTGCATATTTTACTATTGAAGGTGGTGTCTTTTGTACATTAATGAGAGTTCAAAACCTTTGCATGTCAAAGTGAAGAACAGAGTGTAACAGGTTAGATTTTCCCAATTTCAACTTGTGCAAGTAGAAATTCATGAGTCACCTTTGAATGAAAATAATTACTGTTGGGATTGAGATAAATCTGGCACGAGTGTCAAGGAGTTGGCTCAAGGATAAAGTGCAAAGTTACAAAGATAAAAAGAAAAAGCCTTAGGTAAGTTTGTGTACCATAGTCTCTACATTTTTCAGTCTTGGTGATTTATTCAAAAGATGTTTCTAAAGATTTCACTAAGTCCGAGGGTATGGATAGTGGAAGGATTGCTTGTTAAGAGTAATTGGTTCTGGTGCACTGATGCTTTCAAAAATGATTTATTTATTTTCAAAGGATGGTTTGCAAAAGGAAAACGGTTAGCTTCATATGCCTGTGTATGGTTTTTTGATAGAGGAAAGCTAGTAATTAGGTGTCGTAGTCAAGTCACCAAGGTGGTAAGAAGAACAAGGAATAGACTTGGTAAGCTAACAACCTTTTCAGCAGTAACATCATCTTTTTAAAAAAATTTCAAAGCATCTTAGTTTGATGCTAGGGTAGAAAAAATATTTGAGACCCTATGCATAGTTTTGGAAGAGGGTGAGGAAGATTTTATACCCTTGGGTATAGTCTTTTTCATTTTTTGTGCGCGTACCCCCTTCTTGTGTCAATGGATGGAAAATTTTGGTAGGAAGTTGGTTAAGGAAGTAGATGTGGCTGGAGATCAGAAGATCCCTATTTTTTAATTTTTAATAGCCACATTGTTTTTTGGCTTTTTTACTGCATGCTAAATAATGATTCTATTATTTTTGAAGCCTGGCATGATCAGTAAAGAGTGGGAAGTAAAGATGATTCTCATTCAGTAGTCATCTTGACAAAACCCAGAGGCCTAGGTTGGTGCATATTTTTCAGAGTTGATTTTGTCATTGTTGGGGCAGTCTTAGTAGTTGCGCACACAACAAATTAGTGGTACAGCCAAATCAGCAAAAAGTTGTAACAGAAAGGAGCCTACAAGAGAATATTTGATCTACATGATGTTCTGTTAATCATTCTTCTTATTTTTATGTTATAAACTTGTGATATCTTTTGCAAGGGGACACTTGTCAATTCTCGATGCCTGAAGCTTGTTGCCTCTCACAGTATTTAAGTGAGATTCTAGGGCTAGAGAAAGGGTTGTTGGTTGGTTTTCAATTTCTAGTTCTTGGAGCTTTGCTCAGGCTGTAAAGGCCACACACCTAGAATATCTTGTATGAACAACATATGGATTTTATAGATAGTTCTGATACAGTAGTGTGATCTTGTATTTTTTTTTATGCATTCCTAATGTACTTATTTCAAGGAGATAAATACAATGTGTAGAAGGTTTTGAATTTAAATATAATTCTATCTCCTTTCTTGTTGAATTTGTAATTTTATATGTTCAAGAACAAAGAGCTTGAACCTATTTGCAATCACCCAGTTGTATGTTTTGAATATTGCTTGCCTTTGACTCAAGGAGTCATATAATTGCTTGTGGTTTCAGAAAAGGTTGTAGATTCATTAAGAAGAATGTGTGAAAATATGGAATTATATTGGATATTTTTGTCTAATTCATAAAGTGAACAGACTGAACATGAATGTCTCAACATATGCCATATGTTGATTAATGTTCAAGGATGCATAATTCTAAAGTATAAGACTACCCTAATGGATAAGGCACTGGTCATTTATAGGATCACTAAGTTTTGCTGCATATTGGGCATGTTGTCTTTTCTCAATATAAATCAATCCTTTTTCCCTTCATGTTGAAGTGGACATAAAATTTTAAACCCTCACTCAGTTTATGAATAATATAGGTTTGCACCTAGCTAAATTGTAGAATCTATGTTTTTTCATAAGCCACTAGGAGATATAAGGGGTTTTCATCTGCTATCATAGATCCTGATTATGTTTATTACACTGGTTCCATATGTCAGATCTAAAGAGGTTCACCCACCTAGGTTTTGCAGAGCCTAAAGTAGAAGAAGGGTCATGCCTTATAGTTGGCCTTGTGTCTAAAATGATATGTTGATAACAGGAGTTAGCTGCCCCTCGATGTGTCATGTTCTCATGGGGATAATTGAAAACCCTACAACATTTTCAAACACCAAAAAAATGGCGACTCTGCTAGGGATGTATTGAATCAGATTTAAGACAAACCTTGAGAATTTGAAAAGAAGAGATTCAATATAGCAGGAGAAGTGAATTAAAAGGTTTTAGCCGTAAGTTCTCTGATGTTCTTTCTAGTTTTCTTACTCCAAATCATGCACCCCAATATGTTTTATCCACTTGCAATAGTAACTCAATGGTTGAGTTCAGCTTGTGTTGTTACTGAGTTTTATTCAATTCATCCAATTGTTGTTTTCAATAGTGTTGTTGCAATTTTAGAGTCAGGGGTGATCAAAAGTTTCTCTCTCTTCAAGGTGTTTGGTGATTTTCAAATTTTCAAGTTGAATTTTTAGTTCAGATCTATATTGTTATGAATCATGTTTAAAATATTTCTCACAATAGTGAGTGGTGACTCTATCTAAAGGATCTCTAAATCTTTGTAGATCAGTGATGTATAAATTGTTTTCAAGAGTTTTTAGTGGAATCAAGCAGATCTGAAAGTTAGGTGAATTTGCAAGCAAGAAGAGAGATCTATTATAAGTTTCTGATTAATAAGTCTGGAAGTGTTGTTTGATTTTATGTTATAAAATTCTTTGAAATGATAAAAGATGAATCATAGTATTGATTTAATTTAATTCTCCTCAAGGAGATGGTGACTCTATAAGGTTATGATCAGTGGTGTAAATAATTCAGATTAACACTATGCCAATCAGCAGATCAATGGTTTTAGGTAGCAACACTTGAGGTATGTCATTTTCATGATGTTTCTCATCATGAAAGAAAGAAAGTTTTACATATGTGTTCTTTGTCAAGTGCAATTTTAGCACTAAGAAGAGGAGAATGGTTTTAATGTTATACATGTCATTGGATTGAATTTCAGTCAGTTGTTTTTAAGTTTTTGAAGTGTGTTCAAAGTTCATGGGTAGAAGGGTATAGATCTGCTGCTAATTATAAATCAAAAGTTATTATAGGTAAATGAGGTTCAAATTTGTTAAGAATGTCAAGATTCATTTCACCTAATATGCAGTTGGTTAATGAAATGCCTAGATCCATTTCTACCAAACGGTATATGATATTGAGTTTCAATGGTATTCATGGTTTCCCGAATGTCATTCTTAATGATGTTAGGAAAATTTTGCCTAAGTTTAGTGGAAACCATCTTGTTTCAGCTAGTCAGCATGTTCAAGTTTTCAGTGACTTGATGGGTGACTATGAAATTGCTCATGAAGATGTTCAGATGAAGTTGTTTGTTCAGACTTTAGAAGATGATGCTAGGGACTAGTTTTCATTTTTACCAGCATGTTCAATTTCATCCTGAGATGAGTTACTGTCAGCCTTCATGATGCAGTTCGGGGAAAGAATAAGCATCTCTGATTATTTTGATAAGTTTTTGAATATCCAAGTCAGGAATGGTGAGTTAGTTCTTGAGTTTAATATTAGATTTGCTAAGGTTTTAAATGAAATTCCTGAAAATTACAAACTGGATGATCAAATGTGTTTAGTGGTTTATCTCGGTGCATTTGATAGGAAGATGAACTCTTTGTTGAGAGATAAAGAACCCAAGACTTTGGATCAGGCATTCATGACAGCTATAAAGATTGAGAATAACATAAAATATGGCTTAACTCAAAGTCACTTCTCTATAAATATTTTCTTGCAAGATGAGATGCAAAGGAAAAATCAATGTCATATAGAATGTTTAATTTTAGATCAGCAAATAAGTACCCCTGCTATTGTAAATAGCTTTTTTGAAGATTCAAAAATAAAAACATGTGAACATGAAATATCTTTATTGCAAAAAAGAAATGATTCCATTCATGCAGAATTGAATGCACATGTGTATGGTGTTACAATAGCGAATGAGAGAGTTGATTCACTTAATGAGTTATGCATGCAAGATATAAATCTGGTCATTCATTTTCCCATTGATGATTTGCACTCTATTAAAAACATAATGAATCAAGAAGAGGAAATTTATTTATCTTGGTATGAGGATGAAGAACCGGGAAGTGATGCATTAAGTGATAAAGATGAAATTTCTTATCCGACATATTGTGAAGAAGCATCATGTGAAGACAATGGTGAGACTTGTTTCTCAAGTCAAGAAGAGGATTGTGATAGTACATATGCATCTTCATGTGAATCAGATGCTGATTGGGAAGAAGAGAGCAATGACAAAAGTGAGTGTTCTCTTACTAGTAAAGGTATGAGTACTATTTCCAAATCTAAAAGTGAGTGTCCATTTTAGAATTGTGTAAATCAGTTTGAGATTGAAAGTTATGAAGAAAATGTATCTACACAATATGAAGAAAAAGAGGTTATTTATAAGGACATATTACCTAATTATGTAGAAGAATATCTTGAGGATGCATATGGTGATGATCAGTATATGAGTGATCCTAAGATTAATGCATCAACACCTATTAATCAAATAAATGATGATTTTCTTGCAAGACATTTGAATCACCTACATGAAGACAATGAAAATAAATTTGATTTATATTCTACATGCTTCTTTGATGGAGTTGATAGTGTGTCCTCTTTTGATGATTCTATTTTTTCTTTTTCATATGCTGAAAATGACAGTGATGTTAGAGATGGTTTTAAAGTTTTTACTAATCCATTATATGGTGAGGAGTTTGACATTGATCAGCACATCACTTGTCCTAATGTCTACAAAGGCGCTTTATATGGAGTTATCAATCCTCTTTTTCAAGAACACATGGAAGTTTTAGATTTAGAAGGGAATAAGTTTAATGATTATACTTTGTCTTACTGCTGTAAGAAGTCAGAATTTTCCTCTTCCAAATATGATAGTGAATATGATCATGATATTTCATCTGATTATGATAAAAAGGTGTTTGATGAGACAGTTATTGAAAATTTGACTGTACCTTGCAATGATTTTTATGATGAATATTTTAATGTGGTGACTAATCCACTTGCTGATTTTAGAGAATCATTTGAAGATGCCAGATTAGTTTCAGATGTTGATATTGATGATATGTGTGAGTACAAATCAGATTATTCATTTGATTCCTATCTGGTTTTACAAAAGGATACACATTTTGAAGGTATGAGTGGTCTTTTCCCCCAAGTTGAATATGAAGCCTTCATATTTGAGAATGATAGCATGCATGAGCCATTAAATGAAGAGAGTTTTCAGTTTCAGTCTAATATGTTCAAGCATGCTGATCATTATTTTCATAATGAGCTAATGGTTGAAGATGAAGTAAGTTTTTATATGCATTTTGAAAGTAAGAGTGATGATTTTTTTTTTCCAAGTGATTTGTTATATGATGATAACATGACTGGTGAAACTAATAGGAGAAGAAATTTTAGTTTACCTCATGAAAGTTCAGATGAGAATCATGTTTATGATAGAGGTAACTAATTTTGGTGAAGTTCGGTGGCCCAGTGCCATCATGTGTACATAATTACAAAAGTAGTAGTTGTTCCCCTACTTTAAATAAGCTGTTCGAGAGAAGTTTTCAAGTTTTTTGGAGTGGTCTGCTTCTCCCAAAGATCTAAAATCTGGCCATGCCTGCAAGGGGCATGCATCCCCAAACAGAGCCACTGTTGGGACAAAAAATTATATGCTTCATTTTTAGTCCCATTTCAAATAATTTGATAAATCAAGTCCCATAAATGCTTGTGTAATCGACTGTACATTTAAATCCCTTAAGGTGTTCAATGTTTCTGATACCTTTCATTCAATTTGCCTAAATGTTCCATGATGATAATTTTTCATTCTGAGTTATCTGACAAAGCCTTATGTTTGAACCAATCTTAAATCTGCTTTCTACCCCAATTAATATGCAAAATCCAGTCAAGAACCTATTACTTTATGCCATTTTGCCACATTTTTTGAAATTATTTAGCCCCTTCTCAAATTCTTGCTCAGGGCATGCCTTTTAAACATTAGGTAAGTATGAAATAATGTTTTGATTAAATCTATTTTAAGTTTAAGGTAATCATGGTTTACATGGTTTTAAATCTAAAAGAGTTGCATTTCAAACTTACCATGCAAGTCTCAGTGATCGTTGATCTTGTTCAGATCGACAGACCATGCATTCCTGCATTTTTGAGATGTGAGGCCATTACAAAATGTGGGGAAGTGCAAAGAGGGCACGTAGCACAGTCTGATTACATGGGTCGAAGATATTTCAAAGGTTGACTCACCGATGATCTTGGGTACATCAACGGTTGCTGCTTGCCTGCAAGATGAAGATGAGCATGGTTTAAACAAAGTGGGCAAGCACGTAAGTGATATTTGTCCCTTGTGAAGACACAAGGGGGTATTCGTACGAGTGAAGGGGACAAGCTATGAACTTTGTCGATCTGTGAGAGATCGATAGATGAGGCATACCCACATTTCCAAGATGCGACGCAGATAAATATTGTAGGAATGTCACTTTGTGACGTGTGGCATAGTGGGACCAAGCGTGGAAGTAACGATGTCATGGGCACAAAAGTTTTGAATGCCGCAATCAAGTTTGTCAGAGCACATGCATTAAAAGGTGATTTCTCATTCATCATGATCATTGTAGTGGACCGCCAAATATTGAAATTTTGAATCAGCATTGATTTAAGTCAGCATCAAGGGCTAGCATTTGCCCGCATTATTTAATCTCAATATGTTTTTAATAATGCAGGTAAATAGGTTGTGGACACATATCAAAATTGACCAAGTCATGCCATTTTGAAATGCCACGTGTTTTGTGATAAAGGAACAGTGCAATGGTTATTGAGTAGTTTTTCATCAACCGTTGATCTTCTTTAGATCGACAAAGGGTGCTAGCCCGCTTTATCAACATGTAGGGAGATTAAGGAAAGTGGGAATGTGTCATAAAGACATGTGTCCCCAGTGATATCAAGTCCTACCTTATGAGCTTACACAAATCTTTCTTGGCCATTGATCCTAGTCAAATTAATGGCTGGTGCATTTTCACTTTTTGAAGATGCTCGCAAGATAAGAAATGCGAGAATGCACAAGCATGACACATGGGGCGGACTCAGGTCATTGATTCAATTCAGATCTATGGATCTTACACATTTTCATTTCTTAGAAGCAAGAAGTGCCAACTAAAAGAGAAATTGCACACATGGCTAATTATGATTAGGTTATTCTGGACTAGCTTGTCTAATGGATTTTGAAGTTAGCATGCTCACAGTTTTGACTTGTAAGATCCTCAAGATCAACAATGCATATTTTAATATTGAAGGTGGTGTCATTTTGCACATTAATAAGACTTGAAAACCTTCATGTGTGAAAGTGAAGAACAGAGTGTAACAATTAAGATTTTCCCAATTTTAACTTGTGTGAGTAGAAATTCATGAGTCACCTCTGAACAAAAATAATTACTGCTGGGATTGAGATAAATTTAGCATGAGTGTCAAGTAGTTGGCTCAAGGATAAAGTGTAGAGTTACAGAGATGAAAAGAAAAAGTCTCAAGTAAGTTTGTGTACCATAGTCTCTACATTTTTTAGTCTTGGTGATTTATTCAAAAGATGTTTCTAAAGATTTCACTAAGTCTGAGGGTATGGATAGCGGAAGGATTGCTTGTTAAGAGTAATTGGTTCTGGGGCACTAATGTTTTGAAAAATGATTTATTTATTTTCAAAGCATGGTTCGCAAAAAGAAAAAGGTTAGCTCCATATGCCTATGTATGGTTTTTTGATAGAGGAAAGCTAGTAATTAGGTGTTGTAGTCAAGTCACCAAGGTGGTAAGAAGAACAAGGAATAGAGTTGGTAAGCTAACAACCTTTTCAAAAATAACATCATCTTTTAAACAAATTTTCAAAGCATATTAGTTTGATGCCAAGGTAGAAGAAATATTTGAGACCCTGTGCATAGTTTTGGAAGAGGGTGAGGAAGATTTTATACCCTTGGCTATAGTCCTTTTCATTTTTTGTATGCATACCCCCTTCTTGTGTCAGTGGATGGAAAATTTTTGCAGGAAGTTGGTTAAGGAAGCAGACATTACTGGAGATTAGAGGATCCCTATTTTGTCATTTTTATTAGCCACATTGTTTTTCGGCTTCTATACTGCATGCTAAGTAATGATTCTATTATTTTTGAAGCCTGGAATGATTAGTAAAGAGTCAGAAGTAAAGATGATTCTCATTCAGTAGTCATCTTGACAAAACCCACGAGCTTGGGTTGGTGTGTATTTTTCAGAGTTGATTTTTTCATTGATAGGGTGGTCTTAGCAGTTGTGCACACAAAAAATCAGTGGTAGAGCCGAATCAGCAAAAAACTTGTAATAGAAAGGAGCCTACAGGAGAATATTTGATCTACGTGATGTTCTATTAACCATTCTTCTTCTTTTTCTGCTATAAACTTGTGATATCTTTTTTAAGGGGACACTTGTCAGTTCTTGACACCTAAAGCTTGTTGCATCTCACAGTATTTAAGTGAGATTCCAGGGCTAGAGAAAGGGTTGTTGGTTGGTTTTCAATTTCTAGTTCTTGGAGCTCTGCTTAGGCTGTGAAGGCCACACACCCAACATATCTTTTATGAACAACATATGGACTTCATAGATAGTTCTAATCCAGTAGTGTGATCTTGTATTTTGTTTTATGCATTCCTAATGTACTTATTTCAAGGAGATAAATACAATGTGTAGAAGGTTTTGAGTTTCAATATAATTCTGTCTCCTTTCTTATTGAATTTGTAATTTTATATGTTCAAGAACAAAGAGCTTGTACCTATTTGCAATTGCTCAGTTATATGTTTTGAAGTTTGCTTGCCTTTGACTCAAGGAGTCATATAATTGCTTGTGGTTTCAGATAAGGTTGCAGATTTATTAAGAAGGATGTGTGAAAATATGGAATTATATTGGATATTTTTGTCTAATTCATAAAGTGAATAGACTAAACATGAATGTCTCAACATATGCCATATGTTGGTTAATGTTCAAGGATGCATAATTCTAAAGTATAAGATTTCCCTAATGGATAAGGCACTATTCATTTATAGGATCACTAAGTTTTTTTTGCATATTGGACATGTTGTCTTTTCTCAATATAAATCAATCCTTTTTCCCTTCATGTTGAACTGGACATAAAATTTTAAACCCTCACTTAGTTTATGAATAATATAGGTTTGCACCTAGCTATTGTAGAATCTATGTTGTTTCATAAGCCACTAGGAGATATAAGGGGTTTCCATCTACTATCATAGATCCTAATTATGTTTATTACACTGGTTCCATATGTCAAATCTAAAGAGGTTCACTCGCCTAGGTTTTGCAGAGCCTGAAGTAGAAGAAGGGTCATGCCTTATAGTTGGGCCTATGTCAGAAATGATATGTTGATAATGGGAGTTAGCTGCCCCTAGATGTGTCATGTTCTCATGGGGATAATTGAAAACCCTGCAATATTTTCAAACACCAAGAATATGCATGAAATCAAAACATAAAAACACCTAATATATCTAAACTTTCTATATTATCTTTCCTTCAGGTATTCATACAAGAGAGAATTTGTTGAAGAATGCAGTGTCATAGTGATGGGAACACATCAAGATTGGACCCTTAGTTTCACAAATCTAAGAGAACTCTCGATTGAAACACACATGGTATCACAAAAATGATTCATTTTTTCTCCAAAATTGGAACCTCTACACTAAGAAACAAAGAAAATGATATAGAGGAAGGAATTCTTAGATTTTCCCTATGTCCAACATCTGTCCACTTGAAAACCTCCTCAAGAAGTTAAAAGAATCTCTCTAATCTCTCTCTATAATTGGTGAATCAAACCCTCCATCATAATTGAAAATTGGAGCCAAATTATACCATAATGGCATAATATCCTCAAAATTAATCCAATAGACCTTTTACCATTTGTTTTTACCAAGCCTAGAACTTCATCTCCAAATTTTTCCCATTTCACTAAGAAGGCCCAAAATTTACATTTCTACCTATAACTTGAACTAGTGAGCACCTATGCAAAAACAAACTCCATAATTGAAAATTTTGTCTTCTCCCAGTTCTGTGATATATAATAAGCCTATATCTACTTATTGAGAACTCCCAGAATCTTGATTTTAAAATCAAGCTCCTACAAGGCTTCAAGATTGCATTTGAATGAATATTTGATCTTTTATAAAGTTTGAACTATATAATAATTTAAATTTGATTTTAAAATATGACCCACATACTTTTTTGGGAAAATATATTAAAAAAATAATCTTTATAATTTTTGAAATTTCCCTCATTTTTCTATCCAGGTCAAATTTGGTTGACTGCCCTTTTAACAAGTGTCATCATGTGATTGGCCGATTTTTTCTTTGTCAACTGACCCCTCCAATTGGGCACCACATGGCATCATTTCATTGGTCCTCTATTTTTCCATGTCACTATGCCATGTCATCAGTCGCTATGTCGCTATCCTAGTCAGCATTCCACCACATTATCAATGACATAGCAACCTTGTAACATGTGTCACTCTCTGCCATGTCAGGATGTCAAGAAGCATGCCATATATAAAATCTTTGCCAAATATCAGTTCTTGACTTTTCCATCTTACTACCAACTCACTACCACATCTCAACTTTTTATTGAGTTGCCATGTTGCTAACTTATCCTCATACGTATTTTTCTTGATGACATAGTGATAGCTGTCGAATACACCATGTATCACAATCTGGTGACCTCTAATCTTGATCTACCACATCACCTTTGATTACAGCCTCCTTGCCACATGCTACCATTGGTTAGATTTTGGTTTTTCAACTCTACTATAGTTGGGTCCCACACTTCTTTCTTGCTAGATTTCAAAGTTTTTTAGCAAGTCGCTATGTCACTATTGGAAAACTGCGTTGTTTTCTAGTAGCGACATGATGTCTTCCTAGATTTTAAACTTTTTTGGTGAGATTCAACTTTCCTGTAAACTTGGTCAAAATTTATGACCTTTTTCCTCTAGTGGACTTAGACCCAGGTGTATGGTTTGGGCTTCAGAAGCCTTTGTCTTGTAGACATCTAACTTTATGTGTGCTATTGTATTTAAAGAATATAAAGAGCCTTAACCCAATCAATTTGGGACTAAAGGCCTTAAACAAAATTGCTCCTACGCTTGAAAGGAAAACTTATGAAATTCATTTGAAAGGTCCCCATGCATTTATTTGATCCTTTAAACATTAATGCATCTTAAAACTCACATCAGGCTAATGGATTGACAAAAAGATGGTATGCATTTGAAATAAAGAAGGAAATAATCATTTTATTTAAAAATCTAAACATCACTGCTCTTCATCTACACTTTTCAAAGGACTCTAGCCCATCGAGACACTACATGTGTTACCTTTTTTTCTTCAAATGGGATAAGAGAGGATTCCATCAAGTCAGGGTAGAATGGTCTTGAAGAATGAGCTTCCAGCTTGTGGGCACCGCTCAACAATCATGGACCCCATTAGAATATAGGCATCAAAATAATCCATCATCTCCATCTTTAGTTACTCAAAACTTTTCCTTATAGGAGTGGGCTAGAGATACATAGAACCAAAACACTAGGTCAATTGCTCTCAGTCTTGGTAATTCAGACTCGAACGGAGGTAGAGGCCCCTCATCTACATAGCTCATGGGTGTTTTAGAAGTGGTTGATTTAATTTGAAAAATATAGACCACTCTACAAATCAACTTCATTCTAAAACTCAAAATTGGCATCACATTTTGTGCTTGATCTGGCAAAAATCCCCAATTAGGTTTCCCACTCTGACATCTTCTGTACCATGAGCTATTCATCTTTATGATCTACAAATTCTTTTGCTTTGTCTATTCTATCGAAAACTCAATGACTTCCTTTATACCATGGAAATCCCTACTTGATTTGTGTATTAATATCTCTCCCTCTTTCCGTAGCTTAGTGACCCTTTTCCTCCATGTGACAATCTCTTTCATAATGTGGGGCTCTTTGTATGCTATCATGACCTTCCACCATAGTTGGCCCCTACATGTAGTTTATGTATGACATCCTCTACTTTTTAGATCTCCCCTTGCATTGAATTTCCATCACTTGCACTCAACTCTTGACAAGCAACAACATCATCCCTATCAACAACTAGTTCTTCTAGCTATCTGGCAGCTACAAAATGAAAGAAATCGGGCTTGTTTTCAAGTATGTTACTCAAAAACTTTCCTATAGGAGACTGGACCTCAAGTGGTGCTAGGTGACTGCTTTCATTACATTTGGGAAGCTTTGATCTAGAAATATATAGATTACACATTATTTTGCATCAGTTATCACATTGGAGGAGCTACTTTCCAATAACTTTCTTGTAGGAGACTGGACCTTAAGTGGTGCTAGATGACTGCTTTCATTGCATTTGGGAAGCTTTGGTCTAGAAATCGATAGATTACACATTATTTTGCATTAGTTATCACATTGGAGGAGCTACTTTCCAAATCTTTTTCTTGATCATTGTAAGCCAGTGAATGCATGAAGAAACATTGAAATTTTTTATACAAATTGATGACAGAATTGGCCTACTGAAAGGGCACTATTCACAATGAAACCATGACCAATCACCAATGAAGTAAATCTCTCCATTAACATAATCAAACTAACCCTTGAAACCCTTTCTTAAATCCTTTTTAGTTTTGAAACTTCTAAGTCATTTTAGTTGAGTTGCAATTCTTTTCGCTTTAAAGGAAAAATTATTAGACAAAGTTCTTTGGAGAGAATCGTGGCTTATTTGATTCTTGTCAATATAGGCAAATTGTTGATTTTTTGAATTGTGAGTCACAATAAGGGAGGAGTCTTGCCAACTCAAATTTGGGGTGCCATGAGAAAAAAATTACTTATCATTGTAGGTTGTATTATAGTAATATTAATTTCTTGATATTGGCCCGAATCAAGTAAAGCATATCTAGGAACTTTAGTTGGGCGGTCAGAAAGAAATATAGAAACCTCATTGGCTCTAGCACATGTTTTCCTTCATCTAATGTCCATTTTCCTAGATCTATCAAAAATTACTATTACAGTTGCAAGGTACCAGCATCCATACAGTATAGCTTTGCCAAATGCTCCCTCTTGATCCTCTATCTAATTCAACTAAGATTTAAAACTAGCAGTGACAAGGAAAGGCAACCACAACATGGAATGTTTCTTTTATCATGGTTTTCTCCCCTATCTTTGAATGATATTAACCTTTTAGTGAAACATATAGATTATAATTTTGAACTGTGGCAATCAATTACCATATCAAAGTACCTTCACCTCAAAACATCATATTACTCTAACGGGATTAGTCGAGCCCAAAATTGGGTCTAGCTAAAAAAAAATCATTTTCAAACACCTGACCTTTTAGACTTATCCATAGAAGATCTAATGCTGATTTGATGAAGAATCAATCAATTTGTATCATTTTTTTAACTTTTTAAAACTTATTTCACCTCTTTCTGCAACTGTGGTTTTTGTGTTAGGTCATTTGACTGGCCTTTAAAACTAATCCAAACAAATAACCAGGCTCTAAAATCTAACACATTGATTATTTGTTCCACACACTTTTACCTCATCAAATTTTGTCTCATGATGACATTAGGTTCGAAAGATATCAACCTCCAAATTTGCTCACTTAAAATTAGCTGCATGTAAACATGTCAGAAAATAATAAAATGCATTCGAATTTGACTTTTAAAACTAGGTAAATTGACACTTAGGAGAAAAAAAATGGGAAATTTGTTTCACCATCATGAGGAGATAATGAATATATGATTTGGGTTCATGCTGAATAAAATAACACAAATGGCAAGGAGTCAAAGTGAGCTACTCAAAAATTATAGACTAGAGACACTGGCAGAAAAACACTTTTTGCAAATAGAATTGAGTTGGAAAAATGTGTAGAAGCATTTGTCAAGACTTGAAAATTGGCACTCTTGAAGTAATTTTAGAGTAAAACATAGTGGTACAATCCATTAAATCTCACCTATCATGGATATCAAGTTATGACATCTTTAACAAGGGTACTGATCAATTTGCTCCTTTTGACACTAGTAAAAAGTTAGAAATTGCATTTGGAATCGCATTTGAAAACTAATCAAAAAAATTCAGCATAAGCTCAAAACATGAAAAATAGCAAGTCTCTAACATCTAAAATGCAATTCAAAAGGAATTTTCTCATTTTTTTCAACTAGGTCAAAGTTATAACAACTCAAATAGTGCTTCCCAAAATTCAGAACAAATTGCATCAGGATGACAACAATGAATGACCAACTTTGATGGATTCAAAACCTATTCAAACAGACTTGAAATGACTCAAAATCTAAAATATATGCTATCTAGTGTGGACACTAAACACTCCCAAAGTGGTGAGTCATGAAACAAGACTTGATGAAATGGATCGAAATGGCAATTTATCATCATGGGAGGCATAGAAACACTGAATGCAATGTGTTATAAACATTAAACACCTCTTGGGCTTCTCAAGTAAAACTAGGTACATAAGAATAAAAAAACATTTATAGGGCTTGATTTTCTTAATGGTACACAAAATGTGGGCTTCAATTTTGAGTCCCAACAGAAGGCTTCGAAACTAGCTTTAAAAACTAACCAAAATTGACAACTGAGCCCTGATATCTAGCATGTTGATTCTATTGATAATTGGCTAATGAAGATATGTAGTTGTTGTCATTTATGACAACACATGATGTATATTCTTGTAGGAAACCTCAAAAATAAGGATACTTAGCTTTTGGTACTCAGAAAATTGTCTAAGTATGAATTTGGTTTATAGCAGTGTATTATTTTGTATGTAACTTGTTATTGACATCATATTATGATTAGAAAAGTTAGATGGAGATAGTACACATGTTTATGATGACATATATAACCTCAGAAGTCAGTATAGACTGTATGTAGTAGAGAAATTTATGTATTACCAATAAAACAAAGCAACAAAATTAAAGGAAAAGGAATTATTTTGTTTACAAATGATGGGGACACAACCCAAGAACCAAAATGGACACAACAGAAAGGGAAAATTATATTAACTGAGAAAATAAGCTAGTACAAATAGTATAGGAAAATAAACTTCAAAACATGCCCTAAGGGCTTACAATAGCATAAATCTGGAGATAATTTCTCCTTTCAGTACCTCCTCTCAAACTCCACTCCGAACTACTTTTTACAATGCCAAAAATTTCCTTAAATAGACCCCGGAGGGTTAAGGACTAGGATTACATTCTAGAAAGTGCTAGTAGGCATCCACTGACCAAATAGAAGGTTCTAGAAGCTGTGTTAGAAGTCAATGCAAATCTAGAAGAATCTAGAAATGGTAACCAAACTTTTAGGAGGCATAACTTTTGAACCATAGCTCCAATTGATGAACCGTTTACATTTTTGAAAAGCTCTTGAAGTGCTCTATAGCCCTATAGACTAGCTTCACTCATCCCCCATTTTTTGGCCCTTTTTGAGGTCATTTAATGACCCTAACCTAACTTTGAAGCATTCTTAGGAGGTCTCCAAAACCCAAAAAACTGCAATAACTCTCAAACTATGGGGCCTTTTGACCTAATTCTTTTTCTGGAATGCTCTAAATCACAATTACATTCATCTGGCCAATTCACACCTTTTAGGTCACCAAAATGATGTCCAAATTGCATGCTCCTATTTTTTTGGGATTTTCTAGCACACTGATAGTTGAATTGTGAGAGTTGGAACCTTTATTTGACCCAAATGGGTGTCCAAAAATGGAAACACATGAAATAGAAACTAAGTCTAAGTACATTTTTTTGGGTGACACAGGATTGCCCTTATACCTCTGGATTCTCCTGCATCAGACACCCAAGGTAGATTGAAAAGTGACCCTGTCACTTTATGAAAGGTAGAGGAAATCCCAAATGGGAAACCTCAGCTACTGAAATCCAAGTTGAGTCCTTTCCATTTGACCAAATACTCTTCATACTACCTGTTTTTGGTACTCCTACCCACACGATGATCTAGAATGTCTTCTATCTCCTCCCTCTTAGAAGCAAGAATTGGACATGGCTCTAACACCAGCTCCTCATCTGCACCATCTATGATACTTTGTTAAATCTACAATGTTGAAAATGGGAGAAAGGTGAATACCATCTGGCAGCTCCACTTCATATGCATTTCTTGAGTCATGTTTCTTCAAAAATTTGCAGGGGCCAAATTTCTTCATTTTCAGCTTGTTGTAAGTACCGGCTAGAAATCTTTCTTTTCGTAAGTGCACCATGACTAGATCCCCTACTTGGAATTCCTTATGTCTTCTCCTTTGATCAGCCCTAGCTTTATACTCTTGATCATCTTGGTAATGTGTGCCTAAACCTCCTCATGTAGATGCTTGATATGTTTAGAAAATTCTTTCGCTTCAGCACTTGTCCTCTCCCCTTGCTCTATCTTCCTTAATTCTGGTGCAGTCCTTAGGCTATTTCCATATAAAATTTGGAATGTTGATTTTTTAGTACTCCTATTTATAGAGTTATTCTAAGCAAAATCTGCTTGTGGTAGAATCAAATCCCATCCCTTGGGTTTATCCCCAACTAAACATCTCAGCAAATTGCCCAGACTTTTGTTTACCACTTCTATTTTGCCGTCAGTTTGTGGGTGATGCATGGAACTGAATTTCAAGTCTATTCTCAACTTTTTCCACAATGTCCTCTAGAAATACCACACAAATTTAGTATCTCTGTCAAAAACTATAATCCTTGGAAGACCATGTAGTCTTACCACCTCTTTGAAAAACAAGTCTGCAATATGGAAAACATCATGAGTTTTGTGGCATGGAATGAAATGTGCCATTTTGGAGAACCTATCAACCACCACGAATACTAAGTCATTACCCCTTTGTGTCCTTGGAAATCAAAGAACAAAATCTATACTTATGTCCTCCCATGGCCTTGATGGAATGGGCAATGGCTAATATAGGCTAGTATTGTGACTAAACCCCTTGGCAACTTGACAAACCTGACAACTCTGTACAAAATTCTTCACATCTTGTGAAATTTGAGGCCAAAAATAATGTTCTCTAAGAATGGCAATGGTCTTATCTCGACCAAAATGCCATGCCATCCCTCCAATGTGTTTCTCCTTAATCAAATTCTCCCTCATTGAACTCCTTGGAATGCACAATTGACTACCTTTGAACAACATGCCATCCTGAATCAAATAGTCTAACCACTTGGTTCTATCTATAGCAACAAGTTCTTTACAAGCTTTCCATGCTTCAACAAAATTAGGATCCTTGGGGTACAAATTCTTGAGTTCATCAAACCTAACCACTTCAACCTACATTACTGTAAGCAACAACTATCTCCTACTTAGTGCATCTACAACCCTATTAGATTTTCCACTTCTATGCTTCAACACAAATGTATAGCTCTGCAAGAACTCTACCCACTTCATATGCCTCTGATTCAATTTACCTTGGCTATTTAGGTACTGTAATGCCTGATGATCAGTATACAAAATAAATTCCTTTGGCAATAAATAATGCCTCCATTTCTTTAAGGCCTGAACTATTGCATAGAACTCTTGATCATAAACAGAATACTTCTTCTTTGCATCATTCAATTTTTCACTAAAATATGCAATAGGCTTACCTTCTTGGCTTAATACAGCCCCAATAGCATTGCCACTGGCATCACAATCTACCTAGAAAACCTTTCTAAAATCTGGAAGTGCCAACACAAGCTGTTCTATTACCTTCTTCTTCAGCAATTCAAAACTTCTCGCAGCTGCTGCAGTCCATTTGAACTCTTTTCTATCCCCTCTTATTGTATCAGTTAGGGGTGCACATATGCCACTGAAATTCTTAATAAGCTTCCTATAAAAACTAACCAGACCATGAAATGATCTTACCTCAGTAGCAGTCCTTGGAGTAGGCCATTCCAAGATGGCTTTTACCTTCTATGGATCCATTTTGAGACCTTCAGGTGATATAATAAACCCCAAATAGACTAACTCCCTTTTTGCAAAGATACACTTCTTTAGATTAATTAATAGTTTCTCTTCCCTTATCCTTTCAAGGACACTACGAATATGTAGTAAATGTTCTTCCAAAATATTTCTGAAAATTAAAATATCATCCAAATAAACAATAAAAAATTTTCCCAAGAACTTCTTGAGTACCTCATTCATGAGCCGCATGAAGGTTCTCGGGGCATTCGTCAATCCAAAGGGCATGACTAACCACTCATAAAGACCCTCCTTGTTCTTGAAGGCTATTTTCCACTCATCTCCTTCTCGAATCCATATCTAGTGATAACAACTCTTCAGATCTATCTTTGTGAAGTACTGAGCTCCACTCAAGCAGTCCATAAGATCATCCATCCTTGGCAAAGGAAACTGGTACTTGATGGTGATCCTATTTATAGCTCAAGAATATGTACACATTCTCCATTCTCCATCCTTCTTTGGTGCAAGTACTACAGGTACTGCACATGGACTCAGGCTCTCTTGAATCAAGCCCTTCCTCAACAACTCCTGAACCTATCTATTTAGCTCCTCTATTTCAGTGGGAGTCATCCTGTGAGCATCCTTGTTAGGAAAACTAGCTCCTAGAATCAGATCTATCTGATGACTAATTTTCCTTATAGGTGGCAATGCATCTAGAACATTATTAGAGATAATATCTCCAAATTCCCCTAGTAAATCTAAAACTTCAAGTGGTATTTCACTACTACTTTCTTTATCTTTCCTAGGAATCAAAGCATAGCACATATGCTGATGTTTCATGCCATCTAAAAACTTCCTTCCATCAACAAGACAAATCCTAGCACTGCTACATACCTTTTCACCTTCCTTTTTCATGGGCTTCAATTTGTGGCAAACTCCATCCTTTGTGAGAGAGTATGTGTTTGCATGTCCATCATGCACTGCATGTCTATCAAACTGCCATGGTCTACCCAACAATAGATGGCAAACATCCATCAAAATAACATCACAGAGAACTTCATCATGGTAACTCCCTATTTTGAATTTTACTAAACATTGTTCACTTACCAGGACCTTATGATCATCTTTTACCCAAGCAATCCGATAGGGTTGGGGATGCTTCTCCCTCTTGAGCTTCAGCTTAGAGACCATCTCTTCTGATACCAAGTTATCAGTGCTACTACCATCAATGATCATGTCACAACATTTATCCTCACACTTGCATCTAGTATGAAACACAATCCTCTGTTGTCCTAGTTCAATCTCACCACTTAGTAGGACTCTTTCATTTACCAAGGTCTCTCCTCTTTCTGCATCCTCTAAATGTGATGATTGTGCATCCTCATCCACATGAGCAACCCTAGCTTGGCCCTCAGCTCTCCTATCTGTCCTTCCTTGTCGTTCAGGGCATTCAAAGGCATGATGACCTTCTTCATTGCAATGAAAATAGGTACCATGAAAGCCTCCTCTTCCTTGTCCATGTCCTCTACCTCTTCCTCTCTGATTTCCAAAGTCTTGATCATAGGAGCGGTTGAAACCCTCATTCCTCTGGTTCCTGCTAGTACCCACATCTTCATTTTTCTTTTGGGTTTCATTGCAGCCTCCAGATGATCTACCACTTCCCCTTCCTCCTTGACCGCACCCTCTTTGTCTTCCTTCATACCTTTTATTCAGCTTGTCTTCAACTAGTAGGGAAAATTGGTATGCCTCTTCAACACTGGTCATTCTTACCAAACTTAATTCCTCCTGGATGCTAGGTCTCAACCCACTGATATAATGGGCAACCTTCTCCTTATTTGCTTCTGCATGTCCCACTCTAATCAAGAGTTGGTAAAATTCCTTTGTATATTCTTGGATTGATCTTCTTGCTTTCTTTAACCCATGCATCTTCTTAAACAAATCAAGCTCATAGTCCACAGGAATGAACTGCTTCTTCAATTTGTCCACCATGCATTCCCATCTTGTGATCTTCTCCTTTCCTCTTCTGTTTCTTTCCAATTGAACCTCATGCCACCAGATTTTGGCATGGCCTTTTAGTTTGGCCTTTGCAAACTTAACCCTATCTAGGTCCCTGATATCCTCATACTCAAAGTATTCTTCTAGTTGATTGATCCAATCGATCAACTCATCTGGTTTCAGATTTCTTGAAAATACACCCACTTCAATTGTGGGTCTTTTCCCAAACTTAGTAATGGCCCTAAAAAGCCTTTCCTCTGCATGATTCAAAACTTCCTCATCAAATTCCCCTTCTAGTCCCATTACTTCTTCTTCATTATCATCCTCACTGTCATCACCTGCAGCAACATTTTCTCCTTTACGAAACTCCTCTTGCAATGCTCGTACTTGCCTTTGGAGGGCTCTAACCTCCTCAAGATTAATAGCTCTGGCCCTTCCACCATGCTCTCTTTGTGGAGGCATCTTCCAATTTGAACCCACAACCGCACAGTCCTGGTGTAAACTGCCTCACAGTCAGCACTCTGTCTACACACTCAGGAAAACCTCCTCTGATACCACTTGATGGGGACACAACCCAAGAACCAAAATGGACACAACATAAAGGGAAAATTATATTAATTGAGAAAATAAGCTAGTACAAATTGTACAAGAAAATAAAATTTGAAACATGCCCTAAGGGCTTACAATAGCATAAATCTAGAGATAATTTCTTCTTTCAGTACCTCCTCTCAAACTCCACTCCAAACTACTTTTTACAATGCTAGAAATTTCCTTAAATAGACCCCAGGCGCTTAAGGACTAGGAGTAAATTCTAGAAAGTGCTAGTAGGCATCCACCAACCAAATAGAAGGTTCCAGAAGCTGCGTTAGAAGTCAATGCAAATCTAGAAGAATCTAGAAACACTAACTGAACTTTCAGGAGGCATAACTTTTGAACCGTAGCTCCGATTGATGAACCATTTACATTTTTGGAAAGCTCTCAAAGCGCTCTATAGCCCTATGGACCAGCTTCACTCATCCCCCATTTTTTAGCCCTTTTCAAGGTCATTTAATGCCCCTAACCTGACTTTGAAGCATTCTTAGGAGGTCTCCAAAACCTAAAAAACTACAATAACTTTCAAACTGTGGGGGCTTTTGACCTTATTCTTTTTCTAGAATGCTCTAAATCACAATTACATTCATCTGGCCAATTCACACCTTCTAGGTCACCAAAATGATGGCCAAATTGCATGCTCCTAATTTTTTGAGATTTTTTAGCACACTGATAGTTGAACTGTGAGAGTTGGAACCTTTATTTGACCCAAATGGGTGTCCAAAAATGAAAGCACATGAAATAGAAACTAAGTCTAAGTACATTTTTTTGGCTGACACAGGATTTCCGTTATACCTCTGGATGCTCCTGCATCAACAAATTAATTACTTGACAAATTAGGGTGAACATCCTAGATGTTTACTCTAAGTTGGAAAATTATATTATGGTCTTAGCCAACCTAGCAGCAATTAGTGAAAAGGAATGGTATTTATGCAAAGGATATCTTGTGAATTGAAGTGTTGTAGTTGTACTAGTATTACTATATGTGAACTTTCATGAGGTGATATACTTGAAGTTTTGTAAAGCTATTTTGTGATTTGAGATTTAGTTTAAGGTTAGAGATCAGCCAAGAAAGAATTTATAGGACCTATATACCAGAGTTCTAATCACTTGTTTGGGCGGTGAGCTCTTCTTGTAATTTGAAGTGCATGTTTGGGAAGTGGGCTCATCTTACATCTACTATACCACAAATCCTAACAAGGTTAGAATCTCCTAATAGGGATTCAAAGTCTCCTAACAAGGACTCTTTATACTAAATTTTCTCATTGACTCCTAACAAGGTCCATCCTCTAACAAGAAAATTATATATCAGTATATTATCTACTGGATATCATCCGCACCAAGGTTTTTGCTTGGCCAAGGTTTCCCTATTTAACAAAATATGGTGTTATGAGTTATCCTTTTGCATGGTTACTATTACTATTTACCATTACTTGCTTGTTTTTTTATGTATGGTTTAAATTAATAAAAGAATATCTAGTTGCTGACTAAAGTTTGTAGATTACTGATTCATGCCCCCCCAGTAGTTCTTATTTCTAACAATTGGTATCATAACATGATTACTCAAAAGAGGCTTAACAACTTGAGTAAGATCCCAATGGATATGGAATAGTTGATAGAGAATCTTTAAGAGGCACTTAAACAAATTGATCTCCTTACTAAAGAGAGAGATAAGTTGAAGGATAGATATGAAGATGTCAAAATTGAAGGATAAGATTAATCCAAGCCTAAATCTACTGAGTTTGAAACTATTGATGATGATTATTCAAAGCTAAAGATAGAGTAGAAGATCTTGAAGCATGAATTGAAGATTACAATTCTAAAGTTGACTTTTGAAGAGTGGTCCTATCAAAGTTTAATCTAATTTAAAGACTAGGAATATAGATCTTAGAGAGAGTCTTTAATAGAAGTGTAATGCCTTGCCAAGGGATCCAAAGAATTAATCTAAAATATCACTAAGTTTGCCAAACAATTTTTAAAAAAAAAACATGAAAGATAAACCATTCACAACTTATACATAGTAATGGAAGCATTAGCATCAATTCAATTGAAAGAAAACATAACATACATAGCAAATTAAATTCTTCATGGATACCTCAACATTGTATCACATCTAAGTTAACTATTCATCTAACATCACATCCTTAGCAATGATACATCCAATGTTCTTAAACAATATACAAGTGTCCTTTTTGTAATTACATTATAGTTTAGCTCAATCATCAATTGTACATGTTACAAGGTATGAAAGGCTTAAAAGAATATACATCCGTATAAATAAAGTACATCATCATACTAACTCTAATGCATGATGCAATAACATAAATGAAACCACAAACCATACATGATACATCATCACAAAATATATAAACATCCATAATAAAAGATAGCCATATATTACAAACATAAATAACTAAGTGCATGGTTCCTCCCAATCGTAAATAGTATCATTAGACAATCATGGATCCTAACCATCCCTCCGTGCGTAACATCCCAAAGCATTAAAGAGATCATTGGCTATTAACATAGTAGGAATATCACTCCTAAAACATCCTACTAATATGCAAAAAATAATCTAACTTGCAAAGTGAAGCATAAGATAACATCATCTAACATATGGAAATCATCAATGTGAGGATACATGTCCACCATCATAATCCATGAATATAGATGCCAACAAAGAATATATTAGCCACAGTGTCTCAGATGGATCTCAAATGATAAGAGTGATAAAGTACTACCACCTGACCACGTGGCACCTAAATGTTCCACTCCCACCATGCTGAGGAGATAATCTCAAGTCCCAAATAGGTTATCAAATCACATAGCATAAATACTCTCTAAGTCAAGGAATTTTAAAAGTATACTAACTCAAGGTTCCAATCACAAAACTGACATCTAATCCTAGAGGCACACAATGACATGTAGGAAACCTACTCTGTAAGCAGGCAAGTGTCATTGCATATATCATGTAGAAATTACCCAGGTAGTTAGCTTACAACTCCATGGGTCCCTACTGATCCTTATGCGGCCATTAGTATCCTCTCATACTAACAAGGCATACTATGGAATGCAAGGTTGCAACCAAGCATTCTCTCTACTCCCATCCTAGTCTGTACTAGCACTCGAGGCATCGGTGAGAACCAAAACAATTATCTTTTTAGGTTCATTTAATCCCCATTTAGTGTTAATGTTATCACTTATTAACAAAACTTACAATGAGTTACCCTGGCAGCCACTTAGGGCCCTGACCCCCATTACAAGCCACTTTCCAACACTACAAGTAGATAACCTACCCTAAGCTCATGGAATCATAAAATCACCCCAGTCCTATACAAGTGATTGGAAAGAAATACCAAAAGATAATCCATAATAAGAGTCATCAAATATCCACAATAAAAGCATCAAATTTCCATGAGCATCTAAAAAGCATCCATAGATAATCATGACCACAACAGTTCTCTATTGGCAACTGAAGGTATCACTGATAATCAAAAGTATCCATTGGTTCTCAATAACCAAAATATATCTCAAAATCATACTGATCAAAGACTCCAAAATGGTTGAGTCAAACATGTCACAACATGACATCATCAAGAAATAAATCAACACTTCAGTCCCATCATGGTGATTGGAAAATAATCCAAGGATAATTGATTGATGACTCAAAAATGGTTAAGTCAAGTGTCTCATATACATATAACTTAGCTTCACTCAAGAAGATTGATGAGCAATAACAATCAGTAAATACAACATCTCATAGAGCATTCCATCACATAACCATGGTTGGGTTTATAAAGAATCGAGATTAAAACATCATCATGACATCACAATCACATAACCTCCAAGCCTCTGGTAGATGTCCTATAACTGGTCAACACTAGTCAACCCAAAATCCAAAATAGATAGCATATAGAAAACACAATGCAAACACATGTTTTGGTTTGTTAAAATCACATAGTTGAATAAAATGTGGAGGTTTCAATTTTCTATTTGCAAGTATACTTCAAGTGTATAAGATTAATCATTTGACCTACACATCAACCCGTTTGTTCCCTCGATAACATTATCCTTCCATTATTTAAAATTACATTTTAAGAATAACTAGAGGATAAATATTTACTCATTAAATCATTTGACACTTAACAAAATTATTCACTTTATTTTGCTAAGATCAGTGTTAGTATTGAATAACTCTTCCTCATCATTAATTCAAATTTTTAATATAATCAAAGGATCATTATTCGTTAAATTATAAGAGAGCCAATTATCAATCTTCTAATAAGAAGATTATAACTTTATTAAAATGATCAATTTAATCAGTCAATTAACATAGGTACACAATCCATGACTTTTATCATTCTAATAGTTCTCAATTAAATATTACTAAGTCTCACCATTAAAATATCTAAGGTCATTATTCAAGTCATGAGAGTATGACTTGTCAACTTCGATGTAAATACTTCACAACTTCTCTAAAGGAATCAATATTAACATATCAATTAAAACTTTATTACATATCTTAATTATTAATTAAATTTAATTAACTCTAATTACTTAATTTAAGTAATAATTACATAACCATACCAACAAGCCAATAAATATCAATTGATTAATAACTAACAATAGTTTTATAAGTTAAAAGTCAACTATGATCCAATTCTCTAATATTCATATTAACAGTTCAATAATAATAACTTGTTAATATTTAATAACAAGCTATATTGGGAATCTTAATTTTATATATATATTACAAAACTTCAATCATTAATTAATCCCAACTAAATTAAATTAATCAAATTAATTAAACCATTTATACTATTGTTTACTTAATAATTTGCTGAGACCCAACAAACATTGATAAATAATAATCTCAATTTCTTCTCTTTGAGAATCCCCAAAATAACATCTTGAATATTTTATTTATAACATTCTTATTAACTATAATTAAACTAAATTCTAATTAAAAATGATTAAATTAAAACCAAATTATTTATTCAAAATCTAATTAAGTTGAATATAAAAATTTCATCAAAATTATATATATATACACATATATATACATATAAATACATATATATATACATATAAACATAATATATATATATATATACATATATTTGTATTTATATATAATAATAACATACCACCATCTCTTAATATTATTAAACAAATCTCAAATCACATCATAAATTACCAATGTTATTAATAATAATAATAATTGTACATATTGTGGCATGCACTAATGATGTCGTTGTCACGCGACAGAGTCGTGCAGTCCTATCTCTGTCTCAGGACCTGTGATGGAAGTCATAGTACCTACAATAGTAGGCTCGGCTGTCAATGCTTTTAAAAAGGGAATGGGGTGGGATAATCCCCCCCTCCCAACCTTATTTTATATAATTTTATTTTTATAAAACTTTTTTTCAAAAATGTTTATCGCGTGCCTGATCCACATTTTCCATAATGTATTTCGACTACAATTAACATTCAGTTTTTCAATAAATGAATATATATATGTATGTATGTATGCATATATGTATATATATACACACACATAGAGATTTATTAAGCAGTACAACATAGAATGTATATATATATATATATATATATATATGAACATGTATTTATTTTTATAAAAAGAGAACATAGTTTTTAAATAAAAAGGGCTATCTTGTTCTATAAGTTAAGAATTTCCATAAAGTAATTGCTCTCTAAATTTTCTCATTAAGTCTTTTAAATAGGTTTTGTCCTTACGCATCTAAAAATATAATTTGATAGAAAGATTACATCTAACCATTCAAATTTTCAACTTAGAATTTTCATTTTAATTTCAAATCTTGTCTATCTAATATCACAATATAAATTCGAACCCAAACTCGATTCAGATCTAAATTATTTTCATGAACGGAAGCTAGGGTTTTCTAATGTTTTCCTCACATAAAAATTAACATACACGTCTAGATTTCAATTGCAAAATTGTAGATCTAATAACAAAGAATATTTAGACACATATAATAGACACGATGAAGACATGAAGAGAAAGAGTGCAAATAGATTATGCAAAAATCACGAGTGCACCTAAACACTAATGCTAATTTGTCGTGCCTCAGAAGTCCATAGAAAATCCCTTCCTTCTCCAACATTCGCAATTCCTCCAAGATCCAAGCCAACCGAAATTCCCACATGACTAGAAGTGCTTGAAGAAGCATAGGAGCATGTAGAAACATATGAGATTCACAAATGCATGTAAGCTTTGAAGCTTGTCCAAACACACTAGGAGAGCCTCTATTTAAAGGCCTATAAGATGCATCTAGAATGTGTCTAGAAGAACTAGGAAATAAGCATGACAACCAAGCACATAACTTCCATGATA
The DNA here is from genome assembly GCA_028749045.1 of Cupressus sempervirens. NCBI lineage: Eukaryota > Viridiplantae > Streptophyta > Pinopsida > Cupressales > Cupressaceae > Cupressus > Cupressus sempervirens. The sequence continues at coordinate 801,038,577 of CM053793.1, forward strand.
AGAAGATAGACATGATGAGGTCTTTAGAAGGTTGTAGACACCATGTGCTCAAATAATATGCTAACTCCTGAGTGTAGACAACATGTGCATACTTAGAGTGCAAACTTCCATGTTGACTACATGAAAACTCCCGAGAATTTGCAAACTCCTAAATATTAAAATAATGCACATTAATAAATATAATATTTACTTTACTCTTTTCAATTTAATTTATTTATTATCTTTAAATCTCATGCAATAACTTTAATATCTCCACTTGTTTAACCTTAATATATTTATATTTTAATCACATGCACACATCATGCAACCTTTAATCTTTTAATAATTTTAATATCTTTTCCACTTTTACATTCATTTTCGAAACTTAATTGCTAAAATATTTATTAACTTAAATAAATATTATCACATTCTGACTTTAAAATTATAACTTTTATCTTCAAATTTAATTATTTTATTTAATTAATTTTCCCAATTAATTAAATAAAATAAATATTAAAATATCATATTAATTTTCCATTAAATTAAACCATTAGTTAAATCTTTTAATTAGGCTTAATTAATAGAAAATACTCCAAACACTCACAAGGTAAAATACGAAAACCCATTATAGCCAAAATACATACAAAATCAAACCAAGGGTTAATATCACTAATTACATCATCTAATGCATTCAGAAGGTACTCAACTCAGATATTTGTCCTAGTTTTCAATTAGGACAAATGGCTTAAAGGGTTGGGATTTGGACTTGAGAATTTATCTCCCCTCTCTTACCATTGAGATAATGAGATAAGGTACGCTCATCCTAGCAATTCAGGGAAGTCGATACCCAGTACTTGCAACCTACATAAAAACCATGCATTTACATACTATATATATATATATATATATATATATATATATATATATATATATATATATATATATTAATATATATAATGCTAAGCTAACAGGCAATGGCAGGAAGTGGTGCATCATGTAGATCCCAACTAGCAGGTGACTATGACTCCCTTCCTTAACCACATCAGAAATGCCATCCAAGAACAAACACACACACCATACACATGCAAGTATGCAGTAAGTATCCATAAGAAAACACATGTGATAATAAACCATCTAACTAATCAATAACTAAAATCACTTGAATAATCATCATGCATACATGAAATGTAGAGTCTAATTAATCCAACCAAATATCAACTAAATCCATAGCACAATATCTGATAATCTCAAAATAATGTTACTAACCATCAACCTAAAACTAGTCTATTAGAGTTCGACAATGATAACAAAATGCGACCTAGGGGCAGGCACTACAAGAAGACATCTGAGTTTAAAAGATTGAAAGAAGATCATGAAGAACTTTATAAGTACAACACTATTGTGAAAGGTGAATTAACTCAGTGCAATAAACAACTTGAGAAGTTTTATTCTAGCAAAGAAAAGCTTGATGATTCAATGTCAATATAGACACCTACTTATGATAAGACTAGTCTTAGTTATATATTTAATATGTCTATAAAGAAACCTAAAAATAGATCAGATCCAAAAGAAAAAGATAAATCTAATGATAAGATTGAATCTAGACAATATTTAATGAAACTAGGTATAAATTTAGTGGTAAGTGTTTTTCATTTAATGAAATAGGTCATATAAAAGAGAGTCTAAAAATAAGTCATTTAATCATGTTAAGGATTTTTATTGTCATCATATGGGTTATAAAGAAATTTACCATAGGAAACCTAAATATTGTAATGATAGAAAAAACAATAGAATATCTAGAAATACTAACCCTAAAGATAGAAGAATATCTAATAAGAGGACATTGAGAGAAGGAAGACCTTATAAAGAAAGAAGACAGATCATGTGTTATAAATGTAATAACTTTGGACACATAGCTCAGAACTCTAGTTTGTTAGTTATGCAACAACTTTGGACATACAACAAAGTATTGTAGAATTGATGGACTTTAAAGATAGAAGGTGTAGACACCTAAAAACCTTTAGAAAATAAAGTTTTTTTATTTTCTGAAAAAGTCTTGATGACATCATCATTTATTAATTAATTAATTATTTAATTAATTAATCAATTTTTATGCCATTAAATCCCTTTATCTTAATTAAAAATATTTAATTAAGGAATCACTCCCAAAAATTTTTAAATCTTATTTAAACATTATTTCCTTATTTATTAATTATTTAATTAATAAATTGACTAAAAATCCTAAAATAAATAAAAAATTTATTTTTTGCCCAAAACTTGGCCAATTTCCTTATGACCAATAACCTCTTCCAAAATCTTCTAATCCTTCTTTAATTTTGATTAAAGGCTAATCTCATCATTTCCTACCCCTAACCCCAACTCAAAATATTTAATTAAAATTAAATATTAATCCTCATGTTTATTAAAAAAGTTTTAATAAATATCTCCTCAACCCAAACCCTTGAAATAAATAAAACTTTATTTATTTCCTAAAAATCTAATTTATCCTCATCCTAAGAAGTTCTAGACTCTTCTAGAAAGTCTTCATCCTCATCCTAGGAAATTCTAGACTCTTCTAGAAAGTCTTCATCCTCATCCAAAGCCTAAACTCTTCTAGAAGATGTCTTTAACCCTAATCCTAATCCCCTCCTAACCTTGTCACATTCCCTAAACATGGGTTAAGACTTACTAACCCAAGCCAAAGTTAACAAATATCTCCTCCTTCACCCACCCTCATTAAATGCCATCCACTTGCCTATCCCTAAGCTAATCCTAAACCATCCTAATCCATCCTCTAATCATTTGCACAAGCCTAAGCAAGCTTAAAACCTTCCTAATCAATTCCAAGTCGAAATTTCTCTCATCACTCTCAAAATATCTCAACCATAAAACTTTATGAAGTCCACTAGGTCATAAATGAATCTTACAAGCCCTTTTATTGCTCTTACAAGTCATTATGAGGGTCTTTATGAAGATTTTATCCCTTAAGCCTCCTTTGTTGACTCATCCTTCCCCTTTACTCCATCCTCTCACCATGTGACATGTGTCACTCCTTCATTGGCTATAAGGAAGCACAATCCATGTGCTCTCCTCTCATGCAATCTGAGCCCTCCATGAGCTTTTTTCCATCCTTGCATCTTAGCCCTCAATCCCTCAAGCCTCTTGCCTATAAATTGGATCCTTCCCCTTTGCAAAAGAACACAATCCATGAAGTAAAGTTATAATGCTATTTTGAGAGCCAAATCCATACTAAAGCCATCTATCCAGACCAAAAATCCACAATCATCCATTGAAGCCCTTTTTGAAGCATAAAGCTTGAGCATACATCCTATCTATTTAGACAAAGCTACTCAACAAGAGAGCTTCTTATTGAGAGAGCCCATTAATGGCTCATATTCTCAATTAAGAGTTCATCTTAGTCTATCTTGAAGTTTATGAATTTTGTTTAGTTTGTAGAAGCTTTATTTAAATTTGGTTTCTATTAGCATACTAACATTTTCTCATATACATTTTGGCACGCCCGGTGGGACCTCGCATGGGTCATCTTCATTACTTTTTTTAGTCAATTTTTGTATATCATTTGCTGATTTTGGCTAATTTTGCTTGTTTTTGTGATTGGTAGGATTGTATAAATTGGTTTTGTAGGTCCACATGAGCATGAAGAAGACAAAGGAACTCATAGTCTATCTCATAGTATTTGCAGATTTTTCAAGCTTATAGGTGGACAAAGCACTTGGAATTCTTCTTCCTCTTCTTGTCTATATTCTTCTTATTCCATCTACTTCTTCTTCTTCTTCTTGTGGGAGATCTTGGCCATTTTTTTTTTAAAGGAAGCAAAATCATACACACTTCTTTTTAGTGCTTAAAATGAACCCCCAAATCATACTTAAATCCATTAAAAAATTAAAAATTTGCAAAAAATAAAAAAAAATTTAACAAGTGAAACTAAACCAATCTAATCATTTGCATCCTTGCAACATCAAGGTTTTAGATGCATTCATGCAAAATTAGAAACACTTCATTTATGGGAATTTAAAAAGAACTTCAAGTTTCCATTTCAAAAGGTTCAAAATCAACACTAAGTGCACACTAAAGTTCTTTTAAGAAATCTCATGAAAACTAAGAGTCCTAAATGGTTGCCAAAAATTGTCCTAAAAGCTTTGTTATTTGTTCCAAACAAATGCCTTATTGCAAAATCTTCAATGTTTCCTAGGATTTTCATGCATCAAAACAATCTAGGAATATCATTTTTGGGCTTAAAACATGCAAACTAGAACACAAAATCTTGAATGAAAATCAAAGTCCAAAGAGTCATTTTCACTTTTGAGTCCAAAACAATCTTGAATAATCTAAGGTTAAAACAAAACACTTCAAAGTTCTTAAAACAACACACAAAATCTCAATCTTGAATGCTCAAAAGAAAAAAACTTGAATGTTTAACCACTTGTCTTTGAATGCATATTGCTAAAATCACTCTTGAGTGTCATGGATTAAAATCAACTTTGTTTTTTTTATGAATGCATGATTAAAACAACAAATCCAATCTTGAATGCCATAGATCAAATAATCATCTTTTGGGGCATAAAAAGAATCCACATTTTTGAAATCTTCTAAGTTATAAAAACTAATAAAGACACTTTGAGTAAGTTTTTAGTTGGACTCACCCTCTTTAATCACCCATCAATTTAACCATTGGTTATAATCTCAGCACCATCTATGGGGATGGGTCTACCTAAGAGGGTGTTAAGTGCTCCACAAAGATCAAATTCCACTCACTTGGGTCTTTAGTGGTTTTTCTAAGTTAGAAAATTCCTTGAATGCGCATTAATCTCACTCACGCTTCATTTGGGCATAAAAATTGGACAAATCTTGACGTGGAGGGCCTCCGGGCGCACGCTTGAAAATCAAGTTTCACATATCTTTGTTTTGGGCTTAAAACAAAACCACACCAACTCTTGAATGCTTTAAAGGAAATTAATCGATACTTGACGTGGAGGGCCTCCGGGCGCGCGGGTTTACTTTTTTGTTGACCCTAACTCTTCTTCTTGTATTCATTCTTTGATCAATTTTTCTTTTTTAGCACATTTCAAAGTTGGAATTGAACATTTTCTCTTAAACATGAGTGCTTGCAAAGTCTAGATCAACACACATAAGAGTCAGTTGGAAAAGGAACAAGCGTGTTTTTTAGCCCAAGGTCATCCAAGTCTTCTCTCCCCTTGTCGTCTTTCGAGGCCATCTTGGGTGCATAAGATTAGGATCCAAAACCTTGTTTGTCTTTTTAGGAGGCCTGCTTGGGGATTTCATCACCCCTTGGGATGACCTCAACTCCAGCGTTCCGGCGGAGTATAAAGATCGGGAGGTGAATCCAAAGACACCTCTCTTGGGATCAAAATTTTGTCACTCGGGCTAAGCCTCAAGGAACTTTATACCCTTGAGAAGTGAAAGAGGAGAAGTGGGTTACCGCTCCTCTCGGCTGTGTGACATCTTTTTGGTTTCATCTACAGATTTGGGCCTCACGTACCTTGTGTATATCGAGGACTCCCTAGCTAAACCAAATTTCATCCTTGTAGAAAGCTTCCTGAGATGTTGGCGTGTTTGACATGCTTGCTCAAAACTTTTGTCTACTTGTTTGTTCATAGCTTTTGAATGTTTGTTTGCCAATTTTGGTCGAAATCTCAGAAAAGCAGAAATCTCCCAACTCAAGGCATACTTAGCGTAGTCACTGCCTTATCAAAAAATCATCCAAGCTCCCCAGATGCAACCGAATCTATCTAGTTCTTTACCTTAGAACAATCCCAAATCCAAAGTCTCTCCAAATCATCCCCCCCCTAGCCAGCTAGAAACCCAATCCAAAATCACACTCAAGCCTTTAGAGAGTTGTTGTCATTCTGCTAGAATTTGTTATCCAATCAATCCGACCAATCCACCAGCCTCACCACGATTATCCTTTTGACAGAGCTTTGTCTAGGGTAATCTAGCTTTGTCACCTGTTATCCCTCATCACCTTGAGCTAAAGGTTGGGATCCACAAGTGATCAATCTCATGTCATGCCCATAGGATCATTAGTCTATTCTTAGGTTGACACAATCTCCACCAATCCAGCACATAGGAAAGAAAAACTCTCACTTTTTGACAGCATGCCCTTGAAGTCTTCCATCCACAGGAAAGTCAAAAATCTCCAACCAATCCTCCTTAGGTCTGTCATACAGCTTTGACTCTCCCTAGGAAATCCTTCATCAGCCAATCCAAAATCTGCACTTAACCCAAATCCAACCATGAGCTTCCGTGTTCATCCATACGCAAGACCCCATCCCCATCAAACTCATCATCAAAGCATGAAGTACCAATCCTATCATGATGTGTTTGGTCGCATTGTCCTTGCTCCTGCCACCTCCTATTCCAATGATGATGAAAATCTTGTTGACTATGATGGGTATATTGAAAGCCTTAGAAACATTCCCCCAAGCATCCCCCAAAATCCAAGAGTTATTCCAAACTATCTAGTCATGCCATCTGATATTCCAGCTTCCCCTCCATCACCCCATCAACTAAGCTTCCAATCTTCCACCCCCATCACACTAGCTATTCCTGTCAATCCACCTCCACCTTCGACACACGAGTCTCCAAGGAATCTCCTAGAGGAAATACAAGAAAAGTCACCTCCAACAGTCGATAAGCCATGTCATCTAATCCAACCATGTGAAGTAGTTAGTGATGAAGCTTCCCCATCTATAATATCACCTCCATCTCCCATAGCTATCATCCCCATACCATCCATCAAATTGCTTAAAATCCTTCCACTTCTCGCAAGCATCAAAATCCCACCACCTGTCAAATCCCTCCAAATCCTATCCACATCGCCTCCAAGCATTTCCCAAATCTCTCATAATGACCCTTATGCATCCATCTTTTACTCACCCATCTCCACTACTGAAACTCCCATCTATCCATCCGCTGCCTTTGAAGAATCCATCCCTTCACCTCCTATCACACCATCCACTCCAAACCAATCCTATCAAGATCCTACCCAAAAGCATGTTGACATCCCCCAAAGCATAAATGAAGATATCATCGTACCATGTCTTCCATCCATAGTGCAGTCACCATCTCCTCCATCTCCAAAACCTCGAGCCATATCTCCTCCACTACAAGATATCTTGTCATCCCACCAGCTACATCAAGATCCTATCCTTCCATCTCCCCCGCTCCATGCTTCCATCTTACCACCTATCTGAGCTATTCCACCATCTATAATCTACCCTCTTGGTTCACTTACATTCATCCACAGTGGCCCTCTCTCAGCAGAAGAATTAAGAACAGTATCTCCTCATTGCAATACACCTAATAAATCACTTCTACCATTTTTTGCAAGCCAAAAGTTTCCTCAGCTTGTTCAAATGCTCAATCGATGGCATTATCAAGGTCAAGGTTTAGGACCACAAGAGCAAGGAATCAGAGAGCCTATTATTGCACAAAAAAATCTAGGATTTCATGGTCTTGGATATGTATCCAAAGGCTCACCATCTAAAGGTGTTGGTACACCACACCCCCAAACCAAGCCTATCTCCAAGCCCACCATGCCAGCCTCCCCTCACTCCTTCAAGAAATCTTATGTCATCCCCCCTCCACCATATTTGCAACCTAAAACAACCTACCATATCCCCCCTTCATCTGCTAAATCCATTTTGGGTCCCTATGTCCCAAAATCTACCATCCTCCATCCTCCTATCAACCATCATAAAAATCCTATTCCATCCATTTCTATGCAAGATCAACAAAGGCACATATCAAGGCACATCATCCATCATCATCCCCCTACATGCTCTTTCATATCCTCTCCATCTCACAAAGCTTCTCCTAATCATCTTCCCAAAGCTTACCATAGCAATGTGAATGCCAACTTCAAAATGCATAAAGCTAAAAATCCACATCCTAGGCAATCATATGTCTATTCTAAAAGACATACTCCAAAAAGGCAAAATCCAATCAAAGAATGCAAAACAATGCAAAAGCCTATGAAAAGAAAATCCAAAACCATGTGGATCCCCAAGAAAAAAATTGAAACCCAATGCATAATGGCATCCACCATTGCTAATCCCCCATCTAGTGACTCATGTTCCCCATCTCCTAACTCCATCTTGGGTGCCTATATCCCCAAGCACGCTTCCACAAATCCTCCATCACGCCTGCATCTACCATCTATCCTCCATATGCTCTTTTCACACCCGTTCCAACATGTGCCAATGTTGCTCTTGCAAGCATCCCCATCTCATGCTCCTTTCCAGAATTTTCATCCCTCCATCTCCTACCATCAATCCCATCTAATCCAATCTATTGCATAAATCACACATCCGATGTACCAATAGCTAGCAACAAAATTGAACATTCCAACAGCCAGTGAAAAATCCCAAAAAAGCCAAAATAGCTGAAGAAAGCCAAAATCATTCTAGCTAAGTCCAAAGTCAAAAAGTCAAAAAAGTAAAGAAAAATAAAGCGTCCACTGGTGAAAACTTGGCAATTCAAGCACCTTGGACAAGTACCATGATGAAAACTTGGCAAACAAGCGTCATGCGTAATCCCACCATCCCCAGCTTAGCCTATCACCCTCATGCTTTTGGTCATCTCTTGACATCCAACTCCATCTTCCAATCTATCCACCTATCCTCCATCCTCCAGCTTCCATCTCACACCATCCACTAATCTTATGCAGCTTCAACCAATCATCTCAGCTATCATCCATCTCCCTAGCCCCTTCAAGTTTTTCCATCCTAGTTTCAATCCTATCACATCCATCATAAGACCTCCTTCCGCATGTTATCTTCTGATTGGGGGCACTATATTCCTTAGAGATCTTGTCTTGTCCATCCTCCCTTGTCATTGGTATCTAGCTCTAGGCTATCCTCATGCAAACCCAATGTCATCTCTTTATATCCATCATAATCCTAGCTATCTACCATCCTATCTAGCCATCTCATCCTGCTCCTCTAGCTATCCTTGGTCACAAAATCTCTCATCATCATTGGATGCATCCTGCTAAATCCATATCTTTTGCTATCACCCCACCCTTAGCTTTCGCATCTTTTACAACATCGAACCATCCTGCTATCCTCTCATCCTGAGCTTTTTATCCATCTGTATCATACCTATCATTGGTCTGTTAGCTTGTACCATATCTTGATTAGCCCGCTTGTAAATATCTTGGTCTGTCAGCTTGTACATCCTCTTTAACTTAGTACCATTGTATCTATCCAGCTTTCATGTAAGTTCGTCCTTGATCAGCATCTTGTACACACCGCACAACTTGGTTAGCTATTCCAATGCATCCTTTAGCTAGATTTCCTGTCACCAAAGTGTTATCTTTCTTAGTTTAGCTTGCCAGACACATCACCCATCCAGATCCATCATCTTAGGTGCTCTCTGATAGATCCTTGTAGGATATAGCTTTCCTCATGTCTGATCTTGGTCCGTTAGTACCTCGTCCTACCCATCTCGTTGGCAAATGGTTCTCTTTTGAATTTTTTGCTTTCTTTTGATTTGGAATCTTCCCTTTTGGGTCTTGAAGTATCTTTTCCAAGCAATCTCCTTGTTCCCTCCTCAAGGTTGCCATGATCTTCCATATCATGGTATGCTGCGAATGGGGCAATTTGAGCATAAGGTCTTGATCAGGTCTTTCATTTGTTTTTCTTTTCTGCTTGTGGGTTCTCCAATGTCGTTTCCACACTGCTTCCTCTAGGATTCATGTGTGATGTTGGGGCAATCCTTGCGTGTTTGTTTTGAGTTAGTTTGTCAATCCTTTGGACGGTTGGTGAAAAGGCCTTGATGTTCTTGGTAACCTTGGAAATTAACCAATAGTCCTATAGCAAATCTAGTGCTCAACTAGATGGTGGTACTTCTCTTTAAAGTATCCCCCCGCTCAAAAAGGTTCAATGGTTTTCCTTCATCTCCATTATCCCCCATCCATATCCAGCATCTGTCTCTCCTACCCCAGCTTTTGCATCAGTATCTCTTTGAATCACTCATCACTCTTAGCTTTAGGGATCCACAATCCTAGTATTAGGGATCCACCAATCCAAATCAATCCACCAAGCCTCATCTTTCGAGATCCACAATCCTAGTCCTAGGGATCTCTGAAACCCATCTTCCACCAATCTGACTCTTTGAAATCCTGTTGCATCAGCTTTATAATCCCCTCATCCATCTCCCTATCCTGGATTCCTTTTTATAGTGCTCTGCTCCTTCATCCTCCACCTTCCCTAAAGTCTTAAGCTTGCTTCCTCTTGTGCATCTGATTCTCCTTTATCATTCTCCCATAGTGAGAGTTTGAGCTAATTTAGCCCCTTCTCTTTGCCAATCTGAGTTTCCTTGCTCATCCAAGATTCTTGTACATTTCAAGAAGCCATCGAGCCTCACTTTCTCTCCCCGCTGTCTTCTTGAGCAGGCATCTCACAATCCATTTTCTCCTCTTCTGCTCTAGCCTTGGGCATCTTATTTTCTTATCTTGCAGCATCACATCAAAGAGGGGCAAAATGTAGACACCTAAAAACCTTTAGAAAATAAAGTATTTTTATTTTCTGAAAAAGTCCTGATGAAATCATCATTTATTAATTAATTAATTAATTAATTTTTATGCCATTAAATCCCTTTATCTTAATTAAAAATATTTAATTAAGGAATCACTCCCAAAAATGTTTAAATCTTATTTAAACATTATTTCCTTATTTATTAATTATTTAATTAATAAATTGACCAAAAATCCTAAAATAAATAAAAAATTTATTTTTTGCCCAAAACTTGGCCAATTTCCTTATGACCAATAACCTCTTCCAAAATCTTCTAATCCTTCTTTAATTTCGATTAAAGGCTAATCTCATCATTTCCTACCCCTAACCCCAACTCAAAATATTTAATTAAAATTAAATATTAATCCTCATGTTTATTAAAAAAGTTTTAATAAATATCTCCTCAACCCAAACCCTTGAAATAAATAAAACTTTATTTATTTCCTAAAAATCTAATTTATCCTCATCCTAAGAAGTTCTAGACTCTTCTAGAAAGTCTTTATCCTCATCCTAGGAAATTCTAGACTCTTCTAGAAAGTCTTCATCCTCATCCAAAGCCTAAACTCTTCTAGAAGATGTCTTTAACGCTAATCCTAATCCCCTCCTAACCTTGTCACATTCCCTAAACATGGGTTAAGACTTACTAACCCAAGCCAAAGTTAACAAATATCTCCTCCTTCACCCACCCTCACTAAATGCCATCCACTTGCCTATCCCTAAGCTAATCCTAAACCATCCTAATCCATCCTCTAATCATTTTCACAAGCCTAAGGAAGCTTAAAACCTTCCTAATCAATTCCAAGTTGAAATTGCTCTCATCACCCTCAAAATATCTCAACCATAAAACTTTATGAAGTCCACTAGGTCATAAATGAATCTTACAAGCCCTTTTATTGCTCTTACAATTCATTATGAGGGTCTTTATGAAGATTTTATCCCTTAAGCCTCCTTTGTTGACTCATCCTTCCCCTTTCCTCCATCCTCTCACCATGTGACATGTGTCACTCCTTCATTGGCTATAAGGAAGCACAATCCATGTGCTCTCCTCTCATGCAATCTGAGCCCTCCATGAGCTTTTTTCCATCCTTGCATCTTAGCCCTCAATCCCTCAAGCCTCTTGCCTATGAATTGGATCCTTCCCCTTTGCAAAAGAACACAATCCATGAAGTAAAGTTATAATGCTATTTTGAGAGCCAAATCCATACTAAAGCCATCTATCCACACCAAAAGTCCACAATCATCCATTGAAGCCCTTTTTGAAGCATAAAGCTTGAGCATACATCCTATCTATTTAGACAAAGCTACTCAACAAGAGAGCTTCTTATTGAGAGAGCCCATTAATGGCTCATATTCTCAATTAAGAGTTCATCTTAGTCTATCTTGAAGTTTATGAATTTGGTTTAGTTTGTAGAAGCTTTATTTAAATTTGGTTTCTATTAGCATACTAACATTTTCTCATATACAGAAGGAACAATAGAAGAAAGTTTAGAAATAGAAGGAACAATGGAAGAAACATTAGAAATGATAGAAGGAAACATGAGAGGAATTGCAGAACAAAGAAAGAAAATGAGGAACAAAGAAATGTAGTCAGTGAACTCCAAGAATAATTAAATAAGGCATTTTTAAAAGGATTAAACATCTTAAAAGAAAAGTTAGAAGATGTTGAGAAAGAAGGATCGAAATTTTTAATCAAGTTTGGTTCAATAAAGTTGAATTAAGCTTGTTCACAACAATAGAATTTGAAGCTTCGTCTAGAGATTGAACTAGAGGTAGCTAAGTTGGGAAAAGATGTATCAAGATAAGTTTAGATACTATCTAAGCTCACTTGAAATTTGGAGCTTATCAAAACTTATTATGAAGGAGCTAAGAGTTATTGTTATTATAGAGAAAATTAATTCTATAGAAAAAGATGAAAACTATTTTTTTTAAAAGAATTTCATGGAGCAAAGATTCTTGGAGCATTTTCATGATGGAATGAAGCTATGGTAAAATTTGGGAAGCATTGGAAGATCGAACTAAGATTTTTGAACAAATATTTGATTTCAAAATGTAATTGATATCTTTTTTGTGTTTGCAAAGTATGCAATTAATGCAAGTTCAATTACAAACTTAATTATCACTTTATTGTGATTACATCAAAATCATAGAGTACCCTGAAGAAACTTGAAAAGGTGATTTTGAAGTAAACCCTATTTTTGAAAAGAGGTATTTTATTATTTATCTGCAAAATTTGTTTGATAAAGTTCATAGTTGATAGAATCATGGATATGTTAGTAGTTCATAATGTAGAGAATGAGGAGAGACCAAAATTGAAGGTTGTTTCCATGAAACCAATAGAAGGAAACCCTAATTCAACATTATCCATGACTCTGAATAATGTAGTGTATTTGGAAGATTTAGGAAGTTATCTTATTATCAAGTTTGAATCTACTGGGAGCACATATATGAATAGAGATATGGAATTAGTCTTTAACCATGATATGAATATGAAGCCTAGATTTGAACATTTTAAAGAACTAGACCTTTCGAAATATCATTTCTATAAAAAATTAGACACCGATGAGTGGATAGAGATCATACTAACTAGAATTCATGGTGGAAAACTATGGATGGAAGACAACATAGTTGATATTTTGGCCAACCTTATTCATGAGGTAATCGGTCTTACCAAACAAGGTAGTGTACCTATAGGTGAGAAACTAGTTAAGAAGAAAGTTGAGAGCTATACAAAATTAGTTTATAATGGAAAGGCCACGGTCATCGACAATATTAAACAAGTTGATGTAAGATTCCTAAGTAGAATAATTGCCTACTCTATTTGTGGAAGTTCTAAGATTGATAAATTGTTAGCAACATTCATATATGCAACCTATAAGATTTATGTTAATAAGGAACAAGTTAACTTTAGTGAAATTTTAAAAATGCAACTTCTTGAAAACCTAGAGAAAATCAATAAGACCAAGAATGGTGTGTTTATATTTCAATCATTAATCAATCATATATTCTTTCATGTACTTAAGAGATTTCCATACTTATCAATTACTAAAATTATGAGTAGTCAAAAATGTACAATGGAGAAAATTACAGCTGTATGTAGAAGACATCCAACATATAAAATTTTGGATAGTGGGAATTGAATAAAGAAAACATTTCAAAATGGAATGAGACAAAGATTTAGAATTGCACCTACAAGTATACAAAGATTCAAAGATGGTATATGTGTTATGGTTGATAAAAATTCAATGCATATTCAATCAATAGAACCTTAGGAAACATTCCTTGATCCCTTATGTTATGAATTAAGTGATGATGTAGTAGTTCAATATATAAATCTATTGTTTAACTTTGAGAAGGACCAAGCTAAGTATAGATTTGGGACATATGAAGAAATTATCCAATCATCCCATCAAGCATCTTTAGAGAAAGCATATCACAAGAAGATAGAGACAATAATGAAGAAAGATTTAACAAAGGCTAGTATAACAAAAAGTGAGTCATAGGTAGTTAGGCAGACCATGAAACAAGGATTAACATATGTGCAACCTTTATTAGTGTCTATTGCAAAGACATCTTCAAAATAGAGTATTACATATGCTTTAGTGTCAAATGTATAACCAAGTGAGCCAAAGAAGAAATCAAAGAGATTAGTGGAAGTTGTGACTACAAAGACAAAAAAAGTCAAGCAATGGGCTATTGGACCAGGTAAGAGACAAAATATATTGTTGACAATTGTTGAATCTAGTGATGAGGAACAAGAAGAATAAGAAGCTAAAAAAGTAGAAAAAGTAACTACTTCTAAAAAAACAACAAGTAAAGTAGGGCAACCTTTGAAGCTAAAGATTGAAAAGATAAATTCAACCATTTCTATTGAGGGAAGCTTTATTTGGATAAACAAATTTTATGGTTTGTATAATGATATTGAGAAAGATTAGATCTATATCTCTATTGTGAGATAAATAATTGAAAATAATTTGAGACATAAGGATATTGAAGGAATAGTAAATTAGAAGTTCTATGATAGACTCATAGAGAAGAAGACACCAGCTTGATAAGAAGACATAGAACTTTTCAATTATTGTATAAGGACCATATGCAACACTAATGATGAAGAAGTAAAGAATTAGTTGAGTAGTCTAGCACCTTACTTAAGAAACTAGGTGAGACCATTTCTATTTATGGTGAGTGAGGACAAGATAAGAAGTGAAATAGTGGCAACTATAAGTTAGATGATGACACAATCTAAGGTAGAACCTTCACCAACACCTAAAACTTTGGAAGTGTTAGTAAGTGGTGACACAATGTAGATTTATCAGACCAATGTTACTATTAACATTAATGATACTAACCCTTTTGAGAGTTTCTAATGACTTGAATCTCATGTCAATGTTATAGAAGATTAATTAAAACAAATTGAATAACAGAAGAGGCTATTAGAAGCATAAAAGAGAAAAATAGAAGAAGCCAAGAACAAATTGCTTGAAGAAAAAATAAAGAGAAATGTTGAGAAAGAAATGAAAATAGATGAAGAGAGGAAGAAGAGAATAGAGGAGGAATTAAAGAGTGAGAAAGAAAGAAGAGAAAGAGAAGAGAAAGAGAAATAAGAGAGAATAGTCAAAGAGGTAGTAGAAAAAGAAGAAAAGGGAAGATGAATCTAAACCTTCTAGTTCATCTACTCCACTTTTGCTTGCTAGCCTGACATGTGATGATGATGATCAAACTAAATTGATCACATCTCTAAAAAACCTTATTGAGAATAACAGGAAAGTGAAGATCCTACAAAGAATCATATGTTAGAAACAATAGTAAACCAAGATAACTAAGGTGGGGAGGGGTGAATCAGTTATCTGACAACTAAAACATTTATCTTCTTTAAACAAGCTTAACCATTCAACCAAAGTAAAAAAAAAACCATAATAAGATGCACATAGACTTTTACACTAGATATGTTGACTAGAGAAACCCTTGATCAGAGGGAAAACCCCTTGTGGGAATGATGCCCACAAGATGATGTACTAATATAAATATTCCTTGTTAGAGGATGGACCCTGTTAGGAGTCTATACAAAATTTTGTATGTAGAGTCTCTATTAGGAGACTTTGAATCCCTATTAGGAGATTCCAAGCCTATTAGGATTTGTGCCAACCCTATTAGGAGTTATAGTAAAATCTATGCAAGATAAGCCCACTACCCAAACATGCAATTTCAACTACAAGAAGAGGCCACTACTCAAACAAGTAATTTACTTTTATCTTCCTCTTTCCTTTATTCTATCTATTGAACCAACCACTATTAGACCTTTTATACCAGGTAATGAATCTCAAATCCAAATATCAAACCTTAGATCACTCATAAAAACCTCAGTAATGAAGTTTCCTTCACTTCTGCACTACTCTACTCAACTTCACATTCTGCTCTTTACTACTACTTTCCAACAATTCAAATCCATGCTTATGATAAAGGAAAATATCCTTCCTGTATACTGAGTCCATAAAACAATTTCCAAAGTCAGCTATTAGACCTTCTTAATTAATTATTATAGGACCATATTAAGAACATGTTACACATAGTGATAACATATAAATCTTCTACCTTACAACTTGAATAAATTTTTGTAAACACAATATTATGATGAGCAAGCTTAGCCATGTCATTGCCAACATGTCTTCTTCATGTCATCGACCTCAATTCTCAAAATAAAAAATATGCTAAGAGATATAACAAGTTTACTAGAACATGCCTCTATAAACTCTATCTCAGAATAGACATCACCAAATATTACATAACTTTTCTAGATTTATCCTTTCTTCTTCTAATGTTAACTACATATACTAGATACTTAAAAGTATCTCCCATAATCTTGGGTGGTTATAATACTCAACTAGCCATTTGTACCAACTTGATCTTTCCATTGTTCTTTTATCAAATACCACATAAAACTACTATGCTAACATCAATGAGAAAATTAGTCATGAATGTAATATATCATCATAGTAGCATATCTACACTACTTCCCCATAGGAATATAATTAGCATTCATGCTTCCAGCTGATCTTCTAACACCATAATGGAGCTTACTGATAGACTACATAGTACTCTAGTAGTCAAGCATATAGAGGAAAATCCTAAATAGAGGGCACAGGTAGTTTTGAAATCTTTTGATGAAGAATTTACAAATTTTATAAATGTTGTAGAGTCAAAGGCATAGATTTCATATGATGCTAAATTATTTAGCACCATTTGTTAGAACATCAAAAATGATTTGCTAAGTCTTGATACTTGTATCAAGGAACTTCAAAAATGATAGCAAGATGGAAAGGTATTGTACATTAAGTGTACCTTATCTCATGAATGGACCAAGGATTTTGATAGTAAAATTGAAGGAAAGCTGAGTGAGCTAGAGGCTCTATCAACCTAGATATAACAATGTTCTAAAAAAGTTGATGTTTTTGAAGGACAAGTGGGCAAAGTTAATAATGATATCAGGAAACTAGAACTTCAGAAATAATTTTTTTTGAAGAGAGTACTAAAATTTGGAGTTTCTATTTCTCTAAAAATATCTATTGTTGAGAGATAGTTGGAGGAGTGTGTCAAAGCCCATAACACCTATTCAAAACTTTTATACTCTGATCTTAATGTAGTTGAGATTGCATCATATGCCCTATGTGCAATTCTCACCTCTATTGAAATTGTTGGAGTTTTGAAATGCTACACATTCCAAATATCCTAACGAGAATAAGGTAAATCTAGGGGCAACTAACTCCCATCCTTAACATATCATTTCAAACAATAGGCCAACTATAAGGCTAGACCCTTCTTCTACTTTAGGCTCTACAAAACGTAGGTGGGTGGACCTCAAATTCAAATTACATGGTATTAGTGCTAAACATATTCTTGAATCTATTATAGCAGGTTTATCCCATATATCTCATAATAACTCATACAATGACATAGATTCGTAGTAGCTAAATGTAATATAATGCAATGCATAAGCTGAGTGAGGGTTAGAACTTCAATAACTTTCAACATAAAAGGGAAATATGTTTGATTAATGATGTTGATTTTCAGCAAAACCCCAAATATGCAACAATAAGAACTAATTGATCCTATAACTAATTAGTCCCTTGTACATTGGACAATTCCATGAATCAAATGCATACATCTATGATATCAAGCGCATATTTCATAAACCTAGACATCAGATCTATCCTATCACTTTGTGAATTAGACATCAGTGTTCATAAATACCTCATTCTCATGAAATAACCTTCTCAAAATAACTAGCAACCCTATCAAAAACATCATGCATTTACTTGGCCCTTTGTTCCAATAGCAAAACATATCTGACATACAACCTTAAAGGGATGCAAATGAGTCTCGGTGCTTTGTTCCTAGACTACATAAGGCTGTAGATTACTGAGATAAGAGATGAGAATTGGAATGAAACTAATGAAATTCTTGCTCATTTGTATTCATTTCTTTGAAACAATCCATTCAAATGCATGAAATGAAAATATAAAAATACCTAATAGATAAAAAATTTCTCTATAATCTTCACTATTTTTGTTCATACAAGAAAATTATGCTAAAGAATAATGGTGGAATCACAATTCTGGATCCAACAAAGTGGACTCATCAAAAAACTAAAAATTTCCAACCAACAATGGTCTCTCAGTGAAAAAATTGGAACCCTTACAATGGATGAACGAAAGAAAGATATAGAAGAGAGTGAATTTCTGAATTTGATCTAAAGATGACATGTGTCCACTTGAAATTCCCTCCTTTGTTATTGCAAAACCTCTTTTTTCTTCCCACTCCTGTGATCTAATTTGGTTTTCATTAATATTTTTTAACTAACTGGAAATATCTCCTATTCAATTATGAAAACCATTCTATTTGCCCAAAATCTGAAATCCTCATGAAATGCTGGTAAAAATTTGGGCTTAAACTAAATGAAGGTGATCAAAGTCAACCCAAATTGTATTCTTACCATGTTTTACCAAGCTTGTAATTGCACTTTCAATTTTTGGCCATTTCACTGAGAAGGCCCCAAATTTTACATTTCTACCTATAACTTGAACTAGTGAATTCTTGTACAAAAATGAACCTCATCATCGGAAAGTTTGTCTTCTCTCAATTTCGATGATATAGATTATCGCTATATTTTCCTCTTGGAAACCCCCTAAAAGTCGATTTGAAAATCTGCCCCCTTTACATGGCTCTATGATTAAACTTTAAAAATTTCAAATTTTAAAATTTCCTAAAGTTCAAACTTTAGCTTTAATCATCTTTCAATTTAAAAGTTTCCTTTATGTGCATTTTTTGAAAAAATAAATTTAAAAAATCATTTTCTAATTTTTACCCAACCCATGAAAATTAGGTCAACCATGCTTTGACTAGGATACCACATGGCAGTATCTGATTGGCCAACCTCTGTCCATTCACCTACCATTGGGGACCATGTGGCGACCTCTAATTTGCCTACCTTTGCCAGACTGCCATGTCACCACATGGACATACCTGTCACATCACTGCTAGCTGGGCCCATTGCCATGTGGCAACTTGGTACTAGCCCACTTTACTTAACCTCCACACATCTTCATAATGTGGGCAAGTGCCCACCATCCATTTCACCATGTGGTATGACTTGATACATATAATTGTTTGAGCTTCTTCTAATCTCCACGCTGTGACTTATCTATCTTCGATTAGTTCTTGGTTCCACATCTTGTGATGACATCATCGACCACCTCATCACCAACCTGGGTCCACCACCATATGGCACTTAGGTGCTTCCCCACATTATTTATCTATCAAGCAACTTTATAATGCGGGCAAGTGCCCATCGTAGATTCTAGCCATGTGTCATGATCTAGTGCATCATTATTGAGCTCAGTACATCAACATCTAGAGTTGCATGTCCATTTAAAATTTATTTCTAATGTCCTCCAGCTGGTTAACCATGGTCCCCATGCGCATGGGTGCTGCCTTTTCAAAAGGTGGTGTCTCAAGACACAAAGCTTATTGAGATTTTTTGTATTTAAACATTAAAAAGTTCAACCCACAACCAATGTGGGATATTACCTCACATTTATATTTTCCCCTACTATTGGATAACCCTATGCTTTCCTTTGGTTGGTAGCTTCCACCATACCACATGGAGCTTCCCTTCACCCTTACTTTCCAAGTCGGCTCACTGTGTGGAGTATTCTGGCCTTCTTCCTTTATACATTGGTTTTACCTCTTTCTTTGGCATTGGGTGATTGATGTCATAAATTTTATTTCCTATTCTTGCCCATGTAGCTTCTTATTCTATATCTTCTGAGTCTACCATTTTTAGGTTCCTTGTTGCAGCTTTCTCTTATGTGGTCTAATATGCTTCCAACATTTTCCCTTGTGTGGACTTCCTACTATGACGTGGATGGCTTCTTTGTTTGCCCTGCTTCATCCATTTATCATAGTCATGGGTCTCTCCTTTGTCTATTTCCCTTGTCCTTGAAATTGCCTTTCTACTGCTTGTGCATTTTGGCTTTAGCATGGGCCTTAACTGCCTTCCTCTAGTGCCTTGGTTTTTTATGTGCAGGTCTCCTCTATTGATATATTTGCTACTTTCTATTCACTACAACCTCTATTCTGAATGCTTTGCATTGACATTATCAATTGTATCGAAGCTTCCCACAACTAGTGTGATGGTCTCTCCGATCAGAGTCCTTACAAAGATCTGTATCTTTTCCATCCAATTCTATACTTTATCAATCAATCCTCCTTTAGTATAATAGCTGAGTAGAGCATGATATGTCATACTAATCTTTGTAGACTTTGATAGATCTTCAAAATACTCCTCAGCTCCATGGATGCCATATTCTTTAGTGATCAAATCTATGTCAACACAATAGTCACCAGGTGTGAAGGCTAACTTAGTGAACTTTTGTATCCACTAGAAAACCTTAAATCTTTGCTAATTTTTCCATAGTGGGGAAGGCTATGCATAAGGCCCCGCATGTCACTTATGTCCAACTTTTTTTTCAATGCATTCTCTAGTTCTTGAGCTGCAAGCCTTGGGTGAAGCTGCATTCCGAAGCAAGCCCCCACTTAGTGGTCCTATGAGCAGGCAATTGACCCCATTTACCTTGCATTAATAAATAAGGGGCAATCAGTAGGTGAATTTTGTTAACATAGGACTTTGTGTAAGCCTAAACGAATCCCTTATAGATAGTAGGGCAGTCAACAGGTTATGATTCAACTACTACTACCTACGCCTTTATTGTAAAGCTACCATAGATACACCAAATGCTGATCCATTCTAGCTACACCATCGTCTTTTGTTCTATATGACTTTTGTGTTCCAAGTGCAATTCACCACTATCTATGCAAAAAATTAGGATCTTGATATGGAACACAATACTCCTATACTTTCTTCAATCATACTTCAAGACTTTAAGACCCTTATGAATGCAAATCTTTTATTCTGTTGTCAAGGGAGATGTCTTCATTCCAATCATTATTGTAGGTAATCATGCTTTGTTTCCAACAATTCATCCTCTTCATCAATGAACAACACTTGATTCATAGTAGCTGCAAGAGGTGGCTTATGGGGAAAAAAATGCAACATTAAAGAATGGAAATAATCTTTGCACAACATTTATAATGTTCTTTGAAACAAGAGCCATAGATTGTCTCTTAGTATTTTCCACTATTACAGAAGCCATTGTCTTTTTCTGAATTTGATTCTAGCTTACAACATGTCTCCCTTCCAACTGCTAGTATGCACATCTTCACACTTTTAGTTATTCAACTTTGTGTTTACACTTTCTAATGACTAGGCACCCAAAGAAATTGTGATGTTAAGTTTATCTTTTAAAAACTCACAATGATTTAACCATTACCAATTTCTTCTTTAAAAAACACATTTTTTATATCCCAATGTCTTATTAGGCTAGTGAAACCAATTAGGCCCCAAAGTGGGTCCAGCTAAAAAAAATTCATTTTCAAATGACTAAAGTGCCAAATCGATCCATAAAACATCTGATACTAACTAGAATTAATTTCAAGCACTAATTTATCATTAAACTCATTCACATTTTATCTACAAACTATGATTTTCTACTAATAGGGCCTATTGGTAGGCTTTAAAACTAACCCAAAAAAATAACTATGCTTTGAAATCAACAACACTAATTGTTTGTTCCACACACTTTTACCCCATCTAATATTGTCTCATGATTAATTCTTAGTCAAAAGATATTGACTGTCAAAGTTACCCCTTTAAAATTTCCTACAAGAAAACAAGTCAGAAAACCATAAATTGCTTTTGGATTTAGCTTCAAAAACTAAGGAAACAAACACTTGGGAAAATGAAACTTGGGGTGTTGGTTTATTGCCATGAGGAGAGAATAAATCTATGATTTGGGCTCATGATGAATAACTAGATGCAAATGGGGAGCAGTCAAAGTAGGCTACTTAGAATTTGCAGACTAGAAAGATTGATAGAAAAACATTTTTTGAAAATGGAATGGACCTAGGAATGTATGCAAATAGATTCATGAAGACTTACAAATTGGCACACTTGAAGTATTTTCAAAGGATAACATAGTGGTACAACCCACTCAATCTCACCTATCATGGATCTCGAGATATGACATCACAAATAGGGGTTTTGACAAATCTATACTTTGACACCAGTAAAAAGTTACAAATTGCATTTGGAATCACGTTTGAAAACTGATCAAATAGATTCATCATAAGCTCAAAATTGAAACATAGCAAGTCTCTAACCACTAGAATGCAACACAAAATTAATTTTAGCATTATGGTTAACTTGGTCAAATTTATAACAAGTTATACAGGGCCTTCATGAATTTTGAACATTTTGCATCAACATGACAACAATAAATGACTAAATTCTAGGGATTCAAAACCTAGTCAAACAAAATCAAAATGACTTGAAATGTCAAACATAGGCTCTATGGTATGGAAATTAGTCATTCCCAAAGTAAAAAATCATGAAACATTACTGGGTACAAGATATTCAATTGCAAACATGGCCTCTTGTCACTGTTTGACACTTGAGCAAAAATGCAGATTTGACAAATGCTGAAAATAGGACTTCACAAAATGGTTCAAAATAGATTTTTTTTTCATGAAACACATAGGAATACTAAATGTAAGTTTTTAGAAACATTAAACACCTCTTAGGCCTCAAATGGACAACCATGTACACATGCACTTAAAAAATGTTTATAGGGCTTGATTTCTCAATGGTACTCAAAATCAAGGCTTCGATTTTGAGTCCCAATAGATATAGCCAAGGATACATGAAAAGAGTTTTAAATAGTCTTAAGGAATTTTTTGATGACTATATAAAGATATTATCAGTTTAAGGTGGATGATTACAGATTTTTTGATAGTTTTTGACATTTTTTTGACATTCCTTTATCATTTATGTCAAAGGGGGAGAATATGCATAAGAGAATTGTAAATAAGGTAAAGGGGAGGAAAAAAATTATAAGGTATGAAATCATATTGAAATGGGGAGCATATGTAAGATGGATAAGTTGTAAAAGATGATTAATGTATTATTACTGTAATGTTTTGGACAAGTTTTTGATAGTTAGCCAATTTTCCCTACTTTGTTGCCATCAATGCCAAAGAAGGAGATTGTTGAAAATTGGCTAATGAAGATATGTAATTGTTGTCATTTATTAAAACACATGATGTACATGCTTGTAAAAAACCTCAAAAATAAAGATACTTAACTTTTGATACTTAAGAAATTGTCTAAGTATGAATTTGGTTTACAATAATGTATTATTTTGTATGTAACTTCTTAAGTTGACATCATATTATGATTAGAAAAGTTATATGGAGATAGTAGAAATGTTTATGATGATGTGTATAACCTCAAAAATAAGTAGAAATTGAATGAAAAAAAGATATTTGTGTTTTACTAGTGAAACAGAACAAAGGAACTATTGTGTTAACAAAATAATTACTTGACCAATTAGGGCTAATATCCTATATGTTTACTGATGTCACAAAGGTTTGCACCCTTGTCCAAAGTTTTTTACCTAAGGAAAATCTTGTGAAACATTCAAACAACTTCCAAGCTATGGGACTTGAACTTTGATGTTGAGTTTCCAGAGAAGGCCAACTTCCTTTACTATTAGGGTGCACCTAACTACTCTTGGAGAGGAAAAGAGAGAAGGAATGCATGAAAGCAAATATACCTACTCTAACCTAAGGGGGAGATGCACCAAAATAGAGTGTTCAAACCAATCTCTTCCCATACATGCACTATTGAACCATCATGACACTAAAAGATATACGCATTCATACTTACTTTAATCTAACAATCACATGCAGATCAGAAAACCCAAATGAATGATACAAGGAAATAGAGGATTCACTTATATATCATTCATAGGCCAAAAGAGATATAGTCATGCAAGATTGTAGATCTCTACAATACACCAATGAGAGGAAAATAGTTCTTGCACTTTACATCAATGGCTGAAGGAGATAAGGTAGAATGTCATACAGTTTAGAGGCAAAGAGAATTTACAGTGGAATTGCAGAGCAATATTAGAGAAATCAGAGAAGAGTCAACCTTTTCAAAATCTACAAAATTTTCCTTTATAGTTCAGGCATAATTGAGATATTTTCCAACTGAAATTATTCCACAACCACTACCATTAAGTCTCTAGAAAGATCTAAAGAAAATTTGATCTGGGCACAGATCCAAATGCAATAAAATCTTATCTTTTTTTAAATAGAGCTCTGACAAAAGTGATGCCATTAACTATTCTGACCAAGTAAATGAATAAACTAGGGTGGTGGAGTGTTTTCCTACTATTTAATGGGTTCAACTTTCATTCGAGAGTGGTTGGAATTGATCATGAGGATCAAATCGTGCAATAAAACTTGATCCCCTCTATTTCTAGCTAGTGAATCAGCAAAGTTAGCAAGTCAACCAAACTTTGCCACTAGAATGAGCCGCATGGGCCAATATTTTTGCTTCATTTTGCTACCTCACAAGGTCTTCCCAACTTTGACCACATCTTTGTAACTAACTGTGCCACTTCCTTAGAACCTTGACCATGATGGTCTCATGACTGCCAGCCTTCACTGCCAATGTGAACTGTAGCATTATCTCCCTGGGCCTGCAAGGACACATGTCCTTTAGGTGCTTCCCCACAATGTTTAACTTCATTACATCTCCATATTGTGGGAAAGCACTGATCATTTATTTCCATAAGATTCTCCATTATACTATGCCTACCCAATAAAATTTCTGAGCCCATGAACACTCAGCACAACCTAGCATCCAAATCAGCAACTTGGTACCACCCTGTGGCCTTGAAACAACTTGGCCTCACCTTAATATGTGTCACTAGGGTGCTTGCCCACATTGTCAGGAAGTCTAACAAAACAAACAATGTAGGAAAGTGGGCACCAATCAAATTGGAAACTCATCCTATGAACTTGTCTGCCCTATCTATGATGGCTCAAAGAAGATGGACCTACCTGCCACGCAACCCAAAAGCACTTCCTCGCATTGTCAAGAAGTCTGACAAAACTCAGAATGCGAGAAAGCAGGTGCCAATAGAATTGCCAACTCAGTTAGTAGCTCTCCCCTCTATGGCCCACAAGAACAGAAATGACCCATCGATCCATGTGTCACAAAGGGGCTTCCCTACATTACGTAAAGGTAGTTCATTTGGAGAATGTGGGAAAGCACCCACTATGGATCTAGGAAAGATCTAACAGTGTGAAAATTTGTAGACCAACGAAAAAAAACTTGGAAATTCCATAAGTTTTAAATGTTTTATTTTTTCATATTTCCATGGGATTTCAAAAAATGGAAGGTGACCATTTGGGTAGGCTTGCATTTAAATCCAAATTTTGGTAGGGAACACAATAGGTAACGTTTACTCTAAGTTGGAAAATTATATTATGATCTTAATTAACATAGTAGGAATTTTTGAAAAGGCATGGTATTTATGCAAAGGACATCTTGTGAATTCAAGTGTGGTAGTTGTGCAAGTATTATGATATGTGAACTTTTCTGAAGTGATATATGTGAAGTTTTCTAAAGCTATTTTATCTTCTCTCCTTTACCTTATTTACAATTCTCTTAATAGTGATTCAAGGTCTCTTAATAGTGTCTCTCTATATTGAATTTTCTCACTGACACCCAATAGGATCCATCCTCTAACAAGAAACTTATATATTAGTATATTATCTAGTGGTTATCATCCCTACCAGTGTTTTTCATTGGCCAAGATTTCCCTAATTAAAAGAATATGGTGTTATGAGTTATCTTTGTGCATGGTTACTATTAATATTCAACATTAATTTTTTACTTTTTTATGAGTGGTTTAAAGTAATAAACAATATCTAGTTGGTGACTAAAGTTTTTAGATTACTCATTCACCCCCCACCCCCCCCCCCCCCCACCCATGCCTCCCGCCCACATCTTAGTAATTCTTGTTTCTAAAAAATTCTTTGTTCCTAATTCTTGTAACCTATTATATTTCACCTCATAAAGACATTTGGGTCAAAATATATTGATAATCAAAGTTTCCTTCTTGAAACTACTTGCAAACAAACAAGTTAGAAAATAATAAAGTGTGTTCAGTTTTAGCTTCAAAGACAGGTCATACGAACACTTGGGGGTAGAAAAATTAGTGAATTAATTCTCTATCATGAGAAGAGTATAAATTTTTGAGTTGGCCTCATGATGAATAATAATGTGCATTCATCAAGCAATCAAAATTAGGTACTCAATTTTGCAAGACTATGAACTCTAGCATAACAATAATTTTCACAAAAGGAATAGATTTGATAAAGCATGTAGATGGATTCGTCAAGAATTGAAAATTGGTACACTTAGTATTTTTAGAATATAACATGATGGTACAATCCATTGGGTCTCATCAATCATGGATTCAAAGTTATAAAATCTTGAACAAGGATACTGACCAATTTGCACTTTTAGCCACTAGTAAAACTTCACATATCACATTTAGAATCACATTTAGAAGATATTCAAATAGATTCATCACAAAATAGATTCATCACAGACTCAAACCTAGAACATAGAATTTTTTTGACCTATAGAATATAATGCAAAAGGAAAATATTCATTTTTCTTAACTGGGTCAAAATTATAATTCGTCAAACAAGGCTTCCTGGGATCCTAAACAATTATGCATCACCATGAGAACCATAAACAACCAACTTTGAGGGAGTCAAAACCTATTCAAAACATATCAAAATAACTTAAAATTTTAGATATAGGTTCTTTCATATACATACTAAACACTCCCAAAGAAGAAACTCATTAAACCTAACTAGGTGCAAGATATTTAGTTGCGAACTAGGCTTCATGTTGTTGTTTGACACAAAAATGTAGATTTGAATAATGCTCACAATGAATCTACATGGAATGACTTAGAATGATAATTTATCATTTGTAAGATACATACACATACTAAATACAAAGTTTTAGAAACATGAAACACTTCATAGTTATCAAAGTGAGAGCTATGTACATATGTATTAACAGTGCTTATAGGGCTCAATTTTGAAAATTAGGGCTTCAATTTTGAGTCCCAACACTTTCTTCACCAAGCATGGAATTATGCTATTCTTAAATATTTATTAGTAAAATCAAACTTAGGTATCCAAAGAATCTCTCTTTCTAGGGGTGTAGTATTATGACTAGTGCTACAAGAATCTAGTAGTCTGAGGATAAAGTAAATTCTTTAGCAACCTCAAAAAAAAAAAAAAAAATACTTAAAGGAAAACTATAGCACAAATTAAAATTTATTTATGTTTAGTTAAATAAATGTTTAAGAATTAAACCATTGACAAGAAGCCACTAAATCCCTTCTAAAGTGTTATCTAAGTAGTAAGAATCGTTACCAGCTTTTCCAATAACTACATATCAACCATACAACAAAGAATAAAAATCTTCATGCATTCCTTTATCCTAATAATTTTATTTCCACTTAAGAAACCATTCTCTTTTGTTAAATGATATATCCATAAAATTTTAATAATATTCCTCTAACATTGGTTCTAGATATTTTCATTGTGTTTCTAAGCCTTCCTTCTACTTTTGTTCAATTATGCTTGATACTCTAGCTATTCCTCATGAAATCCACATCCTCTATATTATCCTCAAATACTAGAAGAAGAAAAGAAGTTTTGGAACATTAAAATAACTAAGACGGTGGTGAATGAGTTATCCAAGGTCCAAATGTAAAGATAAAACTTTTTAGTACTTAGAAAATCCATGTGCATGCATTGATCATCCAATATCTCAAACCATAGTATAGTACTGTCCTAGGTCAAATGAACTTTGTAGAAATGTAAACATGAAATAAGACAAAATCATTCACATAGTTTCACATAAGGATTTTATGTGGAAACCTAATTTTATAAAAACCACCAGTAACATGCTACCAATTTTTAGTTTTCTTAAGCGAGCTGTATGAGGAGCCAACCTAGTTAAAGGTTACAATCAAACAATTAAATGTGACCTTGATGAAAAGATTTCAATCACCCCATTAGGAGTGAGAATTATTAGATGAATTTAGACTATTCCATTAGAATTTCACCCTATTAAAGGATTTATTCATGACTATTAGGTCAACCTTAATCCAAAGGATTTATCTAGACTAATATAGTTGTTAAAAAGTAACAATAGGACTTGATCTGATCACAAAATTGTTGGAAGCATGAATGATGATGATATGTTCCATTCATGACTGTGTTTTTCATTCATGTCAACATAGCAATTTTCTATGGTATCTAATAGAAGAACAACAAAAAGATCAAGTTGGTGCTAACAGAATGTTGAGCATTTTCACTATGTGAAGTTAAAGGGAGATATTACTAATTGTCTATTATATTCATATAACCTTGAAAGCATAATTTATTAAGTTTGGAAGAAGTTATGCAAGTTTTGGTGAAGATTGTTCTAAGATAGAGTTTACAGAGGCATGTTTTGGTAAACTTTTTATATCTCTTAGCAAATTTGTTATTTTGAGAGCCCAAAGTTAAAGATGTGAAGAAGACATTCTAGAAATGATGAATCTAAGCTTTCTCGTTATAATTATACATTTATAGAATGATATTAAAGTTACAAGGTGAAATATTAATGTTATCACTAAGTGTGAGAATTTCTTAATGTGGTCCTATAATAATTAATTAAGCAGGTGTAATAGCCAACTCAAGAAATTGTTGTAGGTAATAAGTATAAAGGAGGGACATTTTCCTTAATCATGAAAGGAATAAAATGAATGATTGTAAGTAGCACAAAGAGTAGAATGTGAAGATAAACAGAGTAGAGAAAAGGTGAAGGAAACTTTTTTGCTAAGGTTTTATTGAGTAATATAAAGTTTGATACTTAGATCTGAGGTTTGTGACTTGGTCTACAAGGTCAAATAGTGATTGGTCTGGTTGACAAGATAGAGGAAATAAGTTAAACTACAATACATAAAATTATTCTACAAGGAATAGTTGAGAGATTAGTTGGATAGTGAGTTTAGTGATCTTTCCCTAGAAGCTTTTTTGACAGTTGGTCCTTTTATCTTCTACAACTCCTATCAGGGTTGGCACAACTCCTAATAGAGTTGGAATCTTCTAGCAAGGATTCAAAGTCTCCTAATATGGACTCATATGTAGTAAATTTTGTAATAGAATCCTAACAAGGTCCATCCTCCCAAAAGAAATATTTATATTAGCACATCATCTTATGGGCATCATTCTCACTGGAGTTTTCACTTTGACAAAGAGTTTCCCTAGTTAACATATATGGTGTAATTGTGTATGTGCATCTTTGCATGGTTTCTATTTACTTTGGTTGAATGGTTAAGTTTATTTATGGTGGATAAGTGTATGTTTTAATTACAAGATAACTAATTCATCACCACCCCCTGTAGTTATCTTGGTGGACTATTGTTTCTAACAATTGGTATTATAGAATTAGGTCCTTGAAGATAAAATTTAACAAATTTGGGAGATCCATGGAAAATATATTTAGAATGGATAGTCCAAAGTTTGATGGAATAAATTATAATATTTGGAAGGAAAATATGAAGATACATTCATTGTGTATGGGTCTAGGAAACTTGTACCAAGGAAGAAAGGGAAATCTTCATGTGCAATATGAGAGCTAGAGAAGCACGCTATGTAGTAGTCAAAATATCTAAAAGTAACACTAGAGTTTGGATTGTGGTATGATAGATCTAATGATTTCAATCTATATTCTTATATTGATGCTAATTGGGTAGGTAATATGGATGATAGAAAGAGCACCAATGGTGGAGCCTTATTTCTTGGAGGAAGATTGGTTTCTTGGCTAAGAAAGATGTAGGATTATACCTCACAAAGTATAGTAGAAGAAAAATATGTTACAACAATAAACAACTCTAATCAAGTTATTTGGATGAAGCAAATGTTGAAGGATATAAGGATAAAATTTAGTGAATCTACTATCATACATTGTGACAAAACAAGCATAGTGAATATGTCTAAGATTGTAGTGTTACATTCTAAGACTAAGCACATTTCTATCAAGTATCACATGTTGAGAGAAAAAAGTTGCAAAAAAGGAAATTAGATAGGAGTATGTAAGAACTAAAGAGAAGATTGTAGATATTTTCACTAAGCTTCTTCCCAAAAAAACTTTTCAGCACTTGTGAGGTATGCTAGGGGTTATGCCCCTTACTACATTAGAGTAGATGATACAATAGTGCATCAGTCCAGTGCAATAGAGCACTACTATTTGTCTAGACTGAATTCTAATGCATCTTATATGGGGGAGTATCTATAATGTACAAAGTCACCTAGGACTCTTGTTGGATGTTGTTTTAACAGTGTCCTTGAAAACTTTAGTAGGCCAGAGATAGTTGTTCTAGATATTGTTGAAACCTTTGACATTGATGTTAATGGGGGAGAAGTTTAGCATGAATTTTTTTTGGAAATACTAAGACAATTTAGCATGGAAAATAGTTTGGAAGAGAATGATTGATGAAGATGATTTGAAAAGAAAGGTTAACAATCTTTTACAAATGGTATTCTTTGAACTAGATGTTTTTCATCTATGGTGCCATCAATGCCAAAGGGACAGATTCTTGGAAGTATGAATTATGATGATATTCCTATGGGGAAGTATTGTAGAAACATGATTAGATCATTATCATGATGATATGTTACATTCATGATTGTGTTTTTTATTAATGTTAATTCATAACAATTTTCTATGGTATCTAATAGAAGAATGTTGGAAAGATCAAGTTGGTACAGATAGATAGTTGATAATTTTCACTAAGAAAGGTTAAAGGGAGATACTAATAAGTGTCTAGTATATGAAGCTAATCTTGAAACCATAAGATATTAATTCTAGAAGAAGTTATGCAAGTTTTGGTGAAGATTTCTTTGAGATAGAGTTTAGAGAGGCATGTTCTAGTAAACTTCTTATATCTCTTAATAGATTTGTTATTCTGAGAGGCCCAAGTTAAAGATGTGAAGAAGACATTTTGGAGATGACATAGCTAAATTTTATTATCATAATGATACCTATACAGAAAGATATTCAAGTTATAACACAGAAGATTGATGTTATTGCTAAGTGTAATGTGTTCTTAATGTGGTCCTATAATAAATAATTAAGAAGGTGTTATAGTCAACTCAAGGAATTGTTGTATGGATTTGGTATAAAGGAAGAACATTTTCCTTTATCATGAAAGGAAGAAAATAATGATTTTAAGCAACAAAAAGAATGAAATGTGCAGATAAGCAGAGCAGGGCGAAGGTGAAGGAAACTTCATTGCTAAGGTTTTATTATGTGATATGAAGTTTGATACTTGGATTTGAGGTTTGTGACCTGGTCTAAAGGGTCATATATACTAAATGTTGTAATAGACTCCTAATAGAGTCCATCCTCTAAAAAGGAATATTTATATTAGTACATCATCTTGTGGGCATCATTACAACTAGGGTTTTCCCTTTAAGCAAGGGTTTCCCTAGTTAACATATCTAGTACATAATTGTGTATGTACATCTTTTGTATGGTTTTTGTTTAGTTTGGTTGAATAGTTAAGTTTATTTAAGTTGGATAAATGTTCTAATTATTCAATAACTAATTCACCCCACCCCCCGCCCCCCCTCCCCACCCACCCCAGTTATCTTGGTGGACTATTGTTTCTGACAAAAATAAATTACTTGTAGATTACAGATCTCTTATTTAGTCCTCCATACTACTTGGCATTCAATCTCCTTTGTCTTTGATAGCTTTTTCACCCTTCAATCCTTCACCTCCTCAAGACTTTATGCTTAATATGGAAACTGTAGGTTCATTCCTTTGGCCACCAAATGAAGTAACACCTCAAGAATCCTTATTTATCTTTAGTTTACACTATGACACTTAACTTTCCATCTTTTATCTCCTTATATGGAGAATTTAGATCTTATGTCACTTAACCACAATCATCCATCTTAGGGTTAGGCCAGATTCATCAAATCTACCCTCTTTTCCATTTTTTCCTCCTAGAAACATCTTTTAGAATTCTCTTCAAATTCATCTCCAAATGGTTTATCTTGAATTATGTGCCACCAGCAATAACATGGCATTTCCTCAGTAATAAGTGTCTTTTGATTCTCAGTCAACACTTGGTTTCTTGACATACACTAAGTCTTACTAGTGCTTGATAGATATTAAAAATTCATTCACTTGACTCATACTCAATTTTATTGGTCACAACTAACTTTTTTCTTGGCCCCCATTGGATTTCTTAGCTTCTACTATTTGATTGGTTAGGCTTGGTAGATATATTTATTTTCTTATCCTTCTTCTTGGATTTTCTCAATTAACCTTTTATTGTATCCTTAAGTAGATAAACAATACACTATATCATCAAAGTCTTACTTGGTCTTAGTGCTCCTTTTATACACCCTATAACTCAACCTTTCTCTAGGAACTTTTGTTATCCTCTTTTTCTCAAATCCACTTCATCAATCAATGAAATGATAGTATTCAAACCAAATTAGCAACTATCTCACCAGCAAGTAGCAGGTTTGACATACTTGAAAAAAAAAGAAGATTTTTCCATGATAGGTTATGTCAATCTCCTCATTTATATACTTCAACAATCTTCTTCATCTTAATTTCAATAGTATCCCTCTTTGTCATTGATGGAAAATCAATACCAACAACAATACTAAAAAGAAACTTAATACATTTTATTAAATCTCCCCCTCTATCATTATCTATCCTTCTTCTATGTAGGCTAAACTCTCTCTTCTTCTTCAAATATTCAATATAATTCTTCTTCTTTCTCTTTCACATTCTCCCTCTTTCTGATCTTTTTTTTCTCTAGTACTAACTCACTCATACTCATAGTAAACTCTCCCTCTTTGACAACAATGCCAAATAATTGTCATCTTCACATGTAAATATCAACAATTTAGGTTCTCCCTCTATCACCTTGCATGTGACTATAAATAGTCTATTTCAATTCCCTCTTTACTTTAGGCAGTTCCTAAATTAATATACACTACATCAAGTTGTAAAATATTCCATTCAATTTAGTTGATGTAGGCTACTACTTTTCATTCTTAATTAGCTTTTTATAGGGGTATCACCCCTAATTTACCTCTAAGATATTCGTGTGCATCATTAGGTAAAACCTTTGTGAATATATCAACTATCTATTCCTTTTTATTCACATATTCCATTATCACTTCTTTGTCTAGAACCAACTCTCTCAAGTAATGACGTACTTGATAGTAATGTACTTTGTCTTTGTGAGTATAAAAAGGTTCTTAGATATGCTAATAGCATGCGTATTGTCCATGTAACTTACCATACATTCAGTGATTTCTTCCTTCATTCCTTTGAGTAACTATTTGAGCCACACTACATTTGGACAATATACTATAGCAGCCACATATTCAAATTTAGTTGTATATTGTGAAATATAGTTATGTTTCTTGCTAGTTTAGGTAACCAAATCTTTTCCTTAAAAAAATTGCTCCACCACTTGTACCCTTTTGTCATCAAATTTTCTATCCCGATCACCATATGTATAGTCTCTCAATTCAAACTTATCATTTATTTTTGTAGTATAGACCATAGTCTTCTATGCCTTTTATGTATCTCATAATGATTTTAACAACCATTAATTGATTCTCATGACGATTTGTAGAAAATCTTGCAACAATCCAAATAGTTAGTGCAATGTTAGGTCTTTTATGAACTACATATTGCAATTTTCTAATCATAGACCTGCACAATGTTTAATTTACTTTAGTAGAATCATTAGTTTTGGATAGTTTATGTCCTTTCACCATTAGAGTACTAACTGGTCTTGAATCTTCATAATAGAAGTCTTCAAGATTTCCTTTATATACCTAGACTAAGTAATGTAAATACCATATTTCATCTGATAAACTTGTAATCTAATACATAACTTTATTTCTCCAAACATAGATATCTCAAATTCTTTCATCATTTTATTTGTAAATGTCTTTCACAATGCATTTTATCCTAAAAATATGATATCATCAACAAATATTTAAGCTATTAAAATTCATTTTCCTCCTTCTATCTTCAAGTATAGATTGTTATTGTCATCAATCTTCTTGAAGCTAATCTTCACAAGATAGTTGTGTAGTCTATCCTACCAATCTCTGGGAGCTTTTCGTAAACCATATAAATCTTTGTTCATTCTACACACCATGTTCTTATTGTTTGGATCAACAAATCCTTCAAGTTGTTCAATGTAGACCTCCTCTTCTTGTATAGCATTCAAAAATGTTGACTTAACACCCATTTGATAAAATTTGAATTTTTTATTGGTAGAATAAGCAAGAAGAGTTTTCACTCCATCCAATCTTGCAACTTGAGAAAATTTCTCTCCATAATCAATTCCCTCTTCTTGTGCATAACCTTTGCAAACTAACCTTACCTTATTCCTTGTTACTTCACCACTCTTATCCAATTTGTTTATGTACACCCACTTGGTTCCAATAAAATTTCTTTACTCTGGTCTCGGTAGTAGTGTCCATGTTTTGTTCTTCTCAATCTAATCAATTTCTTATTTCATGTATTAAATTTGATCTTTATTATGTAATGCATCCTTTATTGATTTAGGTTCATGAATGCTCAACAAACATGTCTTATTTCTTAATATATTCCTTTTCATTGGTATAACCTCAATTTATTTAATGATTTATTCACAAAGATAATGTATTCTAACATATATTGATAACTTTGGATGTGTTATTCTTTCTTCAATAATAGTTCATTCATAAAGTACACTCTCAGATTCACTACATACTTTTGTATTAGGTAACTTGACATTCATCTCTTTTAAATTGTTCTCAACATTAGAATGTACCTCAACTTCTGATTGTAACTCAACATCCATTGTATGTGACTCAAAAATCATGGATTCTCATTGATTAGAAACTATAGTATCATCAACATTAAAATACATGCCTTTATAGTAGTAGATAATTTGGTTTTGTAATTCTTTGGTTCCCTCTTTTTTTCATCTTCATGTATTTCTGTATGTTCATCAATTTTTACATTTGCATTTTCCACAACTTTGTTAGTGTTAGTACTTAAACACTTATAAGCTTTACTTTTTGTGGAATAACCTATGAATATACCTTCTTCACTTTTTGAATTAAGTTAACCATTTATGTTTTCCTTAAGAGTTTATTATTTTCTTCCAAATACCTTAAAATATTTGACATTGGGTGAAATCCATACCATTACTCATAAGGTATGAAATTTGTACCTTTCTTGACTTGCACTCGGTTCAAGGTATAGAAAACTATATTAATAGCTTCACTATAGTATTTTAAAGAAACATTCCATCACAAATCTCTTCCTCTTTTCAATTATGCCATTTTGTAGAGGAGTCCTAGGTGCAGAAGTTTTTCTTTTGATTCCTTTGTCATCCCAGAAGTTATTGAATTTATTTCATGGAAACTCTACACCTCTGTCAAATCTTAGAGATATTAAGCTTTTAATAGTTTCCTTTTTGAATTTATCTAGATACCACTTAAAAATTTAAAAAGCATTAGATTGTTCTCTCAAAAATATAACTATCATCATTCTTGAGTAATCATCAACACATATAATAAAATACTTTGTCACCTTTATAAATTTGCACATAAATTGGTCCACATACATTATTATAAACTAATTCCAAAATTTCATTTGAAGTATGAGTTTTACTCTTAAAATTGGACTTTGTCATCTTGCCTAACTAGTCCATTGTTTGCAAATCACATTTTCAAGATTCTTCAAATTTGGTAAACCTTTGACTCTTTTCCTCTTATTGATACTAACCAAGTTGTCAAAATTTATATGACATAATATTTTTTGCCATAGAAATACATAACTAAATTTTACAACAACACAAGTATCTTCATTCATGTCAAAATAAAAAAGATTACCTCTACTCTGATCTCCACTCCCAAAGAGTTCTCCATTTACATCATAGAACTTAGCCTTATTATGTTCAAATTATACTTTGTATCCTAAACTATTCAATTGTGAAACACTCAATAGATTATAGTTCAGTCCTTTTGCATAGTAAGCATCATCACACTAATATTTTTTATCAATCTTATTGATCCTTTACCTTTTACTAGACATGGTGCATCATTAAAAAATCTAACACTATTTTCATTATAATGCTCAAGGGTAATGAACTTATTGTTGTCATAAGTCATGTGATGAGAACATCCACTACTAATGATCCATCTTTCACCTTTGGTTACATAGGATACTAATATAGATGCCTCATCTTCATTTGAATCATATTTCTTAGCAACATACACAACTTCATCATCATGATCATCTGATTTATCATTAAACTCTTCTTTTACAATGTAATAAGATTTCTTTCCCTTGTCTTTATAGCCTTTGTTACTCTAATCTTTTCTACCCCTAAATTTTTTTTTATTTATGTTGTTTTTCTTCTTAGATTGCCTTGTTGCAATATGATGGTCAACTTTATTACAATTAAAATATATGATGGGTAACTTACCTTTGTATTTTGATTTACCTCTGTGAAATACTTTAGCCAGCAATGCTTCTTGTTTTTTAAGATCTTCATCATCTATGTCATTT
Source organism: Cupressus sempervirens (assembly GCA_028749045.1). Classification (NCBI taxonomy): domain Eukaryota; kingdom Viridiplantae; phylum Streptophyta; class Pinopsida; order Cupressales; family Cupressaceae; genus Cupressus; species Cupressus sempervirens. The sequence continues at coordinate 801,075,270 of CM053793.1, forward strand.
TCACTAGCAACATGCTTGACCTTTTTCTTTCATTTAGATTCCTTGAGTGTCATCTTAGCTTTAAATGAAGACTCAATATTGTATGATTTGAAATTATCAAAATTTGAAAGCTTAAAAGTAATTAACAACTCAATACTATTAATTACTTTATAACCTATATATGAGAGTAAACCAATAGTGTTGAATAGTAAATACAACCAACACAAAGAGAACTCATAACACCATTATTTGTTAACTAAGGAAACCCTAGCCAAGGGAAAGCCATGGTGGGGATAATACCCACTAGATGATCAAATAAACAAAAGAATACTATGATGCAATAGCATCCTCATTGTAAGAGCAATCTTGCATCACCCAAAAATATTTTCTTTTTAGTTTAGAACTCTATTTTAATAAGAACTACTAGATAGGGTGGTTACTATTTATGGGAACTTGCTATTTTCAGTAAGTTTCTCATATGAGCTCAGAATATTCTCATTTTCTACATGAAGGTTCATTTGGAATTACAAGCGTACCATAAAAATCTCATTAGTCGAGCTTAAGTATAAAAGAATTTATTGAGGATTTTTGGTGGAAAATTTTGTAGAAAGATCTTTAGGCTCACTATTAGAGGCCTTAGAGTGTCCAAATGAGGTCTAAAAACTTGAAAAATGGGTACTTGCATAGTTCCAAGCCTATAGGTCAGAAGCTGGCATTTCCAAAAAGTGGTTATAATAGCCAATCAAAGAAATAGTTCAAGAGTTATGGTCTTTCGAGGTTGGGTTAACCAAAATATCTAAAGTAATTTATCAAAAATGTATTTAACTGAATCTATATGTATTGTTAGTGTCTATTAGATGTACATATTAAGTTTGAGCATCTAGAACCTTCCTAGGTGACATTAAATTACCTATTTAAGAAAAGTAAAAAATATTGACTAAGACAACTTTGGGTGGTAGTTCACAACTTAGTCCTATAAATTATTGTAATGAAGGTGCCCATGTGAGTTAGCATATTGTACTTGTGGATTTTGTAATTTTACATTTGCAATACAAAGAAGAAGTCCACATTTTGTTCTCACATTTACCATTGTTTATTTTTTTCTACTATGTGTTTATGGTATTAAGTGGAGCACCTTCATCAAGTGGTATTAGAGCTAAAGTTCTTGAGTGTGTGGATAGATCGCTAACTGTGAGGTAGTTCACACTAGGACCATGGTTTGGGATAAGCATGTAGATAGATCATTGATTGTGAGGTAGTTTGCACTAGGTTTTAGCAAAAGTATGAAAATTCCTCCACGAAGACAACATGGTGGTAGAGCTATAGGTGTTACACCTAAGGGTTTTAGAGCCCTCCAAAGACAAATGAAAGGATTGGAAGAACAAGTACATAGAGGAATAAATCTTCCTATAACAGATGAAAGAGAGGATAAGGAAATAGTAGAAGAAAATGTTGAAGCAAAGAGAGTTCTAAACTGAGAGGAAAAGATGCTTTTTAGGGCCATCTCCAAGATTGGAAAAAGACCTAAGTTTGAGGTTTCCACATTTTTGGGAAATCTTAACCCAGAGGAGTTGATCAATTGGATCAATGATTTAGAGGAGTACTTTGAGTATGCAGATATTGATGATCCAAATAGGGTCAATTTTATGAAGGTGAAACTAAAGGGACATGTTTAGTTGGAGCAAAATAGAAATGGAAAGGACAAAATCACTTGATGAGATTAGATGATAGCTAAATTAAAGAAACAATTCATTCCTATGGAGAGTGAGCTTGATTTATTAAAGAAAATGCAAGGGTTAAAGAAAGTAGAAAAATCTATTCAAGAGTATAATGAAGAGTTCTACTGAGTTCTTATTAGAACTAGCCATGCAAAAATTGATAAGAAGAAAGTGGTCCATTATCTTAATGAGTTAAAGCCAAGTATTTAGGATGGGCTAAGTCTAGTTTGAATGAATAGTATTGAAGAAGCATATGCATTTTCCCTAAGAGTTGAAGGAAAAGTGAACAAGAATTTTGACAACAAGAATAGCGAGAGAGGTCATGGTGGAAGATCTGATAGACAAATCTTATGGAGGTTGTAATGATGACCAAATGAACAAGGATGAGGGAGAAGTAGTACTAAGAACAAGAGGGGAAATAATTCCAATCATTTCCATGATCAAGAAAGGGATCAAAGAGGAAGAGGTAGAGGACAAGGATTTGGAAGAGGAGGCTTTTGTGGGAAATGTTTTCATTGTGGAGAAGAAGGGCATAGAGCATTTGAATATTCCTAGCACCAAGGAAGGATAGATTGAAGAAGAGGAGGCCAAGCTAGTGTTGCACACATTGATGAGGATGTGAGATCATCACATTCTAAATATTTCAAAAGAGGAGAAGTCCTAGTTAATAGAAGAGTCCTATTGAGTGGTAAGAATGAACCTTATCAAAAAAAGAGCTTGTTTCACACAAGGTGGAGATGTGAAGATAAGTGTTGTGATGTGATTATTAATGGTGGAAGTACTAACAATTTGGTGTTAGAAATTACAATCACAAAGTTGAATCTTAAGAGACACAAGTACTCATGTCCATACTATATTTCTTAGGTGCAAGATGACCACAAGGTCATGGTCAATGAGCAGTGCTCAATGAAGTTCAAGATTGGAAGCTACTAGGATAAGGTACTATGTGATATCATACCTATGGACACAAATCATATGTTGTTGGGTAGGCTATGGAAGTTTGAAAATCATGTTGTACATGATGGGTAAGAAAATACCTACACTCTAACCAAGGATGGAATGAAATAGATGTTTAAGTCATTGAAGGAGAAAGAAGAAAAGGTATGTAGTGTTGCCAAAAATGTTTTATTGATGAAAATGAGTTTCTCAAAGGTATGAAGCATGAACATATGTGGGTAAAAGTACAAAGTTGTGTCACCTTTCAGGCTGACTTATCAGAATGACTAAATTTGAATATTTCTATCTAAAATACAATTTTCTTAAAGCATATGATCTAGATAAATTCATTCTAGCTAAGTTATATATGGTCTCACACTTTTTCAATTGGAAATGTTTATTACATGCATATTTTATACTAGTTTGTATCCAATTACTAAAAAAATTAAATTATTTCATAAAAGTGGCATTTCAATAACTCTTACTATTTTTTATGATTTTTTTAAATAACATATAAACAACATTTTATAGAGCTCAGAGTCAAGAATATTCTGATGTAGAGTTTATAGTGTTTTAATTAGATATAGTATATTGAAATTTAAAAAATTCCACAACAACATATTTTAATTCTTAAAAAGATGTTAGTTTTGAGAAAGAAAAAAATATTAAATCATATCAAAAAAATCCAAAAATTATGTAACATTCTACAGGAGAGACTGCTCTTCTAGAATGTATAATTTTTCTCCTAGTTAGAATAGATTTTTTTTGAAAAATGTGGTAGGATATGAAATCTATTGATTTTCGGTGAGTTGAAATTTCAATCCCTGTAAAAGAGAAAATATAGTTCTAAAGCCATTTTTTATTTTTTATTTTTCTAGATATATATGTTATTGATAAAATAGTTTGAGGTCAAAGGGAAATAAGTTTATTTGTATATAGTTTTATGGTGGGATATTTTTTAGCATTTTTTAGCACCTAAATAATTATCTATAAAAATTAGGAAAATATATCAATTCTTATTCTAAAAAATTATTAAAAATTATAATCCTAAAATTCATCCATTTCTACACATTTCACTAGTTTACTTCATTTCCAAATTTAGATTAATAATACCATTTGTATTTCACCGAAGGTGAACAATTATACTTTTGTTAGCCATTTCCTTTAGAAAAGGGTGGCATAGGTTTGTACTTTTACCCATGTGTTTTTCTATAATTCCTAAAGATAGTAAAGATGAAGAAAAGGAGGTAGCTATAGAACTTGCAGATATGTTGTGATAGTTTTCTCATATTATATCATATAATGTACCTGATAGATTGCCCCTAATGAGGAAGATCAGTCACCAAATGGAGCTAGTTTTCCAAATAAGGTAGCACATAGAATGATAGCAACATAAGGTGAAGAGTTGAATAGGCAAGTTCATGAGTTGTTGCAAAAGGAGTTGATTTGAGAGAGTCTGATTCCATGTGCTATACTAACCTGATTAGCACCAAAGGCGAATGGAGAATGGAGGATGTGCACATATTCTAGTGCTATCCACAAGATCATAATCATGTACAAATTTTCATTGCCAGGGATGGATGAAATTATGGACTATTTCAGTGGATCTGAGTATTTCACAAAGATAGATCTAAAGAGTGGGTACCATCATATTAATATTAAATAAGGTGATGAGTAGAAGACTAATTTCAAAGAAAAATAAGGACTATACAAGTGGTTAGTCATGCCTTTTGGGCTAAGCAATGCACCCAGCACTTTCAAGAGGCTCATGAATGAGGTACTAAAGGAGTTTCTAGGTAAGTTTGGAATTGTTTACCTAGATGATATTTTGATCTTTAGTAAGATATTTGATGAGGATTTGATCCATATTCACAAGGTATTTGATAATTTGAGGGAAGAAAAGTTGTTGATAAACCTAAAGAAGTGTAGTTTTGTATAGGAGTTGGTGTACCTAGGATTTGTAGTCTCAACAAAATGTCTAAAAATGGACCCAAAGAAATTGAAGGCTATCCTTGAATGGCCTATTCCAAGAATTGTAATAGAGGTAAGAAATTTTCATGGACTTGCTAGTATTTATAGAAAGTTAATATGAGGTTTTAACAGTATTTGTGGACCCCTGACTAAAACAATGAGAGGGGATAGGGAAGAATTTAAGTGGACTATAAAAGAAGATAAGAGTTTAAATCTACTGAAATAAAAAGTTACTGAGTAGCCTATTTTAGCATTTCCTAATTTTAACAAGGTGTTTCAAGTATACTATGAGCTATTGGTACTCCAATAGGAGTTGTTTTGAGCCAAGAAGGTAGACTTGTTTCTTATTTTAGTGAGAAATTGAATGATGCAAAAAGAAAATATTATGATTATGATCAGAAATTTTATGCTATAGATCAAAAATTGAAGAAGTGGAGACACTATCTTCTTCCTAAGGAGCTTGTTTTGTATATTGATAATCAAGATTTGCAATATTTGAATAGTCAAGGAAAATTAAACCAAAGGCATTTGAAGTGGGTTGAGTTTTTGTAAAGTTATACATTTGTTTTGAAGCACAAGCGTGGGAATTCTAACAAAGTTTTAGATGCTTTTAGTAGGAGATAAATTTTGCTGAAAAAAATGTATATAGAGGTAGTTGGGTTCAAGGAACTTAAATCTTTGTATCCAAATGATCTTGATTTTGGTGAAATGTAGAAAGCTTGTATAGAACCTATTACACTTGATAGGATAAAGTGATTGGATTTCATGATCCAAGATAGTATGTTCCTCAAAGGAATCTAGTTGTGAATACTTAGAAGTTTAATGAGAGTGAATCTAATCAAGGAGATGCATAGTAGAGGATTTGATAGATATTTTGGTAGAGATAAGACCATTTCTTTGGTTGCTAAGAATTATTACTAGTCATAGTTGCAGAAAGATGTGAAGAAGTTTGTACAAATTTGTAGAGTATGTCATATGGTAGAAGGAGTAAAGTGGAATACAAGGTTGTATCAGCCATTACCTATACCAAATAAGCTATAGGAGGATGTAAGCATGGATTTTGTTCTTACATTATTAAGGATAGAGCTCATGGGCATGAGTCTATTTTTGTGATGGTTGATAGCTTTTCAAAGATGTCACATTTTATTCCTTGCAAGAAGACTAGTGATGTTGTTCATGTAGTAGACTTTTTTCTCAAAGAAGTGGTGAGACTAAATGGTCTTGTTGACAACTAGCTAATGAAGATATGTAATATTTGTTATTTACAGCAACACATGATGTACATGCTGATAGGAAACCTCAAAAAATAAAGATACTTAGCTTTTGGTACTCAAAAAATTGTCTAAGTATGAAATTTGGTATACAATAGTGTATTGTTTTATTTATAACTTGGTGTTAATGTCATATTATGACTAGAAAAGTTAGATGGAGATTATATACATGTTGATGATGACATATATAACCTCAAAAGTCAATATAAACTATACAGAACAAATATATTCATGTTTTAACAATGAAACATGACAGTGGAATTCAAGGAAAGGACTATTTTATTTACAAAATAATCACTTACCCAATTAGGGCCGAAATCCTATATGTTTAAGTTCTAAGTTGGAAATTTGTATTGTGTTCTTAGTTGACCTAGTAGAAATTTGTGTAAAGGCATAGTATTTATGCAAAGGAAATCTTAAGAATTGAAGTGTGCTATCATTTAATTGTGATTTTAAGCAATTGCATGTGAACTTTTGTGAAAGTGATGTATGTAAAGTTTAGTAAAATCTATTTTTTGATCCAAGATTGAGTCAAATATCAAAGATTAGTTATCGAATAACTTATAGTACTTTTATCTAGAAGTCTAATTACTTGATTGGGCAGTAACTCTTCTTGTAATTGGAAGTGCATGTTTGGGCAGTGGGCTCATCTTGCATCTATTGTACTACAACTCCTAATAGGGGTGGAATCTCCTAACATGGATTCAAAGTATCCTAAAAAGGACTCCTTATACTAAATTTTCTCATTGAATCCCAATAGGGTCCATCCTCTAAAAAGCAACTTATATATTAGTATATTATCTAGTGGGTATCATCCCCACTAGGGTTTTCCCTTGGTGAGGGTTTCCCTAGTTAACAAAATATGGTGTTATGAGTTATCTTTGTGCATGGTTACTATTATTGTTTAGCATAACTTTGTTACTTTGTTATGTATGGTTTAAAGTAAGAAATAATATCTAGTTGCAAACTAAAGTTTGTAGATTGCTGATTCAACCTCCCCCCTCTTAGTAATCCTTATTTCTAGCCATTGTTATTAGAGCATAGTTACTCTAAAAAGGCTTAATAGCTTGAGTAAGATCCCTATGGATATGGAACAATTGATGAAAAACCTTGAAGATATACTTGAATAAATTGATCTCCTTACTAGAGAAAGATATAAGCTGAAATACAAATATAAAGAATCCAAAGTATGCGTTGGACAATTGTGGGAAAAGATTGAACATCTCAAGTCCAAGCCAGAATCTATTGAATCTGATACTAGTAATAATGACTATTTGAAGATGAAGAGAAAATATAAGATCTTGAAGCATGAATTGAAGATTATGAATTTGAAGTTCACTTTGAGAAATGATCCTAGCAAAGTTGAATCTAATTTGAAAACTAAGAATGCAAATCTGAGAAAAAGTTTGGCAAAGAAGACATATGAATTTGAAATATTGAAAGAATATCATGAAGAACTTCATAAATACAATACTACTGTGAAAGGTGAATTAACTCAACCCAAGTAGTAGCATGAGAAGCTTTATTCTAGCAAAGAAAAGCTTGATGATTCAATGTCAATATAGAGACTTATTTGTGATAAAATTTCTCTTGGTTATCTATTTAACATCTCTGGAAAGAAAGTTGAGATTAGATCAGAACCAAAAGAAAAAGGTAAATCTACTGATAAGATTGAATCTAGTCAATCTTCTAACAAACCTAAAGAAGTTAGACAAGATGAAGAAGTTAAAAATTTGGATAAACCAAAGCAAGTGGAATCTCCTAACGAAACTAGGTATGAATTTAGAAATAAGTGATTTTCATGTAATGAAATGGGTCATATGAAAAGAGATTATACAAAAAAGTCATTTAATCATGTTAAGGATTTTTATTATCATATTTGTCAAAGTATGGGTCATAAAGCAATTGATTATATGAAACCTAAATATGATAATGATAGATGGAATAGTGGAATGTTCAGAAATACTAACTCTATAGATAGAAGAAGATCTAATGAAAGGACATTGAGAGAAGGACCTCATGAAGGTAGAAAAAAATCATGTGTTATAAGTTGTAAGAACTTTGGACACATAGCTCAAAATTGTCATGCACCTAATGATCAGTACAATTCAAGAAGAGGAACATTAGTATGCTAGTTATGTAACAACTTTGAACATACAACAAAATATTGCAGAATGGACATAAACTTTGGAAATAGAAGGAATGATGGAAGAAACATCAAAATGACAAAATGAACCATAAAAAGGTTTCTAGAACTAACAAAGACAATGATGAACAAAGGAATGTGGTTAGTGAACTTTGAGAAGAAAACAATGAGGCATTTATAAAAGGACTAAACATATCAAAAGATAAGTTAGATGATTGTGACTCAGGAAGATCAAAGTTAGTTATTGAGTTTGATTCAACTAAGTTGAATTAAGCTTGTTCATAGTACTAAAATTTGAAAACTTCATTTACATATCAAATTAGAGGCTAAAATGTTGGGAAATGGTGTATCGAGATAAGTTTAGATGGTACCTAAGCTCACTTGTAATTTGGAGCTTATCTAAACAAGTTGCAAAGAAATTAAGAGTTACTGGTATTTATAGAGGAAGATAATTTTGTAGCATAAGAGAAAACTATGTTTTTCTAGAGAATTTTGTGAACCAAAGTCCTGTGGAGCTTTGTCATGATGAAAGGAGCCTATGGAAAACCTTGGGTGGCATCTAAAAATTGGATAGATGATCTTGAATAGTTACTTGATTATAGACTATGTATCACCTAATCTAGTAGTGTAAAATGAATACTAACTATTAAATGAAAGCATATACAAAACTAAATAGTTAACGCTTAATATAGGAACAAGGTTATCACCACAAAAAGAAGGAAACCAAGAATGGTAGGCTCCTTATGGTATAACCCATGATGAAGTGGATGTGCCCCTAATGGGAGGGGATGTATGCTTATGTACTCAAGCTTCCAAAGGATGGGGGTTTTAACCAAGTGTGTGTATGGATGAGGGTTCCAACAATGGGGGTATGGAGGGATTTCAACATTACGATGGTATTTTGGTAGTATTTAGACTCTCAAAATAGCATTATAACTTAGCATGAAAAGTAGATAATCTTTGTGAAGGGAGAGGGTTTCATTTATAGGCCAAGGGGCAGAGAGATGGATGGTCAAGATGCAATGATGATATATAGTGAGGGAGGGTCAAGATGCACTCAAAGGAGAGCACATGGATTGTGCTTATGTAGAGCCAATAAGGAAGTGACACATGTCACAAGGAGGATGAGTGTGAGAGGATAGGATAAGGGTTGGTCAAGGGAGTAATGAGGGAGGTTGAATATGTAAGAGGGATGTAAGATTCATAAAGGGGGACGTAATAGTCATAAATGTTAGGGCTTGAGGGTGAGGATGAGTTTTTTGACTTTAGCTTGGGTTAGCAAGTCTTAACCCTTCATTAAAGTTGTGCACATGTGTTGGATACAATTGTTAATTGTGTATTGTCTTTGATATTACACAAATGTCATATCAGCCATCAGATAGAGTCTATCGAGCTCAGACGGTCACCAAAACAATTTAAAGTGTCTACCAAACATTCTTGAACATTACACAGTAAGTTAGCTCTTACCAAGCTCACTCGGGCATCAAAGGATAAAGTAGCAAAAAGTTAATGTTAACTAAGCTCCCAAGATTAAAAAAGGGAAAGTCAATGTTTACTAAGTTCAATGTCTATTGAGCTCACTCAATAAGCAAAGGAAGGTTATCTTTTACCAAGCTCACTTGATAAGTGAGGGAAGGTTAGCTTTTATCGAGCTCACTCGGTAAGCAAAGGTAGGTTAGCTTTTGCTGAGCTCGCTCGGTAAGTAAAGGAAGGTCAATGTTTACTGAGTTAACTCAATCTTTGAAGGAAGTTGCAAGTTTTGCAGTGTTTACCAAACTTCACTTGGATAATTCTGGGGAAACCATTATGGAGCAGTGGTCACTGACCTGGGTCGGGCAGTGAAAATTTTTATAGTTCTAAAGAATTAAGTTTAATTGTTTTGTGTAGCCAACTGATTTAATGTTTTTCAATTGTTGTAACTTGTAATTGAGCTGACTTGACAATCTATAAGGTATATATAAAAGGTCAAGATGTGAATTCATAAGATAAAAGAGTGTGGATGAATAAGAGTGCGAATGTATGGATATGGAATGAATGAATATTGAATATATGAGAAAATGTTGAAGAAGGATTAGATATGCTTATGGAGCTGCAAAGTTGTATTCGATCAGTGAAGATCTAGTGAAAAAAAATAGAGATCTATATTTAGCAAAGATAAGTTGCATATAATTTAGATGACTTCATTGTTGCTTTCTAATCATTGTAACACTGATTCAAAACCTCTTAACAGAGTTGGTTTGATAGCCATTTTGTAAATCCTCTAACAAGGTGACAATTTAGTTTAATTGTTTTAAATACCTCTAACAAGGCCACTTCTAATAGGGTGATTAAATCCTCTAATAGGGTCACACCCAATAGTGTGTTTTTTAAACTTTAACAAGGTTGGCTCCTAATAGGGCTCACTTCAAAAGAGTGAAAATTGGTAACTAGTTACTTGTTGATTTCTCCCAAATTGGGTTTCCACATTAAATTTGGTGTCTCTTGTGTTCATGTTATTTCTTTATGCATGCATGTTAATCACTTTAAATGCTCAATAAGTTAACAGAACATCTATCAAGTTTTAGCATTCATTTGTGTGGTTACCGAGTATCAGTAGCAACTAATTTTAAGACATCTTAGGATCTATGGATTTATTTTTGTGGTAACTGATTCACCCCTCCCCTCTCAGTTACTCCATCTCTATTTTCCAACAATTGGTATCAGAGCTTTTGGTGCTTGCAGGAAAGATTTCAAGGATCTAAGCTAAAGACCAAAATGTCTTACAAGAGGGAAATTCCAAGGATTAACCAGAATAACTTCTCAGCATGGAAAGGGTTAATGAGACTTCATCTAGCTTCTATTGGAGACATAGGACTAAAATACCTTGATGAAAAATATGCAGAATGAGCTAGTACACTATCTTTTAATGATATTTCTGAAAAGAAGACTCACAATATTATGATGACAGATATAGCATATGTTTGAATTATGAAGAATTTGATGATATCAAGGATTGCAAATCTAACTTTGAAATGTGGGAAAAGCAGAAAGAGATCTATGGAGGAGATGATAATGTTAGAAGAGCCAAGGTAGAAAGTCTGAGAGGACAATTTGATCAAATGAGGATGAGAGATGATGAAAACATTGCAAAATATGTTGAAAGAGTTAAAGCATGTGTTAGTGCAATCAAAGCTTCTGCAAGAGATATCAGTGAAGAAACAATTATAAGTAAAGTTCTCAGAACTCTACTTCCCATTTATGCAATCAGAGTTTCTGCAATTCAAGAAAGAAGATGTGAAGGAAATCACAAGATAAATCTAGAGGCTATAGTTGAAAGATTGACTACATTTGAACTGGACAACTTTGATAACTATGTTCCAGCTTCCAAGAACATTGAATCGGCATTTGAAGCCAAACTTTCACTCAAGGAGAAAGACAAAAAGAAAAAGGAATCTTAATCAGAAAGTGAAGATGAATCAGACCAAAGTTTAGATACTGATCTTGAAGTAATTGAATCCCTTCTAGCAAGGAAATATTCTAGAGGTAGAGGAAAATACAAAGGTAAAGTACCCCTAATCTATTTTTCATGTGAAGAAGTTGGTCATATTGTTGCTAGGTGTCCAAACAAGTAGAATAAAGATGAAAAGAAAGATCACAAATGGAATGGCAAGAAAGATTTCAAATCATTCAAGGATAAAGTTAAGAAAACATGTTTTATGGCTAAAGATTCTAATGATTCTAATGATGAAGAGGAAGATGAAATTGTCTACATTGTTGTGAAAGATGAATCTGATAATGATGAGGAAATGGCACTCCTTTCTCATATGAGAAAAAATAATACATGGGTCATAGATAGTGGTTGTTCTCATCACATGACTAGCGACAAAACTAAGTTTGAATATTTTGAAGACTACGATGGTGGCAGTGTAAGATTTGGTAACAATGAACCTTGTTGTATAAAAGGAAGAGGGGGAATCTCTCTAACCCAGGAACTTATATGTGATAATGCCTATTGGGTAGAAGGACTAAAGCATAATTTGTTAAGTGTGGCATAGCTACTCAATAATGGATTCAAAGTAGAATTCATGCATGGTAAAGAAAGACTGTTAGATGTAAAAGGAAAGCTGATTGGTTCAGGTACTCAAACTAAAGGTAACTTGTTCTATCTTGAACTAGGTGAACATTCATGTTTCATTGCTCAAGTAGAAGAAATTTGGTTATGGCATAAAAGGTTGTGTCATGTCAATTTTGATAATTTGGTAAAAATAAACAAATTCAAGAAAGTAAGAGGCATTCCTAACATAAAAAAACTTGAGGTTGGTCTATGCAAAATTTGTCAGATTTGAAAGATGGGAAAGACTAGTTTTAAAAGTAAAAACTACTAGTCTGAAGATACATTAGAAGTTGTGCATACTAATTTATGTAGACCCCATTGGAATTGAAAGCTATACTGGAGAAAAATTCTTCATTCTTTTTGTTGATGATTACTCAAGAATGATGACAGTCATGTATCTAAGAAACAAATCAGAAGCATTTTGAAAAGTTTAGATGGTATTTGGCTAGAGTAGAAAAGGAAATAGGGAAAAGATAAAAATGCTTGAGGTCAGAGAGAGGTGAAAAATTCATTTCACATGAGTTTAATAACTTTTTCATTGAAAGAGGAATAAAAAGATAGGTATCAGCCCCTAGAACACCCCAGAAAAATGGAATAGCTGAAAGAAGAAACAGATCCATCATGGATTGTGCAAGAACTTTAATGATTGAAAAGAGCATTGCTATCAAATACTAGAAGGAACCTATCATCACTGCAGTTTATACCTTGAATCGAGTATAGCTGAACAAAGACTCATTCAAAACCTCCTATGAGTTATGCTATGGCTATAAACCTAATTATAAGTTACCTTAAAGTATTTGGAAGTAAATGTTACATTTTGAAAGAATCTAGAAAAGGCAAATTTGATGTGAAAGGTGATGAAAGTTTATTCTTTGGATACTCATGCAAAGGTAAGGGATATAGATGTTTGAACTTGTCTACTCACAAACTCATAGAAAGTGCACATGTGAAAGTTGATGAGTTTGTAAAAAGGACTGAAGAAGAAAGCAAAAGGGAACCAGAAGATTATAAAAGGTTTGTCTTCAGTGAACCTGTTATAGTACCAGTTACATCAGAGAATCAAAAAACTTCTACTCTTGAGTCATCTATAACCGAGTAATAGGAAGTTCAAACCAAGCCATAGAAAACCAAGTTAAATTCAGTGTCTATCGAGCAATTGTCTACCGATCAAATGTCTACTAAGAAAGTATCTACCGAGCCAAAATAGACAGAACCTAAAGTTGAAATGCAAGAAGATAATAATGAAATCCATTCAAAAGGCAAGGAACCTATATTAGATAAGTAAGTTAGGAGACATCATTCAATTGATCAGATCATTTGAGATAAATCTGAAGGAACCATGACAAGAAATATGTTGAAAGGTACTTGTTTACTTGCTGATTTTGAACCTAGAAATGTCAAAGATGCATTGGAAAATGATAGTTGGATTGAGGCTATGAATGAAGAGATAGAGAAAATAGAGAAAAACAAGACATGGACTCTTGTACCCAGGCGTAAAGATAAAAATGTTATTGGAACCAAGTGGGTATATAGAAATAAGTTGGATGAAGGTGTTAAGGTATCAAGAAACAAAGCTAGACTAGTATGCAAAAGATATGCTCGAGAAGAAGGAATAGACTATGGAGAAACTTTTGCTCCTGTTGCAAGATTGGAAGGAGTTAGAACCTTACTCACATATGCTGCTCACAAAGGATTCAAAGTTTATCAGATGGATTTCAAGTCAGCATTCCTCAATGGTATACTAGATAAAGAGGTTTACATTGAACAACCTGAAGGTTTTGTTGATCCAGATAAGAAGAACATGGTCTGCACATTACACAAGGCATTGTACGATCTGAAACAAGCCCCTAGACCATGGTATAAAAGATTGCACAACTATCTTATTCAGATTGGTTTTCAAAGAACTAATGATAACAGTAGCTTCTATATTAAGGATGGACCAAATAATAAGATTTTTTTGACAGAAATATTTGTAGATGATACTATTTTCACAGGGAATGATGATCTGTGCAAAGAATTCTCAGAAAAAATGAACAAGGAATTTGAAATGTCTATGTTTGGTGAGATCAAATTCTTTGTTGGTCTTCAAATTCAATAGAATAAAAATGGTATCTACATTATTCAATCAAAATACATCAAGGAGATATTGAAATTTTTTGGAATGGAAGATTGTAAACCAACTGGGACTCCTATGTGTACCGGATTAAACCTTACCAAGGAAGATGAATCAAAAGAAGTTGATCAAACATTGTATAGATCTATGATTGGAAAGTTGCAGTATGTAGTTCATACTAGGCTAGATATTACCCTTGTAGTCGGTATTGTAGCAAGACTTTTAGCAAAACCAAGAGAAAATCACATGATGGCAATCAAAAGAATAATAAGATATTTGAAAGGAACTAAAAAGTATGGTTTATGGTATAAGTTTGGAGGAAATTTGGATTTGAAAGTGTTTACTGATGTTGATTGGGCAAGAAACCTTGATGACAGAAAAAGTACAAGTGGAGGTGCATTCCTTCTTGGAAAGAGGTTGGATTCTTGGACAAGTAAAAAGCAAAATTGTACATCTCAATCTACAACAGAGGCAGAGTATGTTGCTGCAGTAGTAAACTATTCTAATATTGTTTGGTTTAAATAGTTGTTGGAAGGCATGAAGATGGAAATCAAAGAACCAGTTGTTATGTTCTATGATAATACAAGTGCAATCAACATATCTAAGAATCTAGTGATGCATTCCAAAACCAAGCACATTGCAATAAAATATCATTTTGTCAGAGAATTGGTGCAAAATAAGGAGACTAGATTGAAATATGTTCATACAAAGGAACAAATTGCTGACATATTCACAAAACCATTACCTAAGGATGCATTCTTATATCTAAGAGGTAAGTTAGGGGTCACTCCCCTATCTGAAGTTCACTAAAATAAAGTTTTAGTGATGCATCAACTCATACCAGATTGAACATCTCTTAGTTGATGCAGCATAACTAGGAAATATTGCATATGAATCAATACTAAAGGTACACTAAAATTCATTTGATTTGAGTTGTCTTTGGCATGTGTTGGCAAAGAGGGAGAGTTTTACTATCATATCTCTTTGAAATTTGTTCAAAATATAAAGAGTTTTCTATGTAATTCCTTCACAGAGAGAGATTACTGTAAGAGGGAGAGTTTTCTATCTTAGAGGGAGAATTTTTATGTTGACATGTTATGTTGCCATATAAGAGAAAGACTTGTTTTCAAATTTTATTTCTGCTATGACATGTTGTGTTGCCAGCAATGCCAAAGAGGAAGATTGTTGGATACAATTTGTTAATTGTGTATTGTTTTTGATGTTACAAAAATGTCATATCAGTCATTAGATAGAGTCTACTGAGCTTAGATGATCAAAAAAGAAATTTATAGTGTCTACTGAACATTCTTTAACATTACACAGTAAGTTAGCCCTTACCAAGCTCACTCAGGCATCAAAGGATCTTGTAGCAGAAAGTTAATGTTAACCGAGCTCCCAAGGTTAACAAAGGGAAAGTCAATTTATACTGAGTTCAATGTCTATCTAGCTCACTTGATAAGCAAAGGAAGGTTACCTTTTACCAAGCTCACTCGGTAAGTGAAGGAAGGTTAGCTTTTACCGAGCTCACTCAGTAGGAAAAGGGAGGTTAGCTTTTACTGAGCTCACTCGGTAAACAAAGGAAGGTCAATGTTTACAGAGTTAACTCGGTCTTAGAAGGAAGTTGCAAGGTTTGGAGTGTTTACCAAGCTTCACTTGGTTAACACTAGGGAAACCATTATGTAGTAGTCGTCACTGAGTTGGGTCAGGCAGCAAAGAATTTTATAGTTCTAAAGAATTAAGTTTAACTTTTTTGTGGAGCCGACTGATTTAATATTTTTCAGTTGTTGTAACTTGTAATTGAGCTGACTTGACAATCTGTAAGGTATATATAAAAGGTCAAAATGTGAATTCATAAGATAAAAGAGTGTGGATGAATAAGAGTGCAAATGTATCGATATGGAATGAGCAAATATTGAATATATGAGCAAATTTTGAAAAAGGATTATATATGCTTATGGAGCTACAAAGTTGTATTCGATCAGTGAGGATCTAGTAAAGTAGAATAGAGATCTGTATTCAGCAAAGATAAGTTGCATATATTTTAGATCACTTCATTGTTGCTTTCTAATCATTGTTACACTAATTCAATACCTCTTAACAGAGTTGGTTTGACAGCCATTCTATAAATCCTCTAACAAGGTGACAATTCAGTTGAATTATTTTAAAGACCTTTGACAAGGCCACTTCTAATAGGGTGACTAAATCCTCTAACAGGGTCACACCTAACAGTGTGTTTTGTAACCTTTAACAGGGTTGGCTCCTAACAGAGCTCACTTCAGAAGAGTGAAAATTGGTAACTAGTTACTTGGTGGCTTTTCTCAAATTGGGTTTCCACGTTAAATCTGGTGTCACTTGTGTTCATGTTATTTCTTTATGCATGCATGTTAATCGCTTTAAATGCTCAATAAGTTAACCGAACATCTATCAAGTTTTAGCATTCATTTGTGTGGTTACCAAGTATCAGTAGCAACTATATTTTAAAACATGTTAGGATCTGTGGATTTATTTTTGTGGTAACTGATTCACCCCTCCCCTCTTAGTTACTCCATCTCTATTTTCCAATAATTGGTATTAGAGCTTTTGGTGCTTGCAGGAAAGATTTCAAGGATCTAAGCAAAAGATTAGAATATCTTATAAGAGGGAAATTCCAAGGCTTAATGGGAATAACTTTTCAGCATGGCAAGGGTTGATGAGACTTCATCTAGCTTCTATTGGAGACACAAGAGTAAAATACCTTGATGAAAAATATGCAGAAACAGCTAGTACACTATCTATTAATGATATTGCTGAAAAGAAGACTCACAATATTATGATGATAGATATAGCATATGCTCTAAGTTATGAAGAATTTGATGATATCAAGGATTGCAAATCTACCTTTGAAATGTAGGAAAAGCTGAAAGAGATCTATGGAGGAGATGATAATGTTAGAAGAGCCAAAGAAAAAAGTTTGAGAGGACAATTTGATCAAATGAGGATGAGAGAGGATGAAAACATTGCAAAATATGTTGAAAGAGTTAAAGCATGTGTCAGTGCAATCAAATCCTTTGGAGGAGATATTAGTGAAGAGACAGTTATAAGTAAAGTTCTCAGAACTCTACTTCCCATTTATGCAATCAGAGTTTATGCAATTCAATAAAGAAGATGTGAAGCAAATCACAAGATAAATCTAGAGGCTATAGTTGGAAGATTGACTGCATTTGAACTGGACAACTTTGATAACTATGTTCCAGCTTCCAAGAACATTGAATTAGCATTTGAAGCCAAACTTTCACTCAAGGAGAAAGGAAAAAAGAAAAAATAATCTCAGTCAGAAAGTGAAGATGAATCAGACCAAAGTTCAGATAGTGATCTTGAAGTAATTGAAGCCCTTCTAGCAAGGAAATATTCTAGAGGCAGAGGAAAATACAAAGGTAAAGTACCCCTAATCTATTTTTCATGTGAAGAAGTTGGTCATATTGCTGCTAGGTGTCCAAACAAGAAAAATAAAGATGACAAGAAAGATCAAAAATGGAATGGCAAGAAAGATTTCAAATCATTCAAGGATAAAATTAAGAAAACATGTTTTATGGCTAAAGATTCTAAGGATTCTAATGATGAAGAAGAAGATGAAATTGTCTACATTATTGTGAAAGATGAATTTGATAATGATGAGGAAATGGCACTCATTTCTCATACGATTAAAAATGATACATGGATCATAGATAGTGGTTGTTCTCATCACATGACTAGCGAAAAAACTAAGTTTGAATATTTTGAAGACTACGATGGTGGCAGTGTAAGATTTGGTAACAATGAACCTTGTTGTATAAAAGGAAGAGGAAGAATCTCTCTAACTCAGGAACTTATATGTGATAATGCCTATTGGGTAGAAGGACTAAAGCACAATTTGTTAATTGTGGCATAGCTACTCAATAATGGATTCAAAGTAGAATTCATGCATGGTAAAGCAAGACTGTTGGATGGCAAAGGAAAGCTGATTGGATTAGGTACTCAAACTAAAGGTAACTTGTTCTATCTTGAACTAGGTGAATGGTCATGTTTCATTGCTCAAGTAGAAGAAATTTGGTTATGGCATAAAAGGTTGTGTCATGTATATTTTGATAATTTGGTAAAAATAAACAAATTCAAGAAAGTAAGAGGCATTCCTAACATAAAAAAACCTGAGGTCGGTCTATGCACAAATTGTCAGATTGAAAAGATGGGAAAGACCAGTTTTAAAAGTAAAAATTATTAGTCTAAAGATATATTAGAAATTGTGCATACTTATTTATGTGGACCCATTGGAATTGAAAGCTATACTAGAGAATAATTCTTCATTCTTTTTGTTGATGATTACTCAAGAATGATGACAGTCATGTATCTAAGAAATAAATCAGAAGCATTTGAAAAATTTAGATGGTATTTGGCTAGAGTAGAAAAGGAAACAGGGAAAAGATTAAAATGCTTGAGGTCAGATAAAGGTGAAGAATTCATTTCACATGAGTTTACTAACTTTTGCATTGAAAGAGGAATCAAAAGACAGGTATCAGCCCCAAGAACACCCTAAAAAAATGGAAGAGCTAGTAGAAGAAATCGATCCATCATGGATTGTGCAATAACTTTAATAATTGAAAAGAGCATTGTGATCAAATACTGGAAGGAAGCTATCAGCACTACAGTTTATACCTTGAACCAAGTATAGCTAAAGAAAGACTCACTCAAAACCCCCTATGAGTTATGGTATGGCTATAAACCTAATATAAGTTACCTTAAAGTATTTGGAAGTAAATGTTACATTTTGAAAGAATCTAGAAAAGACAAATTTGATGTGAAAGGTGATGAAGGTATATTCTTTGGATACTCATGCAAAAGTAAGGCATTTAGATGTTTGAACTTGTCTACTCATAAAGTCATAGAAAGTGTACATGTGAAAGTTGATGAGTTTGTAGAAAGGACTAAAGAAGAAAGAAAAAGGGAACCAGAAGATTATAAAAGGTTTGTCTTTAGTGAAACTGTTACAATACCAATTACATCAGAGAATCAGGAGACTTCTACTCCTGAGTCATCTGTAACTAAGTTACAGGAAGTTCAAACTGAGCCATAGCAAACCAAGTTAAATTCAGTTCTACCAAGAAAGTGTCTACCGAGCAAGTGTCTACTAAGCAAGTATCTACTGAGCTAGAATAGATAGAATTTGAAGTTGAAATGCAAGAAGATAATAATTAAATCCATTTAAAAGGAAAGGAACCTGTATTAGGTAAGTATGTCAGGAGACATCATTCAGCAGATCAGATCATTGGAGATAAATCTAAAGGAACTATGACAAGAAATAAGTTGAAAGGTACTTGTTTACTTGCTAATTTTGAACCTAAAAATGTCAAAGATGCATTGGAAAATGATAGTTGGATTGAGGCTATGAATGAAGAGATAGAGAAAATAGAGAAAAACAATACATGGACTCTTGTACCCAGGCCTAAAGATAAAAATGTGATTGGAACCAAGTGGGTATTCAAAAAAAAGTTGGATGAAGATGGCAAGCTATCAAGAAAAAAAGCTAGGCTAGTATGCAAAGGATATGCTCAAGAAGAAGGAATAGACTATGGAGAAACTTTTGGTCCTGTTGCAAGATTGGAGAAGTCAAAACCTTACTAGCATATGCTGCTCACAAAGGATTCAAAGTTTATCAGATGGATGTCAAGTCAGCATTCCTCAATGGTATACTGGATGAAGAAGTTTACATTGAACAACTTGAAGGTTTTGTTGATCCAGATAAGAAGAACATGGTCTGTAAATTACACAAGGCATTGTACAGTCTGAAACAAGCCCCTAGACCATGGTATGAAAGATTGCACAACTATCTTATTCAGATTGGTTTTCAAAGGACTAATGATAACAGTAGCTTCTATATTAAGGATGGACCAGATAATAAGATTGTCTTGGCAGAAATATTTGTAGATGATACAGTTTTCACAGGGAATGATGATCTGTACAAAAAAATTTTAGAACAAATGAACAATGAATTTGAAATGTCTATGTTTAGTGAGATCAAATTCTTTGTTGGTCCTCAAATTCAACAGAATAAAAATGTTATCTACATTACTCAATCAAAATACATCAAGGAGATATTGAAAAAGTTTGGAATGGAAGATTATAAACCTGTTGGGACTCCTATGTGTACTAGATTAAAACTTACCAAGGAAGATGAATCAAAAGAAGTAGATCAAACATTGTATAGATCTATGATTGGAAAGTTGCAGTATGTAGTTCATACTAGGCCAGATATTGCCCTTGCATTTGGTATTGTACCAAGATTTTCAGCAAAACCAAGAGAAAATCACATGATGGCAATCAGAAGAATAATAAGATATTTGAAAGGAACTGAAGAGTATTGTTTATCGTATAATTTTGGAGGAAATTTGGATTTGAAAGTGTTTACTGATGCTGATTGGGCAGGAAACCTTGATGACAGAAAAAGTACAAGTGGAGGTGCATTCTTTCTTGGAAAGAGGTTGGTTTCTTGGATAAGCAAAAAGAAAAATTGTACATCTCAATCTACAGTAGAGGCAAAGTATGTTGCTGCAGTAGTAAACTATTCTAATATTGTTTGGTTTAAATAGTTGTTGCAAGGCATGAAGATGGAAATCAAAGAACCAGTTGTTAGGTTCTGTGATAATACAAGTGCAATCAACATATCTAAGAATCCAGTGATGCATTCAAAAATCAAGCACATTGCAATAAAATATCATTTTGTCAGAGAACTGGTGCAAAATAAAGAGATTAGATTGGAGTATGTTCATACAAAGGAAAAAATTGTTGACATATTCACATAACCATTACCTAAGGATGCATTCTTATATCTCTTAAGTTCACTAAAATAAAGTTTTAGTGGTACATCAACTCATACTAGATTGAAGATCTATTAGTTGATGCAGCATAACCAGGAAATATTGCATATGAATCAATACTAAATGTACAATGAAATTCATTTGAGTTGAGTTGTCTTTGGCATGTGTTGTCAAAGAGGGAGAGTTTTATTGTCATATCTCTTTGAAATTTTTTCAAAATATAAAGAGTTTGCTATGTAATTCCTTCACAGAGGGAGATTACTGTAAGAGGGAGAGTTTTCTATCTTAGAGGGAGAATTGTTATGTTGACATGTTGTGTTGCCATCAATGTCAAAGAGGAAGATTTTTGGATACAATTTGTTAATTGTGTATTGTCTTTGATGTTATACAAATGTCATATTAGCCATTAGACAGAGTGTACCGAGCTTAGATGGTCAACAAAAAAATTTACAGTGTCTACCAAACATTCCTAAACATTGCACAGTGAATTAGCCCTTACC